>JAOPSE010000608.1:0-407413 GCA_029449295.1 Zea luxurians
GCATATTTATTTAAATTTTTACACTTTCCAAAGCCTTTGGTAAGAATGAATTTGGAAAAACATTTCTGGCTTCATCTGTAAATACCGTAAGGTCAGCATACCGGTTGGAAAAATGTCCTAAAATTAATTTTCCCACCTGAGCTTTCTGAGCGATAGTAGCTGCCTCTAAAGCTGTAGTGTGTCCTGTATAATCAGCCATTTCTTTCAAATCATGAAGGAAGGTCGACTCATGATATAAGACTGTTACATTCTTAATAATCGGAATGACACTTTCCAGATAGCGGGTATCACTACAGAAAGCATAAGAAACTGCCGGAGCCGGATCAAGAGTTAACACTTCGTTTTTCAGAACATACCCATCGCTTAAGACAAAATCTTTTCCTGCTTTTATATTGTGATAATCGCAGGTTTCAATTTCACTGTACTTGGCAATTTCCTTCATATTAAGATGCCTGTCCTTAGGCTTTTCTTTAAACAGATATCCATTACAATAGATTCTGTGATCCAAAGGAATGGTATATACTTCTATCCTATTATCTTCATAGATCTTCTCTGAATAATCTTTGTCCAGTTCATGATAAACTACTTCAAAACCACGATGTGTTTCCGTAATCTGAAAGATAGTTTCCAACATTTTTTTTATTCCCTTTGGACCGTATACGTGCAAAGGAGTCTCTCTTCCCAGGAGACGGAAAGAAGCGATAAGTCCCGGCAGCCCGAAACAGTGATCTCCATGAAGATGGGAAATAAAAATATGATTGATTTTTGAAAATCGTGCTTTCGCCTTTCTCAGCTGAACCTGTGTTCCTTCCCCACAATCGATCAGGAAATGTCTTTCTTCCATTTCCAACAGCTGAGCTGTAGGGGAAGTATTGATGGTCGGGATTGCCGAGTTAAAACCTAATATCGTTAAATAAGTGCTCAAATCAATAGTTTAGGATAACAAATGTACAACAAATTTAATCAGAAAGAAGAGTAAGCCACCCCATCAAACCTGAGCTTGCTCTCACTGAAAGGGATTGGCTATGTGTTGGGATGCTATTTAATTTTTCAATCTGTTACTTTCAGAAAATCCATGAACAGATCCAATGCCTGTTTACGGTGGCTGATCTTGTTCTTATCTTCAGGGGCCATTTCTGCAAAAGTTTTGTCATATCCTTCCGGAACGAAAATAGGATCATATCCAAAGCCTTTATGTCCTTTGTTTTCAGTCAATAAATTTCCGTGAACTCTCCCTTCAAAATATTGAGCACCATTTTCATCATAATAACATAAAACAGTAACAAAGTAAGCTTTTCTGTTTTCTATACCCTGCATTTCCTCCAGAACCTTTTCAATATTTTTAGCAAAATCATGATCTCCTGCGTAACGTGCAGAGAAAATCCCCGGTCTTCCATCCAAAGATTCCACCACAAGGCCACTGTCATCTCCTAAACTTGGAACTCCTGTTTTTTCAAAACAATATTTTGCCTTAATCAGGGCATTGGCATGAAAAGAATCTCCATCTTCTACAATTTCTTCGTGAATGTTGTAATCTGTAAGACTTTTTACAGTACAATCATTTCCTAGAATCTGTTGAATTTCCTCTTTTTTATGTTCATTGTGTGTGGCTACTAATAACTCCATGTCTATATTCATTTTCAATTTTATTCTTTAGCGTAATCGATTTACATTTCAGCATAATGCACCTTATACTTTTTCATAAAAAGGTAGTAGAACAAAGAAAAAAGCACAATACCTATCCCCAGTACAAACCATTCTGAAACATGAAATGCTTTTACAAAACTATCCTGTTTACCATAAATCACCAGTAATGACAACACCAGATTATTAAATGCGTGCAGCAATATCGGCATCAATAAGGATTTTGTTTTATAATATACGAGTCCCAATACACAGCCCAGCATAACGGCACTGATAAACTGCCAGGGATTTCCGTGAACGACTCCAAAAATGATGGAAGCATATACAATAGCTTTCCACGGCTTTACTCCTTTATTCATCAATCCTTTCTGAATGATTCCCCTGAAAATAATTTCCTCAAAAACAGGAGCAAGAATAGCGGTCATCACGATCATAACAACCGGACTATCGGTCAACTGATCCATTAATTTTGTAAAATATTCGTAAAAGTCGCCGAAAAAAGGACCTGTTGTAGGAATCAGGGAGGTAATAAATTCTGAAATAAACATCATTCCCGCCATCATCGGAAAAATAAGCAGATAGGTATAGAAATTAACGGATGAAAGGTTAAAATTCAGCTTTTTTCCTGTCGTACGTCTGACAATGAAATAATCAAAAAAAGCAATAGCTGCAAGGAATCCTACTGAATTAGCCAGCATGAAGAACCAATCTTTCAGTTCAAGATTTTCGCGGAAAACAACTTTCCAAAAGAGACTGAATAAAGAAACAGCCATTGTTCCTACAAACAATCCCACCACCAAAGTAACAGCTCCCCACCATGTGAAAGTAAATTTCGGGTATTTGCTATTTTCCATGCTCTTCTCTGTAAAAATTTATTGAAAACAAAGATAATTTTTTTGAATGCTAATGGCAACTAAAAAAGAAAATACTTAAATTAGCCTTTCACCATGAATAGTACAAAAAACGATACAGAAAACTCATTCCCAGGCATTGAATCTAAAATTAATTGGCTCGCTACCTGTATGCTGCAGATAACCTTCTTTGGAATCCTTTTTATCTTTTTCTGCCTTTTTATTCTTGGTCCTGCTTATGGAATCTATAAAAGGGGACTTGAAATTATGCTTGTGCCGGCGTTACTGTGCTGGGGGATTTCACTGCTTATTTTAATTCCTGCTACAAAATACTATGTCATAAAAAGAAAGAATCTTTCAAGAAAAATTGTTGTAGATCATACCGGAATGTTATTCTACAATTCAAAAAATGAAGTTAAAGAACAGATATTGTACACGGAACTTCGTGCCTCAAAACAAAATTTTGACATTCATACAGTAACTCCGGTAGGATCCGGCATAGTTCCTTTATTGGAAATCACCGTACAACAAGAAAAAAAAACTGATGAAACTACACGTATTGATATGAATCTTCCCCTGTATGTGGTGAATAATAAAACTGAGTTACTCGCTCATTTCATGCATGGAATTGCGGTTTTTCGTCCTGATTTAAAAATAGACCCCATGGCTTTCAGAACTTTTTCTATTGATCGAAACACCTGGGAAATTAACAAACGTAAGGGGATTTCATCGGGTGGCTGGTTGTTCATTGTAACAGCGATTGTCCTTACCTGTATTATTATTGGAGTTTCATTTTTAATAGTAGAAAAGTAATATGAAAGAAAAGTTCCCTACCATAGCCTCTAAGGTTAACCGACCCATTACCTTTCTTCTGATGGGAATTATATGGATAACCGTCATAGCAATTATTGTTGTAATAGGAGTGGTTTTCGAAAGTATATATAAAAATATGAGCTATTATCTGGAACATGATGCCGGTATTTTCTTTGGGCTCATCCTTGCTCTTATTGTTCTCGTTTTTTGTTGTGTGGCTCTCATTATCTCTTTAACCAGATCGAAAAAGGAAAAAATACGAAAAGCTATTATTGATGAGAAAGGAGTTAGTTTTTATAACAGTAGTGGTCATATCCTCAGTACGATATTATACAGCGAGCTGCAGCGATCCAAAAATACATCAGACGACGCACACATGTACAGCACGACAGGAAAGTATTCAAAAAGCTATCTGAATATTTACCTTACAAGTAATTCCGGGGATAATATTATAATGAAGACTATAGATTTCAATTTTGAATATGTTGTTCTCAGTAACCAATTAGAGCTATACTGTCATTTTTTAAGAGGCATACAACATTTCCGTCCTGATCTCAGAATAAGTGCCAAAACAATTAAAGAGTACAACCTTAATTCCAAGCCAACACCGGTAAAAGCCTTTGGTGTCTTTGAATGGATTATATCAGTCTTATTTATTGTTGCCATATTAGGAATAATTTATGCTTTAATAATATTGCTAACATCCGTTTTTTAAGAATGGATATTGTAAAGCATCTGAATTATTACACTGGTTGATGTAACGCTAGAAGTCATTATAAATAATAAGGTTCCCTTCATCTTTCCCTTATTATTTTTAACTTTTCCATTGCACAGTCCGCAAACTTATATGTATTGTCTTCATTTAAATTTGAAAACCTCATAAAAAATCACGATTTTTGCAACTTCAAAATACAATATGTCAGACTTAATCAAAGAAATAGAAAAAAGAAAAACCTTTGGGATTATTTCTCACCCGGATGCCGGAAAAACAACTCTTACGGAAAAGTTACTTCTTTTCGGAGGAGCCATTCAGGAGGCGGGTGCTGTAAAATCCAACAAAATAAAAAAAGGAGCTACCTCCGACTTTATGGAAATCGAAAGACAGAGAGGAATCTCGGTAGCGACTTCCGTATTGGCTTTTGAATACAGAGACCATAAAATTAATATCCTTGATACCCCTGGTCACAAGGACTTTGCTGAAGATACTTACAGAACATTGACGGCTGTAGACTCCGTAATCGTTGTTATTGACGTTGCAAAAGGGGTTGAGGAACAAACTGAAAAACTGGTTCAGGTTTGTAGAATGAGAAATATCCCGATGCTGGTTTTCATCAACAAACTTGACCGTGAAGGTAAAGATGCTTTTGATCTTTTGGATGAAGTTGAGCAAAAATTAGGATTAACTGTTTGTCCGCTTTCTTTACCCATCGGTATGGGAAGCGATTTCCAGGGAATTTATAATATCTGGGAAAACAATATTCAGTTATTCTTGGAAGAAAAAAAACAGAAGGTTGGAGATTCTATTAAATTTGATGATATTAATGACACTTCAATAGATGACGTTATTGGTGAGAAAGCGGCAGGTACTTTAAGAGAAGAACTGGATCTGATCCAGTCTGTTTACCCTGAGTTTAATCGTGAAGATTATATGAAAGGTGATTTACAACCAGTTTTCTTCGGTTCTGCTTTAAATAACTTTGGAGTTCGTGAATTGCTGGATGCTTTCATTGATATTGCTCCCATGCCACAGCCTAAAGAAAGTGATACCCGTATTGTAAAACCGGAAGAAAATACTTTCACGGGATTTGTTTTCAAGATTCACGCCAATATGGATCCTAAGCACAGAGACAGATTGGCTTTCGTAAAAATTGTTTCAGGAACATTCAAAAGAAATGAAAACTACCTTTTGGTAAGAGAAGGTAAAAAGATGAAGTTCTCTTCTCCGAATGCATTCTTTGCAGATAAAAAAGAGGTGGTGGAAGAAAGTTTCCCTGGTGATATTGTAGGTCTTCATGATACGGGAAGTTTCCGAATCGGTGACACGCTTACAGGTGGGGAAAAATTAAGCTTTAAAGGAATTCCGAGTTTCTCTCCGGAGCATTTCCGTTATATCAACAACAGCGATCCGTTGAAAGCTAAGCAATTGGCAAAAGGTATCGACCAGTTAATGGATGAAGGGGTTGCTCAGTTGTTTACCCTGGAAATGAACGGAAGAAAAATCATTGGTACTGTAGGAGCACTTCAGTATGAAGTTATTCAATACCGTCTGGAACATGAATATGGGGCAAAATGTACTTATGAGCCATTATCTATGCACAAAGCATGTTGGGTAGAAGCTGACGAGAAATCTGAAGAGTTCAAGGAATTTGCAAGATTAAAGCAGAGATTCCTTGCCAGAGATAAATACAACCAGCTTGTATTCCTGGCTGACTCTTCATTCACGATTCACATGACTCAGGAGAAATTCCCGAATGTGAAGCTTCACTTTATCAGTGAATTCAGAGATAACTAATTAAAAGCGAAATTGCTTTAAAAATATCGGTCCGCAGAAGTTTTTCTGTGGACTTTTTTATTACCACCCCGTCAAAAATTCTCTAAATTTTTAACACTCCTCCAGAGGAGGTGAATCATCACGCCCTCGATTGGACATTGCAACAAGTAGAATTCGAGCATTCAAAATCCAGAGTTAAGGACAAACAAAGTTTGTAAATCTCTTGTAAAACAAATTCAAAATACTGAAAATATAACAGTTACAACTTTACGACAACAATACATTCTGTTTACAAATGCTTCAAAGTCTTCATGACTAATTTTACTTCATCAAAAAAATTAATGTTATGAAAAAGTTCATAGTAATAGTGGCTGTATCAAGCACTTTTATCATGTGTAAAAAAGGAAATGTTTCACAAGATAAAATGGAGGAAGCCATACATACCGCAGACAGTACCGCAACTGTAGCTGCTGAAACAATAGACAATGCCGCCGCCACAGCAAATAAAGCTCTCGATTCTGCCAACATCAGAATAAAAGATTTTGAAAACACGAAAAACGAAATACAACAGAAAATAGAAAATACCTCCAAAATAGTGGATTCTCTTTCTGATAAAATTGCTTCTACCCAACTGGAATCAAAAGTGGAAAAAAAAGATTCTGCCGTAAAAAAATCAGAGAAGATCGTTGTTAATGTACCGGCTCCTAAAGTGATCAAAGAGACCAAGGTTGTGTATAAGGAAAAACCTAACCATGATATTTATGAATTAAAAGCTTCAAGAGATAAGATGACTAAAACCGGGCAGATTTCTATCAAAGCTGATAATGCGGAAACGGTAAAAGAAATAATAAAAGATGAAGCGATTAAAAACAAAGGCTACATTAAAAGCGAAGATCTTACCTATATAGAATCTGCAGACCGTCGAAGAGAGGATCAAAAAATATATACAATGGAGATCAAAGTTCCCATTCAGAATTTTGATGATCTGATAAATGCTCTTACTGATAATATTGGGGATATTGACAGTAAAAATGTGCAGGTTTCCGGTAATAATTACGTAGAAAATGCAATTTGCAGCATTTCAGTAAACCTGACTGATAAGTTATACATGGAACAAGAACCTAAAACTTTTGGCGGAAAATCATTGGCAGCCATTGAATCCGGATGGGATGTCATTACTTCAATCTTTTTATTTATCCTTCCGTTGTGGCCGGTAGCCCTTATTGGTGGTATTGGGTATTACTTTTATAAAAAGAGAGGTAAAAGTTCTTCTGATAAAGAGATTCAATAATAGATTTGAGTGGGCTAAAGCCCATTCCTATTGATGTTGCTAAGCATATTATCATTTGGAATATCATTCAAGAAAAAAGGCCTCCAATGAATTGGAAGCCTTTCTTTTATTTCATATTCACAACTTTATCTACGATAAACTTTGTGTTTCCTCTCCACGGGAGGGCACCATTGTATTCTTTGTAATGAAGGTCAAAGGTTTTACCGCTGTTTGTTTCCAGTTGTTTGAAAACTTCAGGGTCATCAACAGAGAATTCAAACTCATAGCTTGTAATACCTCCTGCTTTTCCTTTTCCGAAACCTTCCTGAATCAGTTTGCCTTCATAGGTCTTGAAGACATAACCTTTTTTCATGGCATAATTCAGGTAACCTGATTTTACTCCTTCGCCGAAAACGAAGAAATACTTATACCATACAAATACTCCTAATAATAACAGTACGACGCCTAGGGTGATCCACAAAGATTTTTTCATAAGTAATGTGTGTTTTATTCAATTTTTATTTTGCGATACTTCTGGAGATCACGATTTTCTGGATTTCAGAGGTTCCTTCGTAAATCTGAGTGATTTTTGCATCTCTCATTAATCTTTCTACGTGGTATTCTTTTACATATCCGTATCCACCGTGAATCTGTACAGCTTCAATGGTAGTATCCATTGCTACCTGCGAAGCATATAATTTGGCCATTGCTCCGCTTTCAGAGATATCTTTTCCTGCATCCTTTTCGCATGCTGCCTTGAAACATAACATTCTGGCTGCTGTAATCTGGGTCGCCATATCAGCTAATTTGAAAGCAATTGCCTGGTGATTGATAATTTCAGTTTTGAACGCTTTTCTCGTCTTCGCATATTTCAATGCCAATTCGTAAGCTCCTGAAGCAATACCTAAAGCCTGAGAAGCGATACCAATTCTACCACCATTCAATACAGCCATTGCAAAATTGAAACCAAACCCGTCATCACCGATTCTGTTTTCTTTCGGAACTTTTACGTTGTTGAAGATCAAAGAGTGTGTATCACTTCCTCTGATTCCCAATTTATCTTCTTTTGGTCCGATTTCAAAACCTTCCCATCCTCTTTCTACGATGAAAGCATTGATCCCTTTATGTTTTTTCTCAGGATCTGTCTGTGCAATCACGATATAATAAGAAGCTGTACCACCGTTTGTGATCCAGTTTTTGATACCGTTCAAAAGGTAATAATCTCCTTTGTCTTCAGCGGTTGTTTTCTGAGAAGTTGCGTCAGAACCTGCTTCAGGCTCAGATAAAGCGAATGCTCCTATTACCTGTCCGCTTGCCAGTGGAGTAAGGTATTTTACTTTTTGCTCTTCAGAGGCAAATTTCTCAAGACCAGCACAAACCAATGAATTGTTTACAGACATTACAACAGCGGCAGAAGCATCTACTTTTGCAATCTCCTCCATTGCCAGCACGTAAGAAACACTGTCCATACCTGCACCTCCATATTTTGGGTCAACCATCATCCCAAGAAGTCCCATTTCTCCCATCTTCTTCACCTGTTCTGCAGGGAATTTCTGGTCACGGTCTCTTTCAATAACTTCGGGTAATAGTTCATTTTGTGCAAAATCTCTTGCTGCCTGCTGAATCATCAGCTGTTCTTCTGATAAATTAAAGTCCATAAAAAAAATAATTAGATAGCCGTAAATTTACACTTTTTAAGCAAATATGAAAAATAAATTAAAATTGGGAAAATGACTGATAGAAAGGAGACTGAAAGCAGGAAAAGTAAAGAGTAATAACTTCTGTTCCTGATACGCTTATCATACAGATGTTCTACCAAAAAAGAACACTTTAAAGAGATCAGACATTTAACACTTGTCTTGCTTAGGGCACCCTTTTTGATAAAAAATATTATGGCAGGCATTCAACTTATTTCCAATTATCTAATTCTAGTTTTTGCAATTAAAAAAAATGCTTATATTTAGATTTCTTTATAAATTACTTAAAAAATCATGACGATCAAGAGATTATTCGATATTCCACACTACGCTTTAGAAAAATATCCTAAAACGGATATGTTCGTAACCAAGTATCATGGTGAATGGAAAAAAACTTCTACTCAGGAGTTTATTAATGAGGGAAATAAAATATCCAGAGGATTACTAAAGCTAGGGATAAAACCGGGTGATAAGATCGCTTTAATAACCACCAATTCCCGTACAGAATGGGCGATTATGGATTTCGGTTTATCTCAGATTGGCGTTGTTTCCGTTCCGGTATATCCGAGCATTTCTCCTGAAGATTATGAATTTATCTTCAATAATGCTGAAATTCAGTATTGTTTCGTTTCTGATAAGGAGTTGTTGAACAAGGTCATGAAAGTAAAACATAATATTCCTACTTTACAGGGTATTTTTACTTTCGACAATATAAGCGGAGCTGCTAACTGGCGTGAAATTCTTGATTTAGGTAAAGATGAATCTACTCAGATTGAAGTGGATGATCTTTCCAACGCCATTAATACAGAAGATCTTGCAACGATTATATATACGTCCGGAACTACCGGGAGGCCTAAAGGAGTGATGCTAACACATAATAATATTGTGTCTAATGTCTTAGGTTCTATCCCGAGAATTCCCAAGAAAAAAAGTCTTGATTATAAAGAAAGCAGGGCGTTAAGCTTCCTTCCCATCTGTCATATCTTTGAAAGAATGCTTTTTTATCTATATCAATATAATGGGTTTTCCATTTATTTTGCAGAAAGCATTGATAAAATGGGGGAAAACGTAAAAGAGGTAAAACCTCATTATATGACTGTGGTACCAAGATTGGTAGAAAAAGTATATGATAAAATTTACAATACCGGTTCTTCAGCAGGAGGATTGAAATCAAAGATATTCTTTTGGGCTTTGAACTTAATTTCGAAGAAAAAAGAAATCTCAAGACCTTCAGGACTTCAGGAAATCATTGCGGACAAACTGGTATTTTCTAAGTGGAGAGAGGGTCTCGGAGGCGAAATTGTAACCTTAGTTTCCGGTTCTGCCGCATTATCAACGAGGCTAAATTTAATATTTCAGAATGCAGGAATTCCTATCCTTGAAGGATATGGATTAACGGAAACGTCACCGGTAATTTCTGTCAATAGCTTTGAAAAAATGAAAGTAGGAACTGTAGGAGTTCCGTTAGATAATTTAAAGGTAAAAATCCAGGAAGATGGGGAAATTACGGTAAAAGGACCATCTGTTTTCAAAGGATATTTCCAAAATGAAGAAATGACCAAAGAGGCGTTTACCGAAGACGGTTTCTTTAAAACCGGCGACATCGGACATATCGACAGTGACGGTTTCCTTCAGATTACTGACCGTAAAAAAGAGATGTTTAAAACTTCGGGTGGAAAATATATCGCTCCTCAAACGATTGAGAACTTAGCAAAAGCTTCGAAGTTTATTGAGCAGATTATGGTCGTAGGTGATGGTGAAAAGATGCCATGTGCATTAGTACAGCCTGATTTTGACTTTGCGAAGAGTTGGGCTATGAGAAACAATCTGAATATTGGTTCTACTCCTGAAGAAATAGCGAAAAGCCCTGAATTGAAACAGAGAATTGAAAAAGAAATTGACGGGATTAACGAACACCTTGGAAACTGGGAGAAAATCAAAAAGATAGAGCTGACTCCGGAAGTATGGAGTATTGAAAGCGGATTGCTTACCCCTACTTTAAAACTGAAACGAAAAGCTGTAAAAGAGAAATTTATGGATCTCTACAACAAGATGTATGAACATCATGAATAAATAATATCAACCGCTTCTTTTGGAGCGGTTTTTTTTTTTGTGTGTTTTTATTTCTTATTCATATGTTTGGGCTAAAGCCAATGGAATTATTTTTTTATGCATAAATGGGCTAAAGCCCATTTCTTTGATGTTTTCCAGTTTACAAAAGGGTTCCCGAACAATTGGCGTTATTTGTGAAACCATGGGTGCAATTCGTGTGTAAATAAAAAAGCTGTTTCATTTCTGAAACAGCTTTGTATTATTGAAAATCGATAATTAGAATTTAATTACGGATTTCATTCTTTCGTTTTCTTCCATTACCAACTCATCGTCAACAAGGATTTTTCCAGAGTGCTCATCAATGATGATTTTCTTTCTCTGAGCAATTTCCATTTGCTTTTGTGGTGGGATAGTGAAAAAAGATCCTTTTGGAGCTCCTCTTTCTAATCCTACTACAGCAAGACCGTTGATAGAGTTTGTTCTGATTCTGTTGTAAGAAGCTAATAATCTCTCATCAATTTTACCTGCATATTCTTTAGATTGCTCTAACAGATATTCTTCTTCTTTTTGAGTTTCAGAGATCAAACCATCTAATTCTTCTTTTTTGAATTTCAAGTGGCTTTTCAAATCGTTGATCTTTGCATTCAATTCACTTAAAGTTTCGTTTTTGTGAGCGATTTTAGCTCCGAATTCTTTAATTCTTTTTTCAGCAAGTTGAATTTCCAGATCCTGGAATTCCATTTCTTTTCCTAATGCTTCAAACTCTTTATTGTTTCTTACGTTATCCTGTTGAGATTTATATTTCTCAATTAAAGTTTTTGCATGGTTAATCACTTCATGCTTTGTTTTAATCTGATCGTCCTGATCTTTGATATCTGCATGAAATTTTTCAGCTCTCTTTTCAAGACCTTCAATTTCAATTTCAAGATCTTCAACTTCAATTGGCAATTCTCCTCTAGTATTTCGGATTTCATCCAATCTTGAATCAATGATCTGTAAATCGTATAAAGCTCTTAATTTTTCTTCAACTGAAATATCGTTGGTTTTTGCCATATTTAAATGAAATAATTTACTGGGTTTGTTTTTTCAATAGATTTTGAAATTGCAAATGTACTAAATTTTTGTGATAAAATTTCAAATAATTGTTGAGTTACAAATTGTTCTGATTCATAATGCCCTATATCACAAATAAGCATTTTAGACTCAGCTAAAAAATAGTCATGATATTTGATATCTCCGGTAAGATATGCATCACATTTTTTGGAAATGGCAGATCGTATTCCACTGGCTCCGGAGCCTCCCAATACCCCTACTCTTTTAATTTTTTTATGATTGAAGGAGGAATGTTTGATGACTTCAAGATTAAATGTTTCCTTTACCCATTTCAGAAAATCCTTCTCATCCATTTCTTCTTCCAGATCACCATACATTCCCAATCCTGTATGCTGATTTTTGTTATCAAGAGTATAAATCTGATGAGCTACTTCTTCATAGGGATGGGCCGCTTTCATTGCCCCAACAATTTGTCCCTGTTTATAGCTTTCAAAAATTACAGAAATCATGTCTTCATTAGCATTTTCCCTAATATTTTGTTGTCCGGAAAAAGGGTTTGATCCTTCTGTAGGCCTGAATGTCCCGCTTCCGTTTACGGTAAAACTGCATTCATCATAAAATCCGATATTTCCTGCCCCCGCAGAAAACATGGCTTCTTTCACCTTTTCTGAATACTCTTTCGGTACAAAGACTGTAAGTTGTTTTAAGTTATTTTCTTTCGGTTGAAGGATTTTCATATTCTTCAATCCCAATTGACTGCATATACCGTGGTTTACTCCAAAAAAATCATTATCAAAGGCAGTATGAATGGCATAGATAGCAATTTTGTTCTCAATAGCTTTTAAAACAGCTCTTTCTACATAATTTTTCCCCGTCAATGACTTTAACCCAGAAAAAATAATGGGATGGAAACATACAATAAGATTACAATTTCTCTCGATGGCTTCATCTACTACATTTTCCAGGGCATCATGACAAACGAGAATTCCTGATACATTTCTATCCGGCACCCCGCACAGCAAGCCCACATTATCAAAGTCTTCAGCCTGTTGCAGAGGAATGAGTTGATCTATTTCTGAAATTACTTTCCTTATTGTCATTTTATTCTGTATGTTTGCTACGAAAATAACGATAATTTGTTAATTTTAAAAACCAATCAACATGGAAAAAGAGCATGATCTCGTTCCTGAAGATAAGCTTTGGAAAAGATATCTTTACCGTATAATTTATCGTTCTGATACCAGACTCGGACAACTTTTCGATATCATATTATTATCTTTAATCCTTATAAGTACGGCCATCATTATGATGGAAAGCGTACCACAACTGGACAGGAAGTATCATTATACCTTCATCATACTTGAATGGATCATATCCATCTTTTTTACTGCAGAATATTTTATGCGGATTGCAGTATTAAAAAATAAGAAATCTTATATTTTCAGTTTTTTCGGAATTATAGATTTCTTGGCTCTTGTTCCTTTTTATCTGAGTTTTTTCTTCCCTGTAACCAAATATTTCCTGATTTTCAGAATGTTGAGAATGCTGAGAATTTTCAGAATTTTTAATTTACTGGATTTTATGAACGATGGTTACCTCATCGTACGGGCACTCAAAAACAGCTCGAGAAAAATATATATCTTCCTTTTGTTTCTGATTATATTTTCTGTCATTGTAGGCTCTTTAATGTTTATGGTGGAAGGCGGAAGACAAGGATTTGAAACAATTCCCCAATCTATTTACTGGGCGGTAGTAACTGTAACTACAGTAGGATATGGCGATGTATCCCCTATTACGCCTTTAGGAAAGTTTTTTGCAGTTGTTCTTATGCTGGCTGGTTATTCTATTATTGCCGTGCCAACAGGAATTGTGACAGCAGAAATGAGGAATAAAAGACAAAACCTTGAAATGGTATGTGACCGTTGCGGTAATGACGACATTGATGATGATGCAAGGTACTGCAAACAGTGTGGCAAGAAATTAGCTTGATTTTTGATATCAATGTAATTTATTCACCAAATACCACAAAATCATGGAACCACAAAAGAAAAACAAACCGAATAGTTTAGTCGTTATTCTTTTTGCACTTGTCGTGCTAATGATCATCATTTATTTTTTTCTCGTTATGTTCTTCCCTACTGTTTTCGATTGGATGAATACGGGAGAAGCACAGCCGGTACCTGCTAAATAAAGAAGAATAAACATCATAAAAAATGTTGGATGAAAAATTTCATCCAACATTTTTTTAATCCAAGAAACCAACTTTACTTCTTAATTACTTTCAGGGTCTTTTTCGATCCATCCTTCATATTCAGGATCAAGAGATAGACTCCCTGCTTTAAGTCTCGTAATCGAAGCTGAGCAGAAGGGTTTTCAATTGTTTTTATTAATCTCCCTGAAACCTCCGAAACAGAGATCGATTTTATCTTATCTGCGTTTGCAATATTCAGTAATTCAGTGAAGGGATTAGGGTAAGCTTTAAGGCTATTTTCACCTTTAGAAATTTCTGAAACGCCAAGGTTTCCTTTGTTAATGACAATGGTAAACACATCCTCAGGGTTATCCTCATTAGCAGAAAAATATCCTACATTCACATAGTATTCAATTCCTGGGGTCGTTGCAATCGAGATCGTTTCCTTTTCTCCGGCACCATTGTTATCAACAGTATTTACACAAGTTAAATTATCGCAAGTTCCTTTATACACTCCTATTTTGGTATCAAAACTACTTCCTGGTGGCATGGTTACTGTAATTTCATGAACGCTGCCATCACCCGTAAACTTAAACCATGTTCCATCATTCATTCCATCTGAACAAACGGTAATAAATCCATTATTATTTGTTGCTGCCGCTGCATCAAGTTGTGTGTAACTATACGGAACAGTAGCTATAAGTGCACCGGTACAGGCATCATTAACAGGAGGTGGTAGTGGTGTTCCGATGCAAATTTTAAAACGCTGAGCATACTTCATTCCTTCTTTATAGCTATAAACTCTAACATAATATGTTGCTCCAGGTATAAGATTATCAATAACTGCTGAACCTGTAGCGGAACATTGTACATTTGTCAAACTATTACAACTTCCCGTTAAAACCTGAAAAGCCATCTGTGTACTTGAAAAAAGACCTACAGAAACAATATCTTTAAGTGTAATTGCATGTTGGGATGCGGTAGCTGTAAACTTATACCAGATATCTCCATCTGGCGTATTAAAACAGGGAGAAGGAATATTAGAATGCGTGGCTGAAAGCGTAGTGCCTTCAGTGACAGTCCCACAACTCATATCAGAATTTACCGCCAAATTAATAGCACCAACACACTCATCATTAGAGGGTGGCGGAGGCATTGTTCCTACACATATATTGAAACTCTGTGCTGTGTCAGTTCCTCCATAAGAACTATAGACTCTCACATAATAAGTACTGCCTACCGTAAGACCATCAACAATTTCTGCTGTTTGAGTGGAGCAGAAAATACCAGACATACTACCACAACTTCCACTAAGAACCTGAAATTGCATATCAGTGCTAGAGGCAGTTCCGACAGAAGCTATATCATTAAGCTGAATAGTATGACTCGATGAAGTAGCTGTAAACTTATACCATACGTCGTCGGCACGTGCTCCCACACCATCACAAGCATTTAAACCAGAATTAGTTGCTCCCAATGTTGTACCGGCTGTAACTTTCTCACAGCTTGTATCGGCATTCACTATCACTGTAATTGCATTCGCACATTCATCATTAGAAGGGGGAGATGGGATTGTTCTAAACTGTATAACACTACAACCCAAAGATTCTCCTCCGGTACCTACCGAAGTTACCTTTAGATAATAGGTTGTATTAGTTGAAAGAGGAGTTGACTGGTTAAAGCTGGTGGTACTTACCATTTGCTGATTAACCACCTCTGTTCCTCCCGGGGTAGTTCCTATAGAAACCTTATAACTTGTAGCTCCTTGTGATGAATACCAGTTAATTTGGGGAGTGAGACTTACTAAATTTTCATTATCTGTCGGATAAATTACAGAAGGACAAGCTGGTATTGGATGAGGAGTAAGTCCTATCAAAGTTATAACAGGTTTATAATAATAGATAATTCCCAACACCATTGATGGATTGGAAATATCAATACTATTTTTACCTCTAAACAAAATACTTCTACCTTGATCAGGTTCAGGTTCATATACATAAAAGGCATCTGTATTGTAGCCATTCGCCGGATTATTTTCATGTACCGAAACCACCAGATTATCTGTATTATTATAAGAAAAAGGTACATCAAATGTCATTTCAACCACTCCGTTTATATTATCAACCGTTCCTGAGTATACTTTGGTTAATTGACCAACAGGAATTACCTCATTAACATTAGCAAAACTTGTTTTTGAAGTATGTCCCAGATAAACAACCCAATCCGTTGCTCCGTTAAGATCGCCAGAAGATTTCATGTAAAATTTAAGTCCTGTGATATTTCCGGCTGTTGCAGCATTAATCTCCTGCTTCGTATAGATCTGCTGACTATATGAATAGTTATTAAATAGATTAACCGGAACACTTCCGATATATGTGCTTCCTTCTCCCAAAGTAATTTGGGCACTTACAATCATGCTGAAAGCCAGCAAGCATAAAAATAGGATTTTTTTCATTTATATTTCTTTAGTTTGTGAATTACAATTAACACCCAAAATTAAATAAAATTACAAACCACGCAACAAATCAATCAAAATAAAACAAATCACTTAATCAAATAACGTAAAACACATTAATAAATCCAAAGTAAACATCCTTTTGATAATTATTTTACATTGAAACCATTTAATATTATAAATTTCAAACATTACTGTTGTTTTAACTATTCAGATTATCCACAAAAAAAACGGATCAAAATGATCCGTTTTACATCTTTATTGATAAATTATTTATTTTTTAATAGCTTTTACTGTTTGTTTCGACCCATCTTTCATCTCAAGAGTAATCAAATAGAGTCCTTGTTTCAGATCGCTTACATACATTGTACTGCCAGGATTCGGAACTGATTTTATTAATCTTCCCGCGGCATCGGTTATTAAAGCGTTCTTAACGTTATTACTATCAGAAATATGCACTGTATCTGTAAAAGGATTTGGATACACTGCCAGCTTATTCTTATTTCGATCCACCTCTGATGTTGCCAGATTTGCAGCCGTTATATTAATATCATCAAGATACAATTTATCCTGATTAGCATCTGAATACGCATTAAAGCCTATATAATATACTCCTGTTGCAGGAACTGTGAATGTTAAAGACTCATCGTGCATCGTATTATCATTAATTGAAGGATAATCCATTATCAGATTGGTCATAGCTGAAACATCTCTAGAAGTTCCGAAGGTCACTTTCATCTTTTCAACATAAGTAGTGGAGCTATTTCCATATTTATAACTGATTGTGTATTGTTGCCCGGCTGTTAAGTTTACTCCCTGCGTAAAGAACCAGGCATCTGCAGGATTAGTGGAATCGTATCTGTATCTTAATACATTGCCGGTGAATCCCTGGATATCGAAAGGCTCATAACTTGTTTCCCAATCTTTCCCTGATCCGGCATTTACATTTTCTGTACAACCAGGCAGAGCTGGAGTCGTCACATTTTCAAAATCTACGATATATGGAAGATTTGTACTGGAACATAAAGTAGTAAATGTCGCACGGTCACTCCATGCACTTTTATCTGATGCACTACAAACAGATCTTACCCATACATAATACGTTGTATAAGGAGTCAGAGATGGGATACTGTAAGTTGTAGCAGTAATTCCGGTAAAGCTAGGAGTACTTGTTGCTGTAGGAGCTGTATTCGTAGTACTGTAATAAATTTCATATCCTGCTGCAGGAGCCGGAGTCGGAGCTGTCCAGGAAACAGAGGCCCCTGTTGCTGTTATATTTGAAGTTGATAATAAAGTAGGCTCATTGCAAGTTGGAGTAACATCTATTTTAATATCATCAACATACAACTGATTCATATTTGCGTCGGAATAAGCATTAAATCCGAAATAATATACTCCCGTAGTTGCAGGTGTAAAATCTACTGAATTTGTAGTAGCAGTACTTATGGAAATATCCGGATGATCTGCTAAAGAATTTGTCATATCAGCACTTGTTGCGGAAGTACCATAAGCTACTTTAAGCTTTTCCGGATATACAGTTGTTCCTTCTGAATTGGCATATTTATATTTTATTCTATAGCTTACTCCAGCGGTAAGGTTGATAGCAGGAGTAAAAAACCAGGTATCCGCAGGATCTGAATAACTATATGAGTAGCGAAGTGTTTTCCCCGTAAATCCGTTGCTATCATAATCGTCTGTATGCCATTCATTTCCGGTTCCATCATTCACAACTACTGTACACAATGGCAAATCAGGTACTGATACGGCTTCAAAATCCTGTACGTAAGGTACATTTAGAATACCACAAGCTGTCGTGAACGTTGCTTTGGTTGACCATGCACTTTTATCCGTTGTACTACACACTGAGCGTACCCAAACATGGTAAACAGTTGCCGCTGACAATGATGTTAAGTTTGCAGAGAGACCGGTACTTGATCCTGAAGCCACAGTTGTCGCTGTAGGAGCCGTATTGGAGACAGAATAATAATATTCGTATCCGCTACCGGGAGCTGAAGGTGGAGCAGTCCATTCTAGTTGGGCAGAATTGGCTGTAGGTGAAGAAACTGTTACACTGCTTGGCGCGAGGCAACTTGGAGCTGCTCCGATCACTACGGTATAATCATGAGCTTCACCATATCCTGTGTCATTACAAGGAATAGGATCACTGGAATAGCGGTCGGCAACCCTCATTCTGTAGGTACCCGGCGTAACTGTGGCAGGAATGGTAATAATTCCCATGGTAACATCTTCACCGCCAACATTCTGACTTGTTCCTGAAGCTACAAGTTCCGGAGCCACATCATCAAAGTTTCCGTCGTTATTAAAATCAATCCAGATACGTACATTCTGGTCATCAAACTGATGAGTAACGGAAAAGTCATAATTCAATCCGGCGTTCATATTGATCGTCATGGAAGTGTAATCTCCGTAAGAACCTGTTGAACAACCGGTTCCCTGATGAGCAAATCCTGCTGAAGGAATGATAAAGGAGTCGATCATGTCTCCTCCGTCACACCCATCGTCAAAGACAGGTGTACAATAGGTTTGTGCAAAGGAAAAAACTCCTATCGCTAAAAAATTAACAAGTAAAATCTTTTTCATATAATGGTATTAATAACTCAAATTTAATCAAATTCACTAACAAACTATTAAAAATTTAAATTAAAAATGTTAAAAAATAAAATTATATAAACAAACAACAAAATACAGACTCATACTCCTGCTCAGCCTGCTATGAAGTCTTTCATCAATAATAAGTCATAAAAAAAAAGAGACTCCCTGGCGGAAGTCTCTTCAATAATATATTAAACACTATTATTTTTTAATGGCCTTTAGCGTCTGTTGAGTTCCATCTTTCATATTCAACATCACTAGATACATCCCTTGTTTTAAATCTCCTAATTGAAGAACAGTAGAAGGCGTTTCTATGGTTTTCACCACTCTTCCTGCAGCATCTACAATCTGAACAGATTTTACTTTAGAAATATCAGAAATATTTAAAGTATCAGAGAATGGATTAGGATACACTTTTATATCGTTTTTCCCTCTCGCAACTTCTGTAGTTGACAAGTTTCCAAGCTGATAATTAAAATCATCGATAAATACACTATATCCCGGCGTTCCCGTATGCTTAAGGACGAGCTTATTCACCCCTGCAGGAACTCCTGTAATGTTTAATGAATAGGTATCAACAACACTGGTACTTGTTGACGTATAGGTATCCAAGACAACAAAACTACTTGTATCGGCAGGATCCGTTAAATACCCTATCTGAATTTTTCCACCCGCAGTAGAATTAGCTCTTGCCTTGAAATTAATTGAATAATTATTTGAATCCAGATTAAGAAGCTCAGGAGTAGATACCATCCCCACATCTGAACCATCTGTATAAAGGTATAAAGAATTAGGAGCACTTATCATGGTTCCGGACACTGCATAAACTCTGGCATAAGTTGTCTTGGAACCAATACTCGTCCAACATGCCGGAAGTTCTCCAACAACCGCTGAATCAAAGTTTTCACTCAGTGACTGTACCGCTGTACAAGCTGTTTTAAAGCTTCCTGAAACAGACCATGCGCTGTAATCATTACTACTGCAATGTGATCTCACCCACACATAATATGTGATGGAAGAAGACAGTGTATTTAAAACCTGAGAAGTTCCTGTAAGACCAGAAAAAGAAGGTACTGTTGATATGGTAGGTACTGCGTTTGATGTACTGTAATAAATATCATACCCCATTGCAGGAGGTGTTGTAGAAGCCGTCCAGGCTACTGTTGCAGAATCCGATCCTACATTAGAAGCCACAATACCTGTTGGTGGCATACACGTTGGAGGAGCAACAACACTCAAAGTAAAGTCAACATAATTTCCCGAAGGAGCGGGTCCACAAGCTGTAATTGTACCACTATAAGACTGCCCGAATCTTACTCTGTAATTTCCTAACGCCTGCCCTGCAGGAATTGCAAAAGTTCCCGCAGCTGTTGCAGCATATGATGTTGTAGCAAGTATAGTTTCGCCGGCATCATTAAAGTCAAGATCGTTATTCCAGTCTACCCATATATAGTAGTAGTAAGTACTTCCTCCGGCAGTTTTTAAGGAATAATCAACATTTCCTCCAGCAGACCCGGAGAATACAGTAGATGAATTATTCACATAAGCAGTGTATGACGAAGCAGCATACCCGAGATTAGTATACCCTAAAGTACTGGTTGTAATATTATTCAGGTAATATAAAGTATTAGAACTACCTCCTGTAGGAAGACATGGCCCGGTATATGCAGAAACAGCTGCTGTCCAGACACTTTGATCTGACGCACTACATCTTGATCTTACCCAGATATAATACACTGTATTAGGTGTTAAACCAGGGATAGTTGCTGATGTCCCAGCAACCCCCGTAATACTAGGAGCAGTCGTAGCTAAAGGAGCTATATTGCTCGTACTGTAATAAATATCATATCCATTTGCTGGAGGTGTAGAAGGAGCTGTCCATGAAATATCAACAGTACCCAAGGTAACCGCACCTACAGTTACTCCTGTAGTCTCCAGACACGAAGGAATCTCTTCCACCACAACATCATCTATATAAACCGATCTGGAAGTAGCTCCCAAACCATGCTTGAATGCCAAATACTGATCTGAACCGGCCGGAATATTAACAACATACTGTGCCCATGAAGAGGTGATAGGGATACTACTTCCTATCGGCGTAAAGGAAGCTGGATTGGAAACATCAGACAATGTTCCTACAAACATCGTATATCCTGTACTTCCGCCTTTAGCCATGAATTTAACTCTTTTCGTTCCGGTTGTTAAGTTGGTTGTCTGGGGAGAAACCAACATCACATTTCCTGTAGTATCTGTACTGTTAAACAGAAGGTAGCAATTCGGGGTAGACGATGGCGATGAAGAAGATACATATCCATAGCCTGCACTATTAGCTGTTTCTACATATGACCAACATGTCGGAGCATTTGTATTTGAAGAAGACCCCGTGGATGTTGTATCGAAATTCTGAGAATACGGAGCCGATGTTGGCAAACAAACCGTTGTAAAACTTTTCTCCGTACAAGACACTGAGGTACTTGTTGCGGTGTAAGATTTTACGGTATAATAATACATCGTTGAATTATTCAGAGCGTTCGGCAATGTATATGTGGTAACATTCCCCATGTCAAAATCATTCATTATATCAGAAGCTCCTGCGGTAGTTCCTATCCTTAATTTATACCCTGTTGCTGCAGTTACTGCTGTCCAGGTGAAAGTTGGATTTACCGGTACATTTATAGCTGATGCTGCCGGAGCAGAAACAGTAGGACAAGGAACTGTTGTTGTGGTAAAGCTGGATGCATTACATCCTGTAGCTGAACCTATAACATTTCTCGGAACTATTGTTACATAATACTGAGTAGAATAACTCAATGCATTCGCTGCTGCAATTGAATAACTGGTAACATTTCCTACATCCAAACCATTGATTATATTGTTTCCACCTGGCGTTGTCCCCAAATACAGGTTATACCCATTAGTTCCTCCTGTACCCGCAGCCCAGGTAATAGTAGGAGTAACAGAGACTCCTGTAGCCGCATTGGCAGGACTTGAAATCGTGTTACACGCGGGCGGATTTATGATATCCTGGGTAAGCTGAACATCATCAAACCCCATATAAAAGTCACCGGTACCGGTCGCCGTGCTTTTTAGTCGAAGTTTAAAACTTGCCCCTGCAGGAATAACCCCCGCTGGGATGGTTCCGGAAACTGTAGTACAAGGTATAATAGTATTAGCGGATCCACTAATAATTAGAGGAACAAGCAGATCAGTCCATGTAGCACCATTATCTACAGAATAGTCTGCCGCTACCGTCCCTTCAATTATTGCAGTGCTGCTGTATCCTTTGGCAAGATATTTAAAAGAATAGTTAAGAGCTGTAGCATTGGAAGCTGTTGAACTATACACCATATTCCAGCTGGAAACGTTGTTATAAATATTTTTATAAACAGCTTTTGTGCCTGCACAAGCAGTTCCTGCACTGGCCCCATATCCTCCTGCTGAAAGAGTGGTACCTGCACCATTGGTACTTGTCCAACCCGAAGGTAAAGTTGAACCCTCAAAACTCTCATTAACTAAAATTTGTGCAGATGCCCCTATTCCCAGTGACATCATACACGATAGTAGAAGTTTTTTCATACATGTAAAAATAAAGTTAGGGCGTAAATGTAAACAAATAATCAACTTAAAATCATAAAAATGTTAAAACAACACATTACAAATCAATAAAAACCGATTATTTTTAATTAAAATTAAACATATATTTAATTTTAATAGTTTTTCAATTAATTAATAGCTATTTTTAAAATACTGACAAACAAATACTTATATAGAATAAAATTTTTACACGCAAATAATACTCTACCAATTTAACATAATAAAAAAGTCTGATTCCTATTGAAAACAAGGCACAAAAAAAGTGGCAAAAAGCCACTTTATCAGATATTTATATTCTTATTTTGATTAATTTAAATAAAATTCATACTTATTAAGCAACTGAATTTCTTTTATCAAATCACCATTCAGATCTACGGAATGTTTCATCGATTGAACTTCAATATGAGAATCATCGTCAATATTTTTGATGAAGAATTTCAATTTTTGATTTCCCTTATTCCTATCCAGAACTGTTCTGAAAAAATCCAGATCTTCACGCCGTACATCCATCACGTCCATCACCAGAGAAATACTTTTGGCAAATCTTTCAAAAGCTTCCTGAAGTTCAATAACATCATTCACATTCACAAAAACCCTTCCGTCTTTTACCTGGGCAAATTTTATCTTAAAAATAACAAACCTTTGTACTTCAAGCTTTTCTTTCAGCCTCATATAATCCCTATCTCCCAGCCTGAAAGAATAGGAACCGGAATAGTCTTCCAACGTTACAAACGCCACTTTCTCCCCACTTCTGAAGCCATCTTTCACCACATATTCCGTAATGAGACCCGCTACGGTATATTCTTTTCCACCGCCGCCGTTTTCTCTTTCTTTTTGAATAGTCTTCCAGTCTTTCTTTTTTTCTTCAAATAATTCTTCAGGTTTATTGGCAAAAGCTTGTTCTTTGTAAGCATCTACCTCATCAAGATTTAGAAACAAGAAATTCCCTTTAGGTTCAGCCTTTTTGGTAACTTCTTCCACCACTTCTTCATCTCCTACTGATAATTCATCAGAAACAATCTCGGTGAGATCAACAGTCTCATCTTGCGAATCCTGCTCAAGAACAGGTGCTTCATCCGTTGTTGTTTTATCCTCTGTTTCTTTCTCAAGAACCGCCTTTTTGGAAAGCTGCCCCTGCATAAACTGAAACTGATATTTAAATTCATCCAACGGGTGAGCAGAAAGGTAGAATCCGATGATTTCTTTTTCCTTGTTAAGCTTATGCATATTTGGCCACTCAGGGCATGGAGCCAGTTTCGGCTGTTCAATCTGAACCTCCTCGGCAAAATCTGCAAACAGAGAATGCTCCATTTCATTTTTGCTTTCCTGAAAGCTTTGCCCATACCTGATCAATCGCTCCAAATTGGTCTTTCCAGCCATATCAATATCAAAATACTGACCTCTGTGGAAAGAATCCAGCTCATCAAAAGCACCGGCCAGCACTAAACTTTCCGCCACTCTTTTATTCATTTGGGAAGGTAATATTCTTTCAAAGAAATCATAAATATTTTTAAACCTACCGTTTTCTCTTTCTCTTGTAATAGCCTCACTCGGACCTTCTCCGATTCCCTTAATCGCTCCTAAACCAAAACGAACCTGACCTTTTTCGTTTACAGAGAATTTATATTGAGATTCATTTACGTCAGGCCCAAGAACATCAACCCCCATACTCTTACAATCTTCCATAAACATGGTAATGGAGTCCGTATTGTTAATGTTATTACTCATTACACTGGCCATATATTCTGCAGGGTAATTAGCTTTTAAGAATGCAGTCTGATAGGCAATAAACGCATAACAAGTGGAGTGAGATTTATTGAAGGCATACTCTGCAAAGGCTTTCCAGTCATTCCAGATTTTCTCCAGCCTTTCTTCATTGAGATTATTTTTTCTTCCTCCTTCAATAAATTTAGGGTACATTTTGTTCAAAACATCAATCTGCTTTTTACCCATCGCTTTTCTCAGAGTATCCGCCTCACCTTTTGTAAAGTTGGCCAACTTCTGAGAAAGAAGCATTACCTGCTCCTGATAAACGGTAATCCCATACGTTTCCTTTAAATACTCTTCTGTTTCCGGTAAGTCATAGACAATCTCCTCAATCCCATGCTTTCGGTTAATAAAGTTTGGGATATACTTAATAGGACCGGGACGATACAATGCATTCATGGCAATAAGGTCGGCAAAAACCGTAGGCTTAAGCTCTCTCATGTATTTTTGCATCCCGGGACTTTCATACTGGAAAATCCCTACAGTCCTCCCCTCTTTGAAGAGCTGATATGTTTTGGCATCATCAAGTGGAATAAGATCCGGATCAATATCAACTCCATATCTAGCCTTTACAAGCTTCAGAGCATCCTTTATAATTGTCAGGGTTCTCAACCCCAGGAAGTCCATCTTCAACAGTCCGGCACTTTCTGCTACGGAGTTGTCAAACTGTGATACTAAAATATCCGCATCCTTTGCGGCAATGGTTACCGGAACAAGGTTACTCACGTCTTCCGGAGTGATAATAACCCCACAAGCATGGATTCCGGTATTCCTGATACAGCCTTCCATTTTTTTGGCACTTGCAAGTACATCATGGCGGGCATCATCAGGACTATCAAGAACATATCTCATTTCATCAACGAGCATCTGTTCTTCAGGTTTTAATTTATCGTATTTCGCTAAAGCTTTCGCGATATTCATCCCTGGTGTTGAAGGAATCAGCTTAGCAATATTATTGGTATCAGGAATAGGAACATCCAGCACCCTTCCTGCATCTTTAATTGCAGATTTCCCCCCAAGAACAGAGTAAGTAATAATTTGCGCGACCTGGCTTTGTCCATATTTTTCAATTACCCATTTGATCACACGATCCCTTCCTTCATCATCAAAGTCAATATCAATATCCGGCATTGAAATCCTTTCCGGATTCAAGAATCTCTCAAATAGGAGGTCATATTTAACAGGGTCAACATTGGTAATTCCGATACAATACGCCACCGCAGATCCCGCAGCAGAACCTCTACCAGGCCCTACCCATACCCCCATATTTCGAGCCTCATTACAGAAATCCTGTACAATAAGGAAATATCCCGGATAACCGGTATTCGCAATTACTTCAAGTTCAAAGTCAAGTCGCTCTTTAATCTCATCAGTAATTCCCGTATCAACATATCTTTTTCGTGCCCCTTCGTACGTAAGATGCCTAAGATAAGCCATCTCTCCTCTTTTACCTCCGTCCTCATCATCTTCCGCATGGATAAACTCCTCCGGAATATCAAACTTTGGAAGAAGAACATCTCTTTTTAAGGTATAGGGCTTGAATTTGGCAAAAAATTCTTCATACGCTTCAAAGGCATCGGGATAAGCAAGAAAAGATTCTTTAATCTCATCAGAATTTTTGATATAATATTCTCCGGTACCAAGACCTCTCCTTTTACCAAATCCTTTTCCAACAGGTGTTGTTAATTTTTCACCATCCTTGATACAACTTACAATATCCTGAATATTCGCATCATCTTTATTGGAATAATACGTTTCGTTTTGTGCTAAAATCTTAACATTATATTTGTCGGCAAGATATAACAGAACCTCATTTAAGTGTTCCTCCTCAGGCAGTTTATGATTCTGAAGCTGTACATAGAAATCATCTCCAAAAGTTTCACTCCACCATTTGAAAAGCTCCTCCCCTTTCTGTTCACCGGTATTTAAAATTGCATCAGGAATATCACCATGAATTCCGGAAGTAAGTGCAATAATTCCTTCTTTATACTGAGCGATTAATTCCCGGCTTATCCTTGGCACTCCAAAGTAGAAACCTTTTAAGAAACCTATACTTGAAAGTTTTGCCAGGTTTTTATATCCGTTAAAATCCTTTGCCAAAAGCACCACCTGAGTTCTCCTGTCGGGATCATCTTTGGTAAACTGCTTTTGTTCATAGCGGTCTGAAATATAAAATTCACACCCTACTACAGGAATCAACGGTTCTGAAACAGGTTCCGGCTCATTAAATTCTGTTCCATTCTCTTCAGCTTCCTGTTTTTTAGCTAAATATTCTTTATGTTTTTTTGATCGGTCACCGTTGGCAGACTCTACCGCAGAAACAAACTTAAAAGCTCCCATCATATTTCCAAGATCCACCATTCCTACAGCGGGGAAATTTTCATCAGAAGCCTTTTTAATCAAGTCATTAATACTTGAGGTAGCCATCAAGGTAGAGAAAACACTATGGTTATCAAAATTGAAATACTTTCCTAAATCAATTTCATCAATACTTCCAAAATCCTGTTGCTTCTTCTTATTATTAAAATCCGCAACCTGCCTTCTGATAACAATGTTAAAAGGTTTAATGGGATCAGGATAAAGACTTTTAAAGTAAGCTAGCTGATCTTCTGAAATTTTCAGTACATCTGCCGGAACCACACCAATTCTTACCATTTCAAAAAAGGCTCTGGCAGTAGCATTTACGTCGGCAGCAGCATTATGCGCTTCGTCAAATTTATGCCCATAGAGCTTCTCATAAAGCTCTTCCAGTTTAGGAGACTTATATCGTCCTCCTCTTCCTCCTCCCAGCTGACAATAGTCGGTTCCAAGAATCATGGTATCTGCTCTTGGTTTTTCCTGGAGATTATCTTTTAAATTTTTCCTGTAAAATTCTGCCCCTACGATATTGTAGTCAAACTCAACATTGTGACCGGATACCACTCTTACCCTTTCCAGTACTTTGGAAAATTCTTCAAGAATTTCGTGAAGATCCCGTCCTTCTTCGTTGGCTATTTTTGTTGTAATTCCGTGAATCCTGGCTGCATTAAAGGGAATATCATACCCTTCAGGTTTTATAATATAATCCTGATTTTCAATTAAATTTCCATCATCATCATGCAACTGCCACGCAATCTGAACCATTCTTGGCCAGTTATCCGAATCTGAAAGCGGAGCGTTGAAATTTTTAGGTAAACCGGTTGTTTCTGTGTCAAAAATTAAGTACATATAATTTTCTAACTTTTTTAAAAAAGAGAATGTAAAGTTACTTCATTTTTTCTAATTAATGTTTTAATTCAGGAATAGACAATATCAATAAAATCACAAAATAATAAAAACACAACACCAAACAAATCAAAATCAAAATCAAAAAAAGTTTACGTACTTTTAAATTTAAACACAAAAAAGTAGAATTATTTTCTAAAAATTATTGATTTTTAAATATTTCGTCATACATTTGGAGAAATACATTTTTTAAATATTTAATAATCATTATGAAGAAACATCTACTTTTGCTTAGCACTTTAGCAATAACATTGATAAGTGCGCAAAACAATGAAGGATTAAAAAGAGAGTTTGAGAAACAAAACAATGAAAACAACGCGAAATTTGACGCGTATGTAGCAAAGCGTTATGGCGCAAGCAGAGACGCTAAGGTCTTAAAAGAAATTGAAGAACAAAGGGTCAATTTAGCCGGATTCAATTTTGGGATTCCTTATTTCTGGCAACAGGAAGATACAAGACAGCTAACCAACTCCAATTCAGACCTATTGAATACGTCAGGAAATATCACAGGTCTAGATGGAGCTTTCAATGGTGAAGGGATTAAATACACCATCTTTGACGGAGGAAGAATTTTCCCTACCCACACAGCATTTAATAATCTTCCTGATAGAATTATCAATAAGGAGGACGCCACAAACCCTTACTCTGATCACTCGACCGGTGTAGGAAGTTTTATCGGAGGAAAAGATACTCCTTTGTATACAGGAACTGCTCCTAACCTGACTTTAGTTGGAAATGCAAAAGGTGTTGCCATCAATTCTACCATGGAAAGCTACAGGTTTGCCAACACAATTTTACCTGGAGCAACAACTGCAAGTACAGTTTTCCAGAAAATCCTTATCGCACAGCCTAATATTTCCAATCACTCCTATGGGGTAAATTCAGGATGGACTGAAGTTCTGGATAGCAGCTATAATCTGCAATCTTATGTATTTAATGGATACAAAACCGATGATGGTACATTTTACGACTATCAGGGAACTTATAATTCCAATGATTATAACTATGACATGATTGCTTACAACAACCCGTCATACATCATCGTAAAGTCCGCAGGAAATTACTTTAATATGGGACCTGCCGGAGGAAACGCGACCGTTCCAAGATATTATAAAGGAGCTGCCGGCAATGTACAATTCGGAGCGAATGACGCACTGCCACCTAACAACTGTTCTCAAGGGTACGATTGTATCGGAACCGGATCATTGGCAAAAAACATTATCGTTGTAGGAGCCACAGATATCATTACTGCGAATAACGGAAGATATACGGTTCCTTCAGACGTGATCCATTCAAGCTACAGTAGTGCAGGACCTAGAGACGATGGTGGGATTAAACCGGATATTTCTACAGTAGGAACCAATGTGTACTATGCAGCAACCACAGCCGCGGGAAGTAATTCATGGGCAGGAGGAAGTGGGACTTCATTCTCCGCACCTATCGTAACAGGAATTATCGGACTTTGGACACAGATCAATAAGCAGTTATTCAATAATGCATTATTAAATGCTTCTTCTGCTAAGGTGCTTACCATCCACTCTGCTTCAGAGGCTGGTAATGTAGGTCCAGATCCACATTTCGGATGGGGCTTTATCAACGCAAAAAAAGGAGCTGAATTATTGGTTGGAAAAGCAAACGGAAGTGTTATCTTCAACGATGAAACATTAACAAGCGGCGTTCAGAATACTAAAATGGTAAAAGCTTCAGGCTCTGAACCTTTAAAAGTAACGATCAGCTGGCTGGATCCAAAATATACACCAGATTATCAGTATGTGGAGGATGTATATAACAACAGAGATTCTAAACTAATCAATGACATCGATTTAAGAATTATTGACACAACAGACAACACTATTTATTATCCTTGGAAATTAAACGCCAACAGCCCGATGACTCCAGCCACAAAAGCTGACAATACCGTAGACAACGTGGAACAGGTTGTTATCAATACTCCTGTCGCTGGTAGAACCTATAAAATCCAGATCGGAAACAAAGGTACTTTGGTGAATGACCTGGGAACTCCTGCTCCTCAAAATTATACGATCATGGTAACAGGTCACAATGAGGTTCTGGGAACTAAGGAATCTGTTAAATCTACTGAAAGCAGCCTAGCTATTGCACCTTCAGTTACAAAAGACATTACCAACATTTTGAAAGCTCCAAAAAAATCAACTTTCAATGTGTATGATATGTCTGGTAAGAAATTACAGAGTGGAAACATCAACAGCGATAAAGAAGCAGTTGATTTATCAACCTACACAAAAGGAGTTTACATTATTGAAGTAAAATCTGAAAAAGAAACCGTTTCAAGAAAAGTAATTAAAGAATAAACACTTCTTTAACATCTATAATAATTGAGAAGAACTACTGATTTACATCGGTAGTTCTTTTTTTGTACCCTCCTGTTTTTCAAATCATTGCTTTTTATTTCCGACCACAAACCTAATAAATTACAAAAAACACTACCCAGATGTAAGCATTTCTGTATAAGCTCACATAAAAATAAATAAATTCAAATTATCAAATAATTAAAATTTTAAACTCAAAATCAAAAATAAATAAGAAAATCACAACAAAACAACGATTACATTCATTAAAATTGAAATAAAATAATACTATTGATATATTTGCAAAACACACAATCTTTAATACCAAATTATGAACAAAATTTTTATTTCAATCAGTATTTTAGCTGTTTCCCTAACAAGTGCACAAAGAAATAACGAATCTCTGGAAAGGGAATTTGAAAAGCAAAGAATAGAAAACAACAAAAAATTTGATGCGTATGTAGTAAAACGCTATGGTACAAGCAGAGACCCTAAGATCTTAAAAGAGATTGAAGAACAAAGAGCCACCTTAGCCGGATTCAATTTTGGTGTTCCTTATTTTTTGCAGGAGCAAGATACTAAACAGGTTATCAATTCCAATGCAGACTTATTAAATACCTCAGGAAACATAGCAGGTTTAGATGGTGCATTCAATGGCGAGGGGATTAAATACACCATATTTGATGGTGGAAGAATTTTCCAAGACCATTCAGCTTTTGACAATATAGCAAACAGAATCACCAATAAAGAAGATTTATCGTTATCTTATTCAGCACACGCAACAGGCGTGGGTAGCTTCGTCGGAGGAAAAGGCATACTACTCTATGGAGGAACTCCTCCTGATGAGTTTGTAGTTGCAAACACAAAAGGAGTTGCCACCAGTTCCACTATGGACAGCTACACCTTTACAACAACAACTTTACCAAATGCTAATGCAGAAACAACAGTTTTTGAAAAAATCCTTATTGCTGAACCCAATATCTCCAATCACTCATATGGGGTAAATGCAGGCTGGACAAAGACCTATGACGACGCGGGGAATTTAGCTTCCTATGTATACAATGGTTATAAAAATACTGATGATAATACATTCTATGATTACCAGGGAACCTATGGTACTTCTGATTCTAACTTTGATGCGATTGTTTACAATAATCCTTCCTACATCCTGGTAAAATCGGCAGGAAATTATTTCAATATGGGACCTGCCGGGCAAGATGAGACGATTCCAAAATATTATAAAGGACCCAACGGCGATGTATTATTTGAACCAACTGATGTTTTACCACCCAACAACTGCTCTCAGGGATATGACTGCATCGGAACATTGGCATTGGCAAAGAATATTATTGTTGTAGGAGCTACTGATGTCATCTATACCAATAACGGAAGATATACAGCCGCTTCAGACGTTGTTCACTCAGATTACAGTAGCGCAGGACCAAGAGATGACGGTGGCATCAAACCGGACATTTCTACAGTTGGAACAGATGTTTCCTATGCCTGGACGACAACTGAAGGAAGCAATGATTGGGCAATAGGAAGCGGAACCTCTTATGCTACTCCTGTTGTAACAGGAATTATCGGACTTTGGGTCCAGATCAACAAACAATTGTTTAGCAATGCATTATTAAATGCTTCTTCTGCAAAGACACTTATGATTCATTCCGCTTACGAGGCCGGAAATATAGGCCCGGACCCTCATTTTGGCTGGGGATTTATCAACGCTAAAAAAGGAGCTGAATTATTGGTTGGAAAAGCAAATGGAAATGTTATCTTCAATGATGAAACATTAACAAGCGGTGTACAGAATACTAAAATGGTAAAAGCTTCAGGTTCTGAACCTTTAAAAGTTACGATCAGCTGGATAGATCCAAAATACACACCAAATTACCAGAGTATAGCGGATTCATTTAACAATAGAACTTCTAAATTAATCAACGATATCGATTTAAGGATCATCGATACAACAGACAATACCATTTATTATCCGTGGAGATTAAATCCAAACAGTCCAATGACACCAGCCACAAAAGCTGACAATACCGTAGACAACGTGGAACAGGTTGTTATCGACAACCCTATTGCCGGTAGAACCTATAAAATCCAGATCGGAAACAAAGGTACTTTGGTAAATGATCAGGGAGATACTACCCCTCAAAATTACTCCATCATGGTAACAGGTCATAATGAAGTTCTGGGAACCAAAGATATCGTTAACGCTTCCAGCAACCTGGCTATTGTACCTAGTATTACCAAAGATGTTACGCACATTTTGAAAGCTCCAAAAAAATCAACTTTCAATGTATATGACATGTCCGGTAAAAAATTACAGAGTGGAAACATCAACAGTGATAAAGAAGTAGTTGATTTATCATCATACACAAAAAGCGTTTACATAATTGAAGTAAAATCTGAAAAAGAAACCATTTCACGAAAAGTAATTAAAGAATAAACACTTCTTTAACATTTATAATAACTGAGAAGAACTACTGATTTACATCGGTAGTTCTTTTTTTGTACCCTTCTATTTTTCAAATCATTGCTTTTCATCTTCGGCAATATCCTGACAAAATCTCAAAAATCAACACCCGAGTACAAGCATTTACTGTAAAACTTACATTGAAATAAATAAATTCAAATTACCAAATAATTAAAATTTTAAATTAAAAAACACAAATACACTAACGAATTACGTTAAAACAATAATAATTTTTACGAAAATAGAAATAAGTTAGTTTTATTAATATATTTGAAACAAACACAATCTTTAATAATTTACTAAACATTATGAACAAAATCTTTATTTCGATTAGCATTTTAGCTATTTCATTAACAAGTGCACAAAGAAATAACGAATCTCTGAAAAGAGAGTTTGAAAAACAAAGAATCGAAAACAACAAAAAATTTGATGCTTATGTCGCAAAACGCTATGGTTCAAGCAGAGACCCGAAAGTTTTAAAGGAAATTGAAGACCAGAGGAGTAATCTTGCAGGTTTTATAGAAAACAAACCTTATTTTTATAAATACAATGATGAATTTCAGAATAGAAACTCTAATACCGACTTTCTTCAGAATGGTACAGTAACTGGTCTTACAGGAACTTTTAACGGTGAAAATATCAGATATACAATCTTTGATAGCGGAAGGGTATTTGGAGATCATCTTTTTTTTAATAATGCAAACAACAGAGTCACAAACCATGAGGCAGCCACCATGAATTACAGCTCCCATTCCACATCAGTAGCAGGATTTATAGGCGCAAGAAATTTCCAATATTCCGGACCAATTGGAAATACAAATGTCAATGTTAACGCAAAGGGAGTAGCTCCAAATTCAACAATGGATTCTTATTCATTTCTAACAACTACTCTACCCGGAAGCACTACTTCAAGTACTGTATATCAGAAAATTTTAACCGCACAACCCGCCATTTCAAACCATTCATACGGAACTACTATGGGATGGAGTAACGAGACCATAAATGGAGTTTCTTCATGGTTATGGAACGGAAGTTTTGCAAGCCCAAATATTTATGCCGATGCTCAAGGCTCATATTTCAACCAGGATAGAAATTATGACAAAATTGTATATGACAACCCTGATTATATTATTGTAAAAGCTGCTGGAAATGAATACGGAGGAGGTCCAACAGGGGACCCGACTCCACCCAGATACTATCAAAATGCTAACGGTGACAGAGTAGCTTTTGCAACCACTGACACCTTGCCTCCCAATAACTGCTCTCAAGGGTATGATTGCATTAGCATAGGGTCTCTTGCCAAGAATATTATAGTAGTGGGCGCTACAGACATCATCACTACAAACGGAGGGAGATATACTAATTCCACTGATGTTATTCATTCAAGCTACAGTAGTGCGGGTCCAAGAGATGACGGAGGGATAAAACCAGATATTTCTGCTGTAGGGACCCAGGTTACTAGCGCTGCTACAGCTGAGGATACCACAGGAAGCAATCTTATAACAATAGCAAATGGCACCTCATATGCTGCTCCCATTGTCACAGGTATTATTGGGCTTTGGACTCAAATTAACAGGCAATTATTCAACAATAATAACCTTAGCGCCGCTTCTGCAAAAACCCTAACGATTCACTCAGCATCCGAAGCAGGTAATATAGGTCCGGACCCACACTTTGGATGGGGATTCATCAATGCGAGAAAAGGAGCAGAAATACTTGTAGGTAAATCAAATAATACAATCATATTTAATGATGAAACCTTAAGCAATGGAACAATTAATACCAAGACAGTAAGAGCATCAGGATCAGAACCTTTAAAAGTAACTATTTCCTGGATAGATCCTGAGTTCACAAACTACACAAGTCAATTTACTAATTTACACAACAACAGAACGTCAAGGCTCATCAATGACCTCGACCTGAGAATCACTCAAGTTGGAGGGAATAATACCGTTTATCTTCCATGGAGACTCGATCCTCTCAATCCGATGACCGCTCTAAAAGGAGACAACACAGTAGATAACGTAGAACAGGTAGTGATAGACAACCCTACCGCAGGAGCTGTCTACAGAATTGATATTTCACATAAAGGCACTTTGAGAAACAATGCAAGCCCTGCGGTTACGGGTCCACAAAATTATGCAATCATTGTTACAGGACACAATGAAGTATTGGGAACTAAAGATACTAATGCTACCATATTAAACACCATTGCTGTTGCTCCAAGTGTTACAAAAGACATGACCAACATTTTGAAAGCTCCAAAAAAATCAACTTTTAACGTGTATGACATGTCTGGTAAGAAGCTGCAAAGCGGCATCGTCAATAGTGATAAAGAGGCAATTGATGTATCAACCTATACAAAAGGTGTTTACATTATTGAAGTAAAAACTGAAAAAGAAATAATCACCAGAAAAATTATCAAGGAATAGTCATTTTATTTAGAAATAAATTTCATCAACGATACTGGCCAATGTCAGTATCGTTTTTTTTCATAATCATCATCAAAAACAGACTCAACAGCATAATAAAAAAGGCGCCAAATACTATAGATTTTCACATATAAAAAGGTTAAACCGAAAAGACATCAATCTCATTTTTTAATTTTTATCAAACAATATCAGGCAATTAATCTGATACAGGGAACAAAACACTAACAACTGTTAGTATTTTGTTTTTTTAATGTATATTTGCTTTCTATGGAAAATACACTTCACGAAAAAGTTTCTCAGGATATTTTACTTAAAGCGTACAATCATATGATGCTTGCCAAAGCAATGGCGGATATTTATGAAGAGAACAGAAATGTTTGCAAATACGTCCACAGTACTTCAAGAGGCCATGAAGCCATACAGCTCGCAACCGCCTATCAACTCAAAAAAGAAGACTGGGTTTCTCCTTACTACAGAGATGAAAGTATTCTTTTAGGAATAGGATTTGAACCTTATCAACTGATGCTTCAATTACTTGCCAAAGCTGATGATCCTTTTTCAGGAGGAAGATCTTATTATTCCCATCCCTCAAGCAGAGATGAAAACAAGCCTAAAATCATTCATCAAAGTTCTGCTACAGGAATGCAGACAATTCCCACTACCGGTGTAGCACAGGGATTACAATACATTCAGGAATTTAATCTTCAGGAGTTCGAAAATAATCCGGTTGTAGTATGCAGCCTTGGCGACAACTCCGTTACGGAAGGTGAAGTAAGTGAGGCGTTGCAATTTGCAGCTTTACACCAGCTTCCTATTATTTTCCTTATACAGGATAATGAATGGGGTATTTCCGTAACAAAAGAGGAAGCAAGAACTTGTGATGCCTATGATTTTGTAGCCGGATTTACTGGATTAAGCAGAATGAGAGTTGATGGTACTGATTTCGTTGAAAGTTTCGAGGCTATGAAAAAAGCTGTGAACTTTGTAAGAACTGAAAGAAAACCTTTGGTGGTGTGTGCAAAGACAGTACTTATCGGACACCATACCTCAGGTGTAAGAAGAGAATTCTATAGAGATGAAGAAGATTTAACCAAACACAGATCCAAAGACCCGGGAGAAATTCTAAGAAAGCAATTACTGGAATCCGGAGTTGATGAAGATCTGTTAAAACAAATAACAAAAAAAGCCCGTCTTGAGGCCGAAGAAGCTTTTGAAAAAGCTAAAAATGCAGAAGATCCGAAACCGGAAACCGTGATGAAACATGTGTTTGCTCCTACTCCAATTACTGAAGAGACAGGAACACGTGAACCGGCTAACGGCGAAAGAATTGTGATGGTAGATGCTGCCATCCATGCTATACAGGAATTAATGTGGAAGCACCCTGAAGCTCTTCTTTACGGACAGGATGTAGGAGAAAGAATCGGAGGGGTTTTCCGTGAAACGGTTACTTTAGGAAAGAAATTCGGAAGTAAAAGAGTTTTCAATACAGCGATTCAGGAAGCATATATTATCGGATCTACAGCGGGTATGAGTGCTGTAGGATTAAAACCTATTGTAGAAGTTCAGTTTGCCGACTATATTTATCCGGGAATCAATCAGCTTATCACTGAGATTTCAAAATCCAACTATTTAAGTGGCGGGAAATTTCCTGTCAGTAATATTATTCGTGTCCCAATCGGAGCATACGGCGGCGGCGGACCTTATCATAGCGGAAGCGTTGAAAGTATTCTGGCTAATATAAAGGGAATAAAAATCGCATATCCAAGTAATGCAGCAGACTTTAAAGGTCTGTTAAAAGCAGCTTATTATGATCCGAATCCTGTGATCATGCTTGAGCACAAAGGACTATACTGGAGTAAAGTACCGGGAACAGAAGATGCTAAAACCATCGAACCGGCTGAAGACTATGTTCTTCCATTCGGAAAAGGAAAAGTAGTCATTGAAGCAGATAAAAATGAGACTGAAAAAGGCAGAACATTACTTGTAGTTACTTACGGAATGGGGGTTTACTGGGCAAAAGAAGCCGTTAAAAATTTCAATGGAAGAGTTGAAGTAATTGATTTGAGAACATTAATTCCATTAGACGAAGAGCTTGTTTTTGAAAGAGTGAAAGCACATGGAAAATGTATCGTTCTGACAGAAGAACAGCTTAATAATTCCTTTGCCGAAGCGTTTGCTCACCGTATTTCTAAAAATTGTTTCAAATATCTGGACGCACCGGTAGAAACAATGGGATCCCTGGATGTTCCTGCAGTTCCTATCAATCTGGTTCTGGAAAAAGAGATGCTTCCTAATGCGGAAAAGCTTTCCAAAAAGATTGAAGAAATGTTACAGCAATAAAAATTTTACATAAAAATTTCAACCTCTAAAAATTTTAGAGGTTTTTTTATTACTTTTATTCTGGATTATCAATCTCAATGTTAATACATTATAACATAAATAATTTAAACATCCCTCAATTTGCAAACACAATCGTACCTTTACAACAACAGTTTGGTATCTATTTTGTCTGCAAACCAAAAACACATTCTCTTTTATGATCACTACAAAATACGTCAATTATAAACAGGTTCTCAATTTATCCGGTACGCATCTTATTTTAATTTCCATCTGGTGTACATTGATTGCTGTTCTTTTTTATTTTTTCAACTGGCAATGGATGACCATTCCATGGGTTCCTGTAGCATTAATTGGTACTGCAGAAGCATTCCTTGTCGGGTTTAAAAATAACCAGGCTTATGACCGACTTTGGGAAGCCAGAAAAATCTGGGGCGGAATTGTAAACTCCAGCCGATCTTTTGCATCAATGGTCTATGCCTTCGATACAAAAAATGAAGAAATTGGCGTTTTTGATCTGGAAGACCGCAAGAAAAGAATTGTGAATCGTCACATTGCGTGGCTTTATACTTTCCGTGAGCAATTGTTGGTTCCTACGGAATGGGAGCACATCAGCAGTGATAATAAATTCGGAAATACCAACCTCAGAAGAAACAGATTGATTAAGGCTGGATTCCCCGACTACGGAAGAGCCCCTATCTTCCTTCACAAGTATTTATCGGAAGAAGAATATGATTTAAAGAGTGAATATAAAAATTTTGCCACCTACTTGATTTCTCAACAGGCAAAGGATATCAATGAATTGAAAAACATGAATGCCATTACAGATTTCAATCAGACACAGCTGCAAACCTGCCTGAATGAATTTTATGGTTTCCAGGGACAAGCGGAAAGAATTAAAAAATTCCCTTCACCCAGACAATTTGCCAGTACTGCTTTTGTGTTCAACATTCTTTTTATTTTATTGCTGCCTCTTGGGCTAGTCAATGAATTCGCCAAACTTGGAGACTGGGGAATATGGACTTCCATTCCTTTCTGTATTATTATCGGATGGATTTATATCATCATGGAACTGGTAGGTGATTATTCTGAAAACCCTTTTGCCGGGCTGATGTTTGATGTCCCAATGCTTTCTATCTGTAGAACGATTGAAATAGACCTTCTTCAAATGGGCGGAGAAACAGAACTTCCTGAGCCTATTGCTTCTAAACACGGAGTATTGGTATAATTACTTTTAAAATGATCAGAACCTCTTTCGTTACTTTATTATTTCTCTGTTGTCATTACCTACATGCACAAACGGATTCTTGTGAAGAATTGTATCAAAAGGAGAAAACTAAATATGAAAGACAACTGAAACAGGTTAATGAAACTGATTTTTCAGGTCTGTTAAAAATGGTCTACCTTGATGAAGAATATAAAAACTTCATTAAAACAGACAAAAACATCATTTTAAATATTTTATTGCTGGGCAAACAAAGAGCCTCTCTTGAAAACAAACCGCAAAACGGTTGTAAGAAATTTGACAAAAAAGGCAATTACGAACTTTATGAAAAGGTTTGGACTCAAGAGAATTTTCTTTATTTCGCAGAACAAAATAAAGATAAAATTATTATTCCTGCCGTAAATTCTATCATCATTTACAGCAATTCGCCCCTTAAGGAAAGAATAAAATGGGATACCCACACCGGTAAGGAAATAGATGAAAACGGGAATATACAATATTTCTACTATAACACCGGATTACAGCTTAAAAAAGCACTAACAACTGATAACAAGTACACCCAGTATGACATTTTGGGAATTGCCATATTACCAGTAGAATATAAAAATAAAGAAAACTGCTACATGGTGCAGCTTCGATTTAATGATATAAAACCCGATTTTAAATACTCCATCCCTAAAGTATATCAATACAAAAATCAATCCTGGGAATTTTTGGAAAGCTATTGATACAGGTCTCAACGACTCCGTTTCTTGCTTAAAAATTACTTTAATCAAGAATAGAAAGCAATGTATATTTTTAAAGCACAATTGCTGTCGTATTTTTCACTTCAGAAATCATAAAAGAACTGTGCGTGCTGGCGATATGCTGTAACGCAGTAAGTTTTGTCAGCATAAAATTGCGGTAATCTTCAATATTCCTCACGCCTATTTTAAGAATATAGTCGTAGTCTCCACTTACATGGAAGCATTCTGTAACTTCCTGAAGATTCATCACTTCTTTTTCAAACTGTAGAACGAATTCTTTTTTGTGCTGGGTTAATTTTATATGACACAAAATAATGAAGTTCCGATCCACTTTATTCCGGTCAAGCAAGGCTACATATTTAGAAATTACTCCCGAATTCTCAAGTTTTTTAACCCTCTCATATACAGCCGTTACAGACAATCCAAGCTTTCCGGACAGCTCTTTGGTGGTTTGTTTACAATCTTCCTGTAAAAACAGAAGCAGTTTTTTATCAATTTCATCAAGCTCCATAGATATTTTTTTGGTAAAAAATTAATATTACCGAATATACCAATTATTTTTTCTAAATAAATAAAAAATTACAGTTTTATATTCTATAAATTCAAATTTACATTGTAATTATTAGGAAAATAGCGCAAATTAGGCATGTAAAATAAAAACATACGTATTATGGAAAACTTTAATGCAGCCAACGAGATCCAGGATCTCCAGTATTTCGGTGAATTTGGAGGGGTAAATCCTTCTATTTCGGACAGCTCTACCTATACATTCCTTTCAGCAAAAACTATGTTTGATACTTTTGAGGGAAATGCCGAAGGATGTTATCTTTATTCAAGGCACTCCTCCCCGATGAATTTATATCTGGCACAAGCACTCGCGAAAATGGAAAACACGGAATCCGCTAATGTTACAGCATCCGGAATGGGAGCAATCACCTCTGTTTTAATGCAGGTTTGCAAAAGTGGAGACCATATTATATCCAGCAGAACAATTTACGGAGGAACCTATGCTTTCCTTAAAAATTTTTTACCACAATTTAATGTAGCTACCACTTTTGTTGATATCAATAATTTTGAAGTGATTGAAAATGCCATCACTCCAGATACAAAAGTCATTTACTGTGAAAGTGTAAGCAATCCATTGCTTGAAGTAGCAGATCTTAGAAAGCTTTCTGAAATCTGCAAAAAATACAACCTGAAACTAATCGTTGATAATACTTTTTCACCACTTTCTATTTCTCCTACCCTCTTTGGAGCAGATGTGGTAATTCACAGTTTAACAAAGTTTATCAACGGAAGCAGTGATACTGTTGGTGGTGTATATTGCAGCACACAGTCGTTTATTGATGATACCAAAAATGTTAACTCAGGTGCTTGTATGCTTCTGGGACCAACGATGGACAGTTTAAGATCTTCAAGCATTCTTAAAAACCTCCGAACCCTCCATATCAGAATAAAACAACACAGCCATAATGCCATGTATCTTGCTGAAAGATTTGAAAAAGATGGATTAAGAGTCTCCTATCCAGGCTTGCCTTCCCATAAGAATCATGAGCTCATGAAAAGTATGATCCATGAAGAATATGGATACGGAGGCTTATTGACTTTGGATGCAGGTACTACGGAAAAAGCAAATGAACTGATGGAAATGATGCAGACAGAAAACCTGGGGTACCTGGCAGTGAGTTTAGGTTTCTATAAAACTTTATTCTCATGTTCAGGAAAATCCACTTCATCTGAGATTCCTGAAGAAGAAAGAGCTTCTATAGGTATATCTGACGGCTTGATCAGATTCTCTATCGGTCTTGATCATGATATCAAAAGAACCTACCAAAAAATGAAAGAATGCATGCTCAAAACAGGCGTGCTCAACCATGAAAACATTTCTATATCTTAAATTTTATTGTACAGTTAAGGTTGCCCTATAAGAGCAACCTTTTTTATTTTTATATGCAAAACAATGGCTTAATTGCTATCGAAGCATATTCTATTTTTTGTAATAGTGATGAGGAAAAGCTTCCTCTGGCTTCATTCTGAAAACATTCAGTAATATCCATGATTTTAAAAAGCCATACCCATAAGAAAACATTTGAATATAAGTAGAAATTACAGCCATTCCTGCAATGCTTATATTTTTTGTTAATAACAGAGCATGAAACAACACTAAAAATGTATATAATCCATAAAAAGTGAGAATAATTCCTCTTCCGAGAGCGAAGTATTCGATAAAACCAAGAATATATCCCAACATGAATAACGTTGGAAAAGCAAAGGAGATTTTTACATAGTTCGGATGTCTTTGATTAAGAATAGGTCGTGCACAGCCAAACTGATACACTTGTTTTGAAAATTTCCCAAAATCAACCCTACGCTTATGATACACTGCAATATCGTCAAAAAAAGCAGTCTTAAAACCGTTTTCCCAAAGCGTCATTGATAAATCCGGATCCTCTCCTATTCTCATTTCCGAGAAACCGTCAACTTTTTCAAACACAGACTTTTTCACTCCCATATTAAAGCTTCTTGGCTGAAATTTTGAAACGGCCTTCTTACTGCCTCTGATTCCTCCTGTTGTAAAAACCGAAGTCATGGAATACGAAATCGCTTTCTGCATCAGATTAAATCCTTTATGAGCCTTATCTGCACCTCCAAAAGCATCACAAGGGATGGTCAGAATATCATTTTTAATATTTTCAATATAATCCTTTTCTACAATCACATCGCTGTCTACAAACACTAACCATTCATTTTCGGCTCGTGCTGCCCCATAATTTCTCGTAAGACCCGGACCGGAATTATCTTTCCTGAAATATTTAATATCCAGAATTCCTTCAAAATTCTTTATCGTAGGCTTCAGATCAATGATAGAACCATCATCAACAATAATGATTTCAAATCCTTTATCCGTCTGCAGGGTAAGAGAGGTCAACAACTCGAAAAGTTCATCTTTTCGGTTGTAAATAGCAACAACAATGGAAATACTAGGCTTCAAATTGAAAATTTTTCAAAATTACTTATTCGCTGAAAAACCAGCAAACAGTTTAACAGCTTATTCGGAGAAATTAACTTTTATAACTTTAAATAAACACTCCAGACTTATAATAGATACACAGCACCAGCGCAATAAAAAAAGCAATCACAGAACAACTGAACAGGAGTAATTTGAAAACATTTTTAAAATAGTAAAGCTCCATGACATATAAAACAAAAAAAGAAACTGAGGAAATGGCAATTCCCATCAATGAAGCCACCATTATAGCCTGTGTCTGATCTTCTACCGGGAATGGCTTATGAAAAACAATAAAAAAGAGAACGACAGATGCAAGAATAAATCCTGCACTGACCTTCTCTGTAAAATATCTGGTTCTTACAGATGTCTTTCTCTGAACCTTCTCATCATAATTCAAACTCTTTCTTTCGGGGCTGGATTTTGAACCCGATCCTGAACTAAATAATTCCAGGACATCAAATACCCCTTCCAAAACATCAAGAAAATTGAATGACATCTGCTTAATTGATACTGTAATATCTACTTTTTATCTTCCAGTTTATGCACCTTCTTCGTCCCTTCATACATCTCGTACTGTAAGAATCTTGTCTCCAGCTTTCCGTTGAAAAGTTTGATTTTTCTTGAAGGACGTAAACCGATTTTCTTAACGGCTTCAAGGTCGGATGAAATCAGCCACGCCAAAGTATTGGGATAGTTTGTTTTAAAGGTGTCTCCTATTTTTTTGTAGAAATCATCATCATTAATGGAAATTCTCTCGTCATAAGGAGGGTTAAACACCATCAACAGAGGGAAAAGTTCTTTTTTAGAATCAAAGAAGTTTTGTTTTTTAATCTCAATAACATCTTCCATCTCTGCCGCCTCTACATTCATTCTTGCAGCATTCAGCATTCTTGCATCAATATCATATCCTACAATTTTCCCATCAAATTGTCTTACTCTGTTCACTCTGAATTCTCTGATTTTGGAAAATAAATCCGCGTCATAATTTTTCCAGTTCTGGAATCCAAATCTTTTTCTGAAAATCTGAGCCGGAAGATCCATTGCGATCATCGCTGCTTCAATCAATAAAGTTCCTGAACCACACATCGGATCAAGGAAATTCCCTTTTCCGTCCCAGCCGGCAAGCTGAAGCATTCCACTCGCCAGAACTTCATTAATAGGAGCTTCTCCCTGCTCTCTTCTGTACCCTCTTTTAAATAAAGGATCACCTGAAGAGTCCATTGATATCATCACCAATTCTCTGTCGATATGAAGATGAAATTTAATATCAGGACTTCTTGTTTCAACATTGGGACGTCTTTTGAACTTATTCTGGAAATAATCTACAATAGCATCCTTCATTTTCAATGTGACAAACTGGGAATGCTTGAATGTTTCAGAATTCACCGTAGCGTCAATTGAGAAAGATTGATCAACGTCCATAAATTCCGCCCAGTCAAACTTAAACAACCGGTCATAAAACTGATGTTGGTTAAAAGCTTTAAACTCATGAATCGGAACAAGAATTTTCAAAGCTGTTCTTGCGGAATAATTAATTTTATAAAGAAAGCCAAGATCTCCTTCACAGTTTACTGCTCTGTTTTTGATTTCAACCTTTCTTCCACCCAATTTCTTGATTTCTTCCGCCAGAATCTGCTCCAGTCCGAAGAATGTTTTTATCTGTATTTGTAAATTTTCTATATCCATAACTTAGAATTAAAAGATTTAAATATTTAAGAATTAAAAGATTAGCTCTCCAACGTATTGATCAATTGAATTTTTCAATCTTTTAATGTTGTAAAATACTTTGCTTTTAACCGCACAAATTTAGTTATTTTTTACCTTTATTTATAACATGCGTATTTTCAAGATTTTATGAATGTTTTACTTTTTGTATAGTAAAAAATAGTAAATTAACACTCTAATAGTAAATAATGAAAAAAATAGAAGTTCGTATTTTTTCTTCTCAAAACCTTAATGAAAAATGGTATGTTTATCTGTATACCGACGGCAAAATTATTAAAAAAATATATAAGGGCTTGAATTTAGGGCAAACATTTGAAGAAAGAATGTTTAAAGCCGAAGTGCTAAAGGCTACATTGGAAAAAGAAATTATTGGAGGCTGGAATCCGAAAGCAAAAAAGAACATTGTTAAATACAATCTTCCTGAAGCCCTTCAATTTGGCCTTGAAAAGAAAAAGTCAACTTTAAGCGCTGGATCTTATAAAGAATATTCAATTACCGTTGGCATTTTAAAAACTTACTGCGGAACGTTGGGTTATGATAAGCTAAATATTAATGACTGTGACCGCTTTCATATAAAAACACTTTTAGATGCTGCAAAAAATGAAAGGGAATGGTCCGCGAGAAATTATAATAAAGTTCTTAGAAATATAAGCTCAATATTTGCTGAGCTTGTGGAATGGGAGATTATTTCATCGTCACCTACAAGAAATATTAGGGCTCTTAAAGAATCTGAAAACGGGCAATATGATTTAATGACAGAGAGCGAACATCAAAAAGTATTCTCGCATTTAAAATCCCTTCACTTGAATTATTATATTTTCTGCTCCGTAGTTTATTATATGGGAATTCGCCCAGGCGAATTGGTAAAGCTAAAATGTAGCGACGTAATATTAGAAAAAGAAGTGATTGTGGTTAGTTCTAAAAATTCAAAAAACAATAAAACTCGTGTAGTGCCCATCATTGGAACTATCAAAACACTCATTAAGAATTTTGATTTGTCTAATCCTGAATATTATTTATTTGGGGCAAACACCAATAGCAGAACCCCTGGACTTGTTGAAAATTACTTTTGTCCAAATCCATTTCAGGTAAAAAGAAAATACCCTACTGATTTATGGAGGCGAATTGTGATTAAAGATTTAAAAGTGAATAAAAAATTATACTCCTTAAAACATAAGGGTGGTAGTGACAAATTAAAAGCGGGGCTTGATTTAAAAGCAGTAAGCTCAATATTTGGACATTCGTCCGAAAAGATAACTGAGATTTATGCAAACTTCATCAATGACATTAGATTTGATGAAGCGAAAAAAATTAATCTCAAAGAATACTAATTTATTAAGGCGTCTAAAATCTGACGCCTTTATTTTATGCTAACTTTTATTGTGTATAGTATCAAATTCAACAGCTTTATCACAAATTAAATGAGTGAAGTAAGACTTCTTTCCGGTTTTAGGATCTTCGAAAATTTCACTCTCCCACTTAATCCAAACGAAAATAACGTCCCATTTTCTAATTCCATGACTATATGGATTAAAAGTGCACTTTAATTCAAAATGTTGTTTCTTTTTGTCTTCCTCAAATTGTACTATCATAGTATTTTCAGAGGGATGAGGCGATTCTTTAACACTTGCACGTAATTTCATGCATCAAAATTGATACATTTTTAAACGTCAAAAAAATAAAAATTGATAATTTTTGTAACAAATTTAATTTTCATAGCGTTTATAGTAGTTTGATTGAATTACGGTAAACCGTATAATTTATTATTTTAATATTTATATATTTGGTAAAAATTAAATCATGAAAAGAATTCTACTAATATTAAGCTTATTAGCATTACAGGCAAATTTTATACAATGCTCTAGTTCGTCTGATGAAGTGGTTCAGCCTGAACCTGTTAAAAAAATACCTCAAGAACTTGTTGGAAAATGGAAAATAAATTATTTTGCAACTAAATCAGATCCCAATTCACAGGTTGATAATACTTACGGATATTTCATTGAATTTTCTGCCAACAGCATTGTTTTTAAAGATATGAATGGGCCGGGAACCGTATCGGGGTCTGGTAGCGCGTTGTATATAGAGAGTGGAGATAGTTTTTCAATAACTGATTTAGGCATACACATTAAAGTGTCAAACTCACAAAAACATCCTGGTCAAAAGGAATTTAAAATTGAATATTCAAATGAAAAAAAATACATTAGTAATATAATGACTGGACAAAAAGAATAAAAATAATCAACTGGTTAGACGATTCTAATTATAAATTCTCAGATTAAAAGGCATTTTGTCAAATCCGTCGCTAGGGTCTCCTGATGATTGGGATGTAGTTGCTATTGATTTGAATTCTAAAACATTTGTACTCAAATTTGTTATCATAAAATAAACTTCTACCAACATAAAGTAATCCGGATCAAAAGTTTTTGAAAAATTCATTGTTGTATCGAAATAAACACTATTATTAGTGAATTCTATTCCTTCTAAGGTCATTCCAAAAACACCCCTTTCTTTTCTTTGAAATACTGGCGTATTATCGAAGTCAGAATGTATAATTGTTATTACGGGATTGTTGTTTTCGATTTGACTTACAAAACCGATAATCTCCTTGTATTCCTTTTCTCTTACTGGGCCAATCGGTCCAACAGGACCCGGTTCCCCCGGAACACCCTGTATGCCTGCGTCACCTTTGGGTCCACGTTCTCCAGTATCCCCCTTGTCTCCCTTACCTTCGATATTGACTACAGAATAGTTTACAGTATAATCAATTTGAGTCGTAGAAAAGTCCAAGGTAAAAGAAGCTTCAGTTTTTGAGCTACAACTATTGCATGGATATGACGACACTCGAAAGTCTTCAACTGCAATTAATTCTTTTCCTACACCATCAAAATCAGCCCAATATTCTAATTTGTATTGTTCAGCTCTTAGCGCCTCAATACTTGTGAATGGGAAATACACTGCGTCACCATTTATAACGCCTGAGATTTCACTTAAAAACGTATTTCTAAGCCTTACTTTAACAGTAAAAGAATCTCCAGCAATGGGTCGGTTTTCAAATTTAAAGATACGTCCTTCAAATTTAGAACCTTGTATCTCGCAATTATTTAATTTTAATGTATTACAACTCATTTGAATACTGTTTTATAATACTTAAGTTTATTATTTCGATCATTAAATCCATTTGCGTCACCATATGTTACAGTATGTTTTCCTAGATTAATCTGATCGCTGATTCCGTCTAAATCATCCAGATCAGCCAAATTACTTAATCCTCGTCTATTCCAGTAATCAATTGCTGCAATCATAGCATTAACTTCTTCTTTTAATAGGTCCGGATTTGAAACAAAATCAACTCCGGTTCTTTCTTTCAGAATTTTCATCTCATTCGCCCCTGTATGTTGCATGTATCCGCCGCCTCGGTTTTTATATCCATCGCCGCTTTCTTCATTACCATTACCCATACGATTTGCATATACATAATTTGCCATCTTTACAGAATTTCTAAGGTAGGAATTAACGAAAGCATCTGTTTTGCCTGCAAATGGGGTTTTAAATGCTTTTTCTCGCTTGCGCAATACTGGTATAATAAAGACTCTCTCTTTTAGGCGTTAAATTAGACTCATGATCAAGTTGTGCGAAAAAGTGAGCTAACCTCAACGGAGTATTAATTCCGTTCTTATTTAAAAGCGTTTTATATTTGTTGCTTAATTCTAATGCTGTCATTTTATAGTCTTATTAAGTTGTAAGAAATTCCAATTCCAAAACCGGGATAGAATTGATTTGTTCCAGGGATATAATAGTATCCTGCTTGAATTCCAAAACCGATTTTTTTCGGCTTTACATCAATACTTTTTTTGAAATGCTCAACGCCGTTAATCTTTAAATTTTTATCCGGAGAAGAAATGTCAATATATGATCGTTCCTTACCCAAAAGCCATTTACGATCCTTATATTTAACAATATCTATAATAGCGTTATACTTATACTCTAGAGTGCTATCTGAGGAATTTGTAGCTATTTGAAGGTACTTATTTTGATAATATGCCTTTTCCTTTTTATTGGCATCCAATTCAATTTTATATGCTTTTACTCTTCCTTCAAGATCAAACTTAGCTCGGGTTAATTCATCAATTTTTTCGGTTGCAATGTTCAAAGCTGGAGCTAATGTATCCTGCACATATGTTACGTATTGTTTTGTAATATGGTTCTGGACAACCTCTCCTTCTTTTTCTTCGAATTTCCCATGCAGTGTGCTATCAATTCGATTCATCCATTTGCTCAGCGTTATACTGTCTGTTTTATTTCGGTAATCATTGTTTACTCGTTCTTGTTTACTCATGGTAAACCATCCGGTAAAAAGGTTTGCGACTAAAGCTATAACCGCCAAAACCAAAATCGCTATAAATGCATTCTTTTTCATTTTGCTTGATTTAAAATTGTTTTGGCCTGCTCTTGAGTTTTCTCCCTTAAAGTACTATCCGCTTTTTTTATTGTCTCTTTCTCAATATATCCGGCCTTTCTTAATAATTGATCTTTCAGGGCATCTTTTTCCCATTTCTCCTTTTCATAAAGTTCTTTCCAATACTGCTCTGAATCGCTGTTTTTATTAATGTTTATGAAATAGGTAATCCAGAACATAACAAAGAAAACAGCAGCAACGAAGGCAATAGGATTTCTAGTGATAAGCTGCTGAAACCGTCCGATTTGATTTGTATTTGGATTCCCCATTTCATTTTAAAATTTTAACCAACTCTCCAACTTGAACCATCACACCAGACAGGCATATGGTTAGATCCTCCTCCGGAAACAATAGCATCGAAAACTCTAGTGTCTGCATCCAGAATGAATGATCGGGCTCCTAATAAATCTCTATTGGGTTCTGGCAGATCGGCAAAGCGCCTGTCTGTCCAGTTTCTGAGAATTCCGTGAAAAGATGTCTCTTTCACATCTGTGTTTCCAAGCGTTAAGGTATTTGAACCTCTTCCTATCGCGAAGTAACCGAAAACGTTTTCATTATATGTATATTGCTCTTTTGGTCGTGTATTAGCACCAACATAAACTGATTTTTTCCCGTATCTAAACTCGTTTGCGCTAGATTCAAATCGGCCTGCTTGGTCTCCAATCATGGTAAGCTTATGCCCCCATGAATAATCTTGGGAATTAATATCTGTAACAGTAGAATCAATGTTTAATCTAGAACCTTTACCAATAATGTACATGCCAGTAGCATGACCAAAGAAGGCATTTTCACTCCCTGCGGCAATATTTCGTCCGGACCAGATTCCAAACAAACACGTATCCATTGCCGTAGTAATGTTTTCTCCGGCAGATGTTCCTACGATCGTACAGTCGAGAGTTCCGTTAGCAATTGAACCTACATTGTAGCCTACCCAGGTATTCCCAGTATTTCCAATTGAATCCGGGGAATATGTATTCACGACAGAAGCGTTTGAAAGTGACATTCCCGTATGCCAGCCTATCAAAGTTGTAGCCCAGCAATTTCCTAATCCTAATCCCGCTTTCTCTCCAAATGCAGTATGTCCTACACCTTGGCCTTCTTCGTCAGCAAATAAAGATGTATGTCCTCCACCTATTGCCATTGATCCAAATGAAGGGTCTTTTATAAATAGTGGATTATTAAAGCCTGTTTTTTCCCATCCGCCGGAGCCTACCCCTCCAATTTTTCTGTAAATTCCGTTGCTGGCGGGATTTACCTCACCTACAACTACACCTAGTTCTCCTTCATTAAAATCAACCTTTGTCTGAATAGTTGCTATCTTTTCTTCGCTAATTTTAACTGGCAAAACTTGCATTGTCCAGCCTGACGCGGCTTTCATTGTAGCTGGATTAATATCGTTTAGCGGATCGTAAACTTGTTCAGCGGTCACAATAGGCTTTTCAGATAAAATCTTTTCCGAAACACCATTATAAACCCAAATCTGTACTAAATTCTCACGCAAATCTCCAGCACTCACAACAATTGCATTGCCACTTGAATCTTTAAAATTAATATAAGTTCCTTCAGTATTCACATCATACTTTTCGTATAAGTTAGGATCACCAGGATTCCAAGTGGTTGGGGCCGTGTCTGGTTTTGCTTCTCCTTTTATCCCTGATGAAACGATATTAGTAATTTTCTCCCACGCAATTTTTTGTAGGTCTCCACTACCTAAATCAACCGGAATAAAACCACCGATTGGATTTTCTGCTATACTTAAATCACTGATTGGTTTTAGCCTAACAAAAGCGTAATACTCGTTAAGTGCAATCACTTGACTTGATGTTAAACCTAGTTCATCTATTATTTCCTGTGTTATTAATCCCATTTCTATAATTATTTTACTTCTATGCCGGTATTTCCATTGATTGCATATACATAGCTTTTCTTATCATTTGATAAAGCTAATTGCATCACGTCACTGAATATTTCATTTTCATCAATTGTGATATTAAGCCCTTTTTCGTCTTTTTGATTGGAAAACTTCATAACTAAATCAGAAGAAAAGTCTCCCACTTCGGGCTTTTCACGCCTAGTGCGTTTTGTCCCATCAATGTATAGATCCTGATTTAATGACATTGCAGTTATAAATGATAAAATGTTATCGTTTCCTTGAACATTGAATCTATAGCTCACCCTTTCTTCAAACCATACGGAAGTGTTAAGGGTGCTGCCCATATTTCCACTTCTTCCGGTTTTAACATCTTCATCCAGATCAAATGTTCCTAGATTGTAAGCCGGCAATGTTGTAACTAGCCAATCATGTTTATCATCTTGCCAGGTAAACATGTCTTTATTGTATGTTGCCCTTGTTGCAATTCTGATATGTTTCCTTCCAAAGAAATCAGTACTGTCATTAAAACATATGAAATTTGAATAGAATACTTTTTTGCCAAACGAATCTCGAATTTCTAAGTATCCCGAATCTTCCTCAAATGCTATGAAAGTGATGCTCTCTAACTTATTTTCAGAAATATTAAACTTAGCTGGTATTATTTGCTCATTAAGCCACAATGATAAGTCTTGATTATCAAGCTCTTTATAAATACTAGGTATCGGAAATCTGTGATACAAGCCCAACTTCTAGCGGGATATGGATTTTTATGTCCAAAATACTGTGCATTCTGTGGATTGTTCAAATCCACCAACTCTTCTACATGTTTCGTAAAACCTGACCGGGACTATGGTACCAGAATTTATGCATGATACAAATGTAAATTGTTCTTATTGTGGTAATGGTGAGAGTAAATTCTTAACTATACTTTTTAAATGTTGTAGAATTCAATGCAAAATTGTAAACTTTGCCAGTATTTTGATCCGTAAATTTAACCACCAAGTCAGCTACAACATATTGAGTATTATTTCCCACTTGACAATTAAGCACTTCCCCCTCAAGCCTTCTGTCGGAATTAAATAATTCCATAGAAAACCGTTTTGTTTCTCCATTAAGTGTTATCACAGTATTTTTATATTCTTCGTAAAATCCAATTCCATAAGGAGAAGTAAATGAAAGGCTATCCGAAATGTTATTAAGAGCATCGATATAAGCTTTTCCGCCCCCTGGAAGACAACTGAAATGCCATTCCGCATCAAGAGTAACATTTCCCACTATCTCAATAGAAAGTCGACTTAAACCACAATCAGCCTGGTCCTGTCTGAAGACCTCCGTTATCGTATAGTCATTGAATTGCCAGTCAATAGAAACAGTATTTGAATTTCTATTGTAATAAACCTTATCTGATACTATCACTCTAAAATAGATGGTCGTGCCGGTAAGAATATCATCGAAATTTTCAGAATGTAAAACATAGGATTTTATATTTTGAACTTGCTTTAAGCTTGTCCATACTACGCCATCACTAGAATACTGTATATCAATGCTAGGGTCGCTAAAATCATTAGAATAATCCCAAGTGATCGTTACCGTATTTCCATCATTTTGTACAACTGAGATAAGCGTGGGACTTGCAATTGACTTCCCTTTGATTTTTCCACTAATTGTTAAAATATTCCCCTGCTTATTATGAGTAATGGCATTATCACCAAAAGGATAAACGTCGTAAATACCCATTGGAGTGTTAAGAGTTAAGAAGCCCCTACTATTTAGCCTATTGTTTAATTTACCAAAACGCCAATTTAAATACATATCCATGAATTCCTCAAAAAATACATTGTAGTATGAAATTTCAATTACTTCACCATTGAAGTATTCATGCTTATAATTCCTTAATCTTCCTAATGTCTCATCAGCTCCTACGGTTATTAAATCCTGAAGTTCATTTAAAAGATCCGGTGAACTTGCTTTCATCTGAGCCTTGCTGTTATTTTTGTAATTGGTAGCCTTGATCACGTCAGTATCTTTCTTCTTTCTGAATCCGCTACCGAAATATGGAAACCATCTAGCCATGTGATACTTTGGATTGTGGCGGGAATTGGTAGAAGTTTCCGGATTTCTAACTACATTAGGCTCAGTAAATCCATCTCTAATTGATCTGTTTTTAATTAGTGATGAAATGCTATACGTTATCGGAGTGTCAAACCTGCCTTCTTGTATGCCTGTTGTTTTATTTAAGGTTAATCTCGCCCCATCAATATTCAAAACCGTCCAAGTGCCAGAATTTGGCCCTTCTGTTATTTCAACTAAGGATCCTATTTCCATAAGAGTACTGTCAAAAGCTAAATTGGTGCTAATTAAAACTAGTTGATTATTAACATTTGAATGAATGCAGTCTTCAAAAACTCCTTTATCAATATAATTTTTAGTATTTACCATGTCAATCAACACTAGATCATCATCATTGTCATTAGTCGACGAGCTATTATCTTCAATTAACTCCTGAATCTTATACTCGTCGATTATCAGATCTGTTTGCTTGTCAAATTTATTTTTAACACTTACTATAGGCGTCGAAAATTCCGCCATGGTAATAAAATTTCGAATATCATCTTTCACCTTTGTACTGTATTTTTTTGACCCGAATATGAGCGTGTTAAATGTTACATCTTTATCAAAATCTCGTTTAAAATCATCTTGCAAATAGATCTTATCCGACAGATCATAAGCCTGTACATCCTTGAAAAAATAGTCTATGTCTTCTACAACAACTTTATTATCTAAAACATCATAGCCCAGTGCTAAAAGCTTTGCACAGCCGTCAGCAAACATGTTTTTATAAGAGGTTTTTATTTTTTGTCCTACAGTGTATGTTGTAGGGAGTCCACGCAAATAAACTCCTGTACTGATTGACGAGTTGTAAAACACTCCATTTATACCTAAAAAGTTACTAATCACGCTTAACTTTGAAGAAGTGTAATTCTTCACAATTTGATTAAGTCCGTCAATTAATCGAATTCCTTCTGTTCTTACCAAAGGGGATTCCTGATTAGTTGATATTTCTATACTCGTATTAGTTTTAATAATTTTGGTTTGGAACTGATCATTATCTAAATGAAATCTAAAGGTTAACGATTGCCCTGGTTTAAGGTTTTCATGATTATTGATTGTAAAAACTGTACTTTCAATTAATATTTCGTGAAACGTTTCACCACCTTCATTTTTCTCAATTGCAGTCGTCAATGGCACCCAATCATTAACACCATTGCCTTGAATAACTGCGCATAATGTAACAGCAGGAGTCAGGTTGTGCTTGTAAAATCTAACCTGCATATTACTAATTTGAACCTCTATTTTTTTTAAGGTAATATTCGTTGTAACAAAAGGGCCTTTATCAAAGTGAATTGGATCAGCGTAGAATGTGCCTGCATATTCGTTAGTATTATCTCCAATGGGCGAATTTTCACCCCTGAAAAAAGACATGAAGTGATCATTACCATACGTCTGTGGATTTTGCTCTTGAGAAACATCGTACGAATAAATATTTGTAAGTTTCTTATCTCCCTTTTTATAGCCTATGGTGAATGTAGACACCGGAGCAATGGGATTGCCGTCCAAATCTTTTTCAGCAAATAAATCTATAGTAGTATCGTCACGGTTAAAGAGTTTGTTTTGAGCTTCGCTTTTAATCAGCTCTACATCTATCTTAAACATTGACTTATCAAACGATTGAGGCGATTTGTTCATGTTTACGACGAATTCGTCTTTTAACAAGTCGTATTCAATACCATTTTTCACTCCGATCCATTTAAAGGCGATCTTCCCATCGCCGCCTTGCTCTTCCTTAACACCGGCAAGTACATCATACGCAACCTTATCATAATACTGGGAAAACGTAAGCTTATTGTTTCCGCCAATAATGAAATCTTTCACGTTAAAATGCGTGTCATCAATATTAACTATAGAGTCAATATCATTCCATCCTTCCGGGGTCTTAATAATGTACTCCCCTTTATGTGCTCCCTCCGGAACTATTAATTTAAAAACCTGCTTAACGCCATTTTCGTTGATTATATTTTTAATTGGTACCATTTAGTAATATTTTTCTTCTCCTGTAATTAAATCATATGTTCCTATCTCCTGAGGATAATCGCCTCCTTTCTGAAGGTATATAAAGCCCCTAATTTTAAGCTTCGATTCTTTATCCATCCACAATAAAAGCTTATTCTAATCGCCTACCTATTTTTCTGCAATAGCATCAGAATTATCCTTCTGATTGTTAATAAGAGATATTTGAGGCGCAATCATAGCCTCTCTCGCTGCATTCCTGTAGAGTTTACGACCTATCTTTGCATCCGATCCCATCGTTTGAAGAATGTGTCTTGTTTGAGATGCGGTATATACTTTATCACCGGCATTCATGTAGCGAAGTTTAGCACCTTTGTTGTCTCCTAATGATAAGATATTATCGTTTTTATCTGTATGAATCTCCGCACCTTTCTCATCAATCCAAGCAACCCCTTGTCGTGCGTTAGATGTTCCCACGAAATACTGAGGAACAGGGTCTTTCGCCATAATCGCTACGGACTGGGCCACACCAAACGCCGCGGCTAAAGCAGCCATAATATACGAGGCTGGAGGAGGAGAGGATGCCAAAGCTAACGTGGCGGCTAAGGCCCCATTAATTAAAGCTTGTTGAGCCGCAGCCCTTTGTTCGGCTCTCGCTTTTTGAGTTGCAATAAGCTTTTCTCTTTGCCTTTGTTGCTCCTGGTAAGTCCTCGCCTCATCTTCTAACCTGTTTCGCTCTGTAATCTGTTCTTCATTAAGCTCTGTAAGGCTATTTAGAGCCTCAAGACGTCCATTAATGAAGTTAACCTCTTGCTCAGTTGCTTTCTGAGAATAATTTAATTGTTCATCAAGCGCGGCAATAGTTCTGTTTTTCTGAGCGTCGGTAAACTTTCTGGAAAAATCAGAAATTACAGCAGTGGCAATTTCAAAGTATTCTCTTGTCGACATTGAAAAATCCTTTCCTTCTTTCAATATCTTATCATACATCTTTGTAAACTGATCAGCGACAGAATTAAGACCTAAATCATTTAATCCATTAGCGATAAGATCAACAACCGGACGCAGACCCTTTGACATCTTGTCAATATTTAACAGGTCTACATCTTTACCTTTTTGAATATTTTCAGATGATAATTTTTCAATAATTTCTGCAGCTTCAGACAGGTTTTTAATATCGTCCTGATGTAGGAATTCCAGGGAAGATCCAGCAAGCTTTTCATCAGACTAATCTACCAGGTAATTGCATCCTGTAGTTTTCGCTGCTTATTAATATCCTCTTCAGTTTGTCTTGATCTCGTTTTTAAGTTCAAGTACTGAAAGTCTATAAGTTCTTTCCTCTGCGTTTAAGTTTTTTATTAGTAAGGATTAATTGTTTTTGTTTCTCGTATGAAACCGATTTATTCGTTGTTACAAGTTCACTTTGTCTTTCAATTTCAGTTTTTAAAGCTTCAGGGAGTGCAACAGCTCTTTTAAGTCGTTCATCCTCAATCTTTCCTATTTCCTCATCTCTCTTACGTTCCCATTCCAGTACAGATTGACCTTTTTCTCGTGCAAGCTTAATTTGATCCTCATAATACGCATTCAGCTGATCAATTAATTTGCTATCAAGCAGGATTTGCTGATTCAAACGATCCGTATCACTCATAACTTTATTTTGCTCAAGGTTTTTCGTCTCCCTTTCTGTAATGTTCTGCTCCTTTTTGAAGGTTTCCTCAAGGTTCTTTGTTTGAATATCATAAATAGCTTTTGAGGCTTGTTTCCTTGCTTCAACAGCCTTTCTGTATACAGAACCTTCGACCTGTATTTGCTTAGCATTAGCGCCTTTAATAAAGCCGGTAATTTTATCGCTAAAATCCTGGTAAATTTTTTCGTATTCCTTCCAGTATTCTTCCTCGTTAACTTTTAAATCTAATTTTCTTTCTTCTAGGGCAGCTAGTTCAGCATCACGAATACCGGTAGCTTTATTTACAAAATCTTTTTCCGCAACGGTAAGCTTAGCAGCTTTCGGTTTTTCGGGATCTTCTTGAAGCTTCATCGGCTGTCTTTTCACAAGCTTATTGTCTATAATATCCCATTCGCCAACCTTTTTACCTGTATTTTTCGCTGTTGCAGCGTCAAAGAAGAATCCATTGAAAGAAGTATATGCTTGTTTTAATTCCCTTGCTGTCTTAATTGCTTTTTGATAATCTTGGTTTTGTTGCCTCGCCGCTAAGTCTTGCTTTTGCTTTAAATAATCGTAAGATCCCCCAAGCATATAATTTGAGTTGATCAAAGAAGTGTTCATACCTAATAAATTACCATTAGATTTCACTATTTGATCTAATACTTTAATTTGACTGTTGTATTTGTCTGTTAATCCTTTTGCCTGGTCATTTAATGTTTTGGTTGTTCCTATGTATCCCTTAGAGGTAATAGTATTTGTGTTAACCGCAATATTCATTCTATTGAACACTTCGGTGACCTCTAAATATCTTCCTCCCAACTTTCTTATTGACTCCTGTGCTTGATCAATCGTTATTTTACCATCGGTAAGGGCCGTAAGTATTTTATATTGTGCCGGGGTCAAATTATTAATTTCAACAGCATTTTCAGCATAGGCTTGAGCTATAATTCTAATTCTTTCAGCTTGTTCCTCAAGAACTTCATTTAACTCATCTTGATTTTTCTGAAGAAGAATTTTTTGAAGATACTGCTGATTAGTCATCATTAATCGCTCATTGATCTGATCCAAAGTAACTTTTTCTTTGTCCAATCCGTCCAGCCAATATGGATTAATTGAAATCATTTGATCAATTAGCTCCTTTCTCTTTTTTGTATCACTAAAATTTTGACGTAACTGAATGCCAAGCTTATTAAATTCCAGTTGCTGCTTTTGAATATCGGTCACAAAAGAGCTGGGGGTAAGTTCTTTCAGCAATCCGGTCACTAGATTTGTTAATCCTGATATACTGCTACCCGCAACAGAACTTCTTTTCTCTACGCCATCTACAAAAATTGTCCATGCATTAGTCATTCTTGTGATAGCAGCTTGAGAAGTCTCTACTTCTTCTCCAATGCCTAATTTGTATTTTTTATTCAGCTGTTCCGCAAATTTAGGTAGCACGTCTTCCGCTATTACCTCACCCTTTTTAAGCATTTTATCAAGTTCAGCAGTGGACACACCCATACCATCAGCAAATAACCGGAAAGCTCCGGCCATTCGATCACCTAACTGCCCTCTTAATTCTTCAGCCTGAACCTTTCCTTTAGACATCATTTGACCTAAAGCACGAAGGATACCGTTTGTATCGTCAGTGGTCACACCTAGCATTGCACTTGATTTAGCGACAGCATCAAATATCACTTTGGATTTTTCGCCTTCGAGTGTTGTTCCTTGGGCAGAAGCACTGAAATTGTTGTACGCTTGACTTAAAGTTATTAGCTCGATACCGTACTTTTGTGAAATATCCGTTAAAAAAATATTCTGTCTTGCTACTTCATCATTAGTTTTAAAGACAGACTTTTGAGCCATACGCAATGTTTCTAACTTTAATGCAGTATCCTTATACGCGTTACCTAGCTTGTAGAATGAGCTTGCAACATTGTCAATAGTTGCAGCAATTCCAAGTCCTTTCAGAATATCAGTTACTCTTCCTCTGAGCGCACCAAATCTTTGTCCGGCAGGTAATGTACTCTGATTAAGTCTTCGTAGTTCGCGCTCTAATCTTATTGCTTCATTAGTTGACGTTCTGAAATCCCTAGATAGCTGAGACATCTGACGTCTGTACTCTTGTTGAGTAATAGAACCTTGCCTTAGTTTATTTTTTAGTTGAATTATTTCAGCGCCATAATCTCTAGCTAATTGCCGCGCCTGCCTTGTTTCTCTTGTTAATTGTGCATGCGCACCGGTATTACTTCTAATCCGTCTTTCTTCAGCAGCAGCTTCTCTAGCTGCTTGTTGTCTGGCACGGCTTTCTTCACGTTCAGCTGCGGCAAGTTCTCGTCTTGTTCGAGCCTGTTCGGTTGCTAATCTTGCTTGTTGTTGCTCTAGTCTTGCAGTCCTAGCAAGCGCGTCAGCAAGTTGCCGCTCAATAGCTGTGTATTGTGTATTTGCTTGGTTTAACGCATTTATTGCTTGGGTATATTCACGTATTTTTCCAGCATTAAAGGCACGATTAACCTTTTCGGTATTCGTGACCATTTCTTTAAACATTCTGTTTACGTCTTTTCCTACAGCCTCAATCCTCCTAAGATCCGCTTCAATTACCTGGGCTTGTAGGACCGCTAATTTATCTGGCATTCGTCATCATCTTTTTATATTCCTCATCTTTCCTGATCAGCGCCTTAATCATAAGACCATATTGATAAAGTGTTATCCCCTTATCGTCAATAGGCTTTTCCAAACCAACACACACGTTTACAAACTGTTCATCAATATCAAATTCACCGTCGCCTTTTTGTTCATCCTGCTTGGATAATTGACTTTTAAGCTTTAGTATTTGATTATTGTACTTCTCAATTTTATTTTCAATAAATTTTCGTTGTTGGAAAGGATCGTCACTCTTTTGAATTTTAAAATCCTTCAGAACAATTTTAATATCTTCAAATGTGAATTGCTCTGACTCTGGAGGACTCAAGTTGATTAACTCCTTTATTACCTCGACATCTTCTATCCCTTCCTCAATACGATCCAATAGATTATTTTCAATGTCCGAACGAACCTTCTGTATGTACATAACCAGATTTAATTGTTGAAGAATAAGTATGTATTTATTAACCTCGTAAGTTACCATAGCAAGTTCCCCATGAGTTAAAACCTCCTCATTCTTGATATTCATAGACATAGCATAATCCTCTTCTATGTCATAAAATTTCTCCTTTAAATCTTGGAGATCTGCCTTAATAATATCACCAGGCTCATATCCATGAATCATGTATAAAAAATCCCCTGTTTGTACTATTCGTTTGTAGTTCCAAAAGGGGAGTTCTTTACTGTCTTGATAAATTCTTATTTTATTGTTCTTTTTCATAAAGGCAAGGGTGTTCCTTAACATTGTACCATTCTGCAAATCCTTCCTTGTTAACAAAGCCTAGCTCTAACGCTCTTTTATTAGGCGAAATATTAGACTTTACTTCCGCAATCTCTAAACCTCTGGGATAATCAAAAATGTGATAGATGAAAAACCGACCTTCGCTATCAAAAGCATATTTCTTCAAAATTTCACATTCTGATTTTGTGACAGATTTACTACAATTACACATTATTTAATTCTTCCGTTATTTAGGATATTTTCGAACTGAGCCTTAAGTTTTGGTATGTTTCTTACTTGAGCGTCGAATCATTTGCTGTTTAGTAATACCTATGATACGAGACTTGCTGATTATTGCATATATATCTCGCATGTAGGTTGGATTGTAGTCCGTTGAGAAAATAACCTCCTTCAAATTAACTTTTACTTTAATGCTCCGATAGAAAAGTCCATCATACTTTTTGTTCCACCAGTGTTTTAAATCCCATCGTCTTTTATTGAGGGGGTTCGACCTTGTTTTGTAATCAGCGTAAAACATGTTACCCCGCCTGTATCTTTCAGAATACCGCGGCATTCGCCCGCCATCACTGGTTTTCCCCCTTAATAAGTTATCTTGATTTATCAGCGTTAGGTTTGACTCCTTTAGGGCTTGCTGGACCAGTTTTGGCGCCAGCTTCCGGGCTAACTGTATCCTCTTCAATAGAGTTTCCGGATTTATCGTTGCCATCTTCTTTTTCTACTTTAGGAGTTAAATACTTTTCAATCGTCACTTTATCCAATTCAGGATATTTCTCTTGTATGTATTGTACCGCCTCTTCCAGTGATGAAAAAGGCTTAGGAGGTACAATCACATATTTTCCTACTTCATATTTCATTATGCAGATACTTTTTCTTCCACAGATTTACCAGCGTAGTAGTCAGTGTCTAATACATAAACAGGATAACCTGCTTCATTAATTTCGAATGAAATCTTATCATTGGCAACTAAAGCCGCGTGAGTGAAGGTGTATAATCCATCCACTTGAGTGATAGCTGTGACCGCTTCCGGAATACCATTTCTTACCAGCCTCCAGTTAGTCGGAGTAGTTAGCCCCGTGACTTTACTATCGGCGCATTTATTACTGATGTCAATTTTTGTAGATGTTGACGCCGCCACAAGAGGTGACACAATATCAACCGAAACACCTGTCACAGGATTTAATTCTGTGAAATCAATTTCAGAGCTTTTAACCAGGGCAGATTGTCCTTGCCAATACTGCATTGCGTCAGCAAGCAAATCAACTCTCAAAATAGACCCTCCACCTTCAGCAGCTGTTTTTACTTTTTTGATACCGGTAAATAATTTAACATTGAAACCTTTGATTTTACCGTCCTTCATATATTGACCAAGGATAGAACCGTCGGTAAATACAAGGAAAATAGAATAGTTTTCACTTCTATCAAGCTTCTGTAATTCATTTTGGAAACAGTTTCCTTTGTTAAATGTGAAGTTCCACTTTTTAATCCCCAAATTCTGCTTAGTACTTTCTCCGAGTGGTGAATCTGTGTACGTAGGATCTACGTCCGCATCTTCGGCAGAGAAAAACTTAATGGTTCCAATAATTTGATCCTTCTGAATCATATCATCAAGGATCGTTTTGGTAAAAGTGGCCGGATCAAATCTAACCTTTCTTTGTGCTAGAATGATTCCTGAAACCTGTTCATCATCACAGAATAGTCCACCCAATCTGGCGATCATATCTGACACACTGCATTTTTTTAATTCTAACATTATTTTAATTTTTATTTAATTTTAAATTGAGGAAAACAATCATTATTGATTGTAATATCCGTTTCAAATAGTATCGCATCCCAAACATCTGTGATAGTAACCAATTCGGGAATTGCCTTACCTTTTTCATCTTTAGCGATGTCATTTAAAGGAAATACTACAAAAGAATCCACGTCTGAGGCTGTTATACCATTAGTCCTTGTGAATTGTTTATCGACCTTACTTAATAAGGGGTAAAGCATTTTCTCATATGTATCCTCAAACCGTTTTTTGTATCGATCTACCTTGTCGCCAAGGGTTATGATAAAAAAGCGACAACCGCTCATTTTAGTTACTCCCTCTTGTTTTCTACGCTCCACAGAATAGCCTGTTTGTAGCCATATTATTGGGTATTTTCCATCGGTTTGAGATAGCTTTGTTACAAGTTCAAATAAATCTCCTTCAGCGTAATTAGAATACCATTCCTTGCCATTATAAGACACAGATATAGTTCTATCTAATAGTTGATACATTAAAGAATTGTGATTTATCATATCCCAAATTCGTTTCTAAATTCTCCAAACCTTCTATAATCGAGATCAAGCAATGGATATGATATTTTATTATCCATTAGAAATTGTATTAAAGACACTTCTCCTACATTTCGGTTAATACCATAATAATCAACTCCACCGTTCACAAACCAATATGGCTTACCTTGCATTGTGTAACCGCTTGGATTATCTCTATAACCACCCTGTAGCTCTTTAATGAATCTGTTCCATACCTTTGTGACCTTAGGGACCATTGAGGCTTTATAACCAATTTTGCTGTTGATAAATACCTCACCTATACCGGTAGTTATAGAATTGTTGTCATCATTATAAAGGCAGTATACATAATCAGCCAAAAGACTTTCTTTCGTTTCATTTTGAATGAGTCCTTTCCAATAGTGCTTTTTACCGCTTATTTCATAAGTTCTACCATTTATGATGTCAAGGTAATTTTGTGGAGTATCCGGATCAATACCGACTTTTATATAGGGCTTAAAATCCTCCCACATTTCAATACCAAAAGCAAAAGACAGTACATCCCGCTCGCCTTTTTGAATCATCAAGTCAAGGACCTTGTCCGTTTTAGAATTAGGATCCGGTTCATTGACGTTGGCGATAATATTTGAGTTGTCAAAGTATGTACTGTCTATTAATGGCATTTTACTTTTGTTCTTTTGTAGGTTTCGGTTTCTCTATTACTCCTAACTCTTCCCAGGCTTTTATAACTGTTTCGTCAACAATTTCAATTTCAGCCCCTTTCGGATTATCTCCGACCTGCTTTAATAACTTTACTTTCATTACGCAGCGGGTTTAGCGATTGCCGTTTTAATAGTTGCGATGTCATCATATAAGAATGCTGCTTTATCAAGTTCTTTAACAAACAGGTGGAACCTTGATTCACCAAGCAATACGAACTGGTTTTTAATAAAATCATCATTCACCCACCCAATTTTAACCGTATAAGGCAAGTAGTTTGACAACATCATTTTCTTAAGATCGGCAATAAGTATCTTGCCAACAGGAATTTCAAACCTCTGTTTTACAACAGTACTCCCAATAACTACTACACCTAACTGTGCTGTCGGATATAGTGGACGTCCTTCTTTGTCTTTAGCTGCCGTAAACTCTTTAAAAAAGTCGATCGGATTTACATAAGCTACATTTGGGTTAAATCTTGGAGATCCTGGGTAGCTTGTTCTATTTCGTACTCCTAGTATCCCTGCTGAAATAATATCAGTGAAATTAGGATCTGTTACAGATGCAGCCAAAGAACCAGCTACAAAAGGAGTCGCTGTTCCAATAATTCCCGGAATGTCAAATGTTTCATTTCCAAATACAATAGCCAATGCTTTATCATAATCATGACGATCTTTAAGATAGCCTCTTGCTACAGACAATAGCCCTTTAACATCCTGAACAGCCTGTTCGGTTAGCTTTTCCCATGCTGCAAAAGTTTTTGGTTCAGAACTTCCATTTTTCCATGTAAAATCGATTTGCTTTTTAACTTCACCTTCATTTTGGAAATCATATTTTCCATCTTTAGGAATAGCATAAGTATATGAGTAAATCGGGCTGTCTGTTTGGAAGGTTGTTAATTCGCTTTCAATATCCATTACATCAAGTTCAATTCGTTGTAATGGGTTCAATTGAGTAGCTAAAAGAGCGTCCATTCCAGTGATTTGACCAGACGCTGTAGTAATAGTTCCTACGGCCTTATTCGCATTAGGCACTACCATAATTTCAATTTGTCCGGCTCCTGCCTTTAATAGAGCTTTAATTTCCTCCTGCTTTTCCGCGATTGTTTCAAGTAATTTCTCTTCATCAACAATAAGCCCTCCAAATCCTGATTTCATTTGCTCAGAAAGGCTATTTACTGTCTCTGCTAAATCTTGAAAATCTTTTGATGCGTTCTTTTGTCCTTCCTCGAGTGGTTTAAGAGCGTCTTTAACCGCTTGATCCATTTCGGACTTTCTTACTTTATCTTCATGAGCTTTTGCTTCTGAAAGATATTTTTCTTGTTCTTCCGGCGTCATTGCGTTAATTTCCGCCACTGTTTTTTTATTAAAATCCATTTTAAATAAATAGGTTTAGATTAGTAATTGTTTTCTGTTCAATTATTGGAGTGGCAATTGCCGGGTCCGGTTCTTCTTTTGTTGAAGTGTCTGTGACGGGTTCAACGGATAGAGTAGGAGTTGCGAAATTAGACCCGAAGACCACCGCGCTTCCTTCTCTAATTTGTTGCTCTAATACAGCCCAGAAATAGCCATATTGATCAACATCTTCTTTATTAGCAATCTTAGGATAGTATTTATCCCAAGTTTCTTTTTCCTCTTTATTCCATTCAGCTTCTGAGTTAATAGCAAGTTCTATTTGCACATATCTTAACCCGGCTGAATGTTCCTTTACATAACCTTTGGCATACTGCTCAAACATGTAGGGATTGCGTTCTTTTCTTAGTCTTGCATAAAAGACAAGGCATTCGGTCTTACCTTCATATTCGAAACCTAAATCCTTCCAGCTTATAGACTCAACTTTTAAGTCAATCTCATCCGAAATAATCTTATCGAATTGAGCTTTATGAGCTTCTAACAATAAAATTCTCTTTGCATTCTTAACTGTTCTGTTCCAGCTTCCATCAATCGAAACGTCACTATGTGAATCGAATAGGTTACACGAGTTTATAACAATCTTTACATCGAGTACGTTAATAGCATCAGCCTGTATTTCTCCTGCTTTTACAGCTTCTTTTTTATCATTTACAGCAAATGAATACGCAATACTATCAGACTCTTTAATCTGGAGCATTTTATTAGCCTTTAAGAGGCTCTTATTTTCAGACAATGCCTTAAACAATTCTTCAATTGTTCCAAACTGTCTTGTAGGAAACTCTTTAGCAGTTATCATTTCTTTACCGTTTTATTGTTAATCAGTATTTCCCTTTTCTTTGCTGCTTGCTGCTTCAATGCCGGATCAACGTTATCCGATTTAATCAATTTATCAAGCTTATTTACTATGTTTTTCATCTCTATGCGTTTATGAATTGTTGAAAATTGTTTTCCTTAATGAACTGATCCCAGGTTAAACCTGACTTTATGTTTTTCATTTGATCATATGCATTCATCATTGATATTAGCGCCTCAGATCTTGCCTGAAAGGCTACATTATCATTCAATAACTCTTCATTCTCTAACCTCCTGATAGTTTCGGCAACGGCTCCTAAATGGTCATAAGTACCAATCAACTTTGTACCTCTTGCTTCGAAATAACCAGGTGTTTTATGTGTTAACTCATTAAGCCAGCTATCTGTTAATGTTTTCACGGGCCCTAATATGAATCTTGACTCAGACCATTGCTTGTTTTCGTAAGTAGAATCACCGAAGAAATCCATGGGAATAAGAAAGCAGTTACGAATGTTTTCCTTTGCATTCATCTGCATCTCTATCATTTGCATTTTTCGGCCATCTCTTGTCAAGTCGCTGACGGTAAGCTCTTCATTAGTTGCTATAATATCCCCCTCTTGACCTCTTAACATTCCATACTTGCTAAAACCATTAAGTTTTTGTTCAATATCTTGCTTTTGATCTCCAGCAAGTGCTTTAAGCTTTTCGCCTGGTCTCGTAGCCTTACTTATCAATTTATTGACATTACGCCCTGACATGTGATTCATGGAGCTTTGCGAATTAATAAGTGTTTGTATAGAGTCAAACTGAGATAGGATGCGGGATATAGGTTTAAAAAATGTTTCCGGATCATATTCCGATTTGCTTGATCCATTATGTGGAATAGCGTCATAGAAATAAGCAAGTTCAAACATGTTCAATGTTCTTACCTTTCCATTAGCTAAATGCTCTTTTACCAATAAAGCTTGAATATCTTTTCTACTAAGTGAGTATCTATTGTCTATCTTAGGAAAAGACAGATTGCTATAGTCCAGGTTATATAATTGTGGGTTTACTCTAAGGTTTCCGTTTTTAAAGTAATTACCATATTGAAACGATACGCCAGTAGTAAGCGTGTTAATAACCATCTCTTTAATGAAATCAACTCCATTTTGAAATCCATTAGGATTAGCAAGGAACTTTACGTACTCTGAGTTTTTAACCTCATCTCCGTTTTCATCAACTTCTTTGATAATTACTTGAGAGGCGAAATTAGCGTAGTAGTTTATACACGTCTCCAGGAATGGTGTTGTACTATAGTAATATTTGAGATTTTCACATGGTCTTTCAAATAGACCACCCAAACCAAAAAATCCTAAAATACCGAATCTCTGTGTTTCGAAGTTCATTGTGTGATCTCCAGACTCTAGCCTTGCGTAATAAGGAGCAACAGCATTATTAGAAAACGCTGTTTTAAATGCTTGTAAACCATTATCTATTTTAGTCAGAAATCCCACTAATAAAACATTTTAAAGCAAATGTATAAAGGTGGTTTTGTGGTGTTGGCGAGAGTAAAAAATAAATAAAAAAACAGCCCTTTAAGGCTGCTCATTTTCGTTGTAATTAAATTTCACAAACATTTTATACTGATCATCTACATATCCAATAGTAATATCACTAATTGTAATGTTATAACGATCATTAATAAAACCCATAACGCTAAGTATTTGATTTGTTAACTTCTCTTCAGCTTTGTTCGCATCTGCTTCAAGGAAAAAACTACAATCTTTGACTCTTTGCTCCTTTTTTATTAATCCATGGATCAATTTAGCTTCTGTCTTTGTCATATTTTCTTTATAAGGTTATATCTAAAAACTCTTTCATTCCCATTCCACAATACTCAAACGCGTTCATATAGTGATCATGCTTCTTTATAGGCTCCCCTAAGGGCGTGTCATTTATAAAGCGTTCCTGATAGTTTTCATACTCAAACTCAAACTCACTGTTAGAAACATATCTTACTTTCATTTTAGTTAGAAACTCCCATCTCTCCTGATAGCCTGGTTTAGGTGTTAACTTTACAACATTCAATCCATAGTTAGATCTTATGTCGTTCACGATTGATACATCAGAACCAGCCTTTTGATCAGAACTATCTGCCCATCCATACGTTACTTCACCTTTTGGGAAACCAGAGGCAATTAAATATTCTGAAATTGGAGTACTGCCCATGTCGTTCATAGGCATATACATTGCGGGCCTAACATAGAATGTATGTTCTCCATCATACTTCATGCCCACTAATGCGGCTGGATTTGACCACCCGAAGTCTAAACCAAAGTACTCACGCTCGTCTATAGAGTCATATTCTTCCAAAGTTATAGGCACCCACTTCTTATAAATCTTTTTAGGATTTTCGGCCTTTAATCCAAGTCCATATACAAGCCACTCATATTCATCTGCCGATCCTTCATTTTCGTTTTTTATGCATCGGGCAATTTCCCTTAATTGCTTAGGAGTGAACAATAACTCATTTCTTACTCTGTCATATGTCCAAGCTTCAGCGGTAGTTATTAATTTATTAACAACAACATCAGCGTATTTAAGCGGCTGTTTTGCTAATAACTTTCTTCTACTCTCAGGCGTAATAAAAGGATTGTCCCTGAATGTAGAGTGATCTACGAATGTTGACTCTTTTTTCTTCTCCTTTTCAATCCAGTGATTTTGTTTTGGATTCCAGTCAAATATGATTAACCTTTGACCTCATTGCCAATTGCTGAAAAACTTCTTTACTGAAGCTGTAAGGTTCATTTATCCAGCAAATAGTCTGAGTCATACCCATAGCAGTTGTTCTCATCATCCAAGCCAGTAAAGGAGATCATGTTACCATTATGCTTAACGGTCCAAGTATGATTGGTTTTATTCTCTATAAAGTACTGATAAAGATTTTCCTTTTTCAAGTATGCATCGAGCTGTTCAGCGGTTATTTTACCTTTTTCATAATCAGCCAAACGCACCATAGGATCCTTTAACCACTTCTTCCAGTCCCTTTCAACAATTTCCCTACATGACTTTTGTGTATCTCGTAGTAATTGTAGCGGAAGTCATTTGATTCTCATACAGATATAAAAAAATTGCCTGGAAATCACTCCAGGTTTTTGTGCTTCTTGAACTGCCTTCTTCGACAATTAAGGTTGTAAACATGTTCCGGTTGACCATGCTCATTAATAATTTTAGTATTTAAAGCCTTCCAAATCCTATGGAATACAGGAGACACTTTTATATTAGGAGCATTCATATTTAATCATCGAAATCAGGCGTTATCACCTCAACTTTAAACACAGGAATGGGGTAGTGTTTATTTGCTCACCTTTGACGTAATATCATGTTTCTGTCTTATCCGTCCATCCCATATTTTTAAGGGCAAATATTACCCCTATTAACCTTATCACCATGAAGACCTTTTTCGTAATTATTCTCGAACTTCTACAGGAGAGCTCTTTTTATTGGGTAAGAGAAACGGGTCTTTTTTGCATAGTCATATAGAGATTGTCGACTCTCAAAACCTAGGTAAATTGCTAATCCAGTCATTGTAGGTTCCTCCGGATGACGAACCCATATTTTAACTGGTGTATCCTCTGTAGTAGTTACCGCGTCCTTGCCCTTTCCGGTCGTGTAGCTCGTTATCTTTCTGTCAATGATATATTCGCCTTCAATCCACTCAAAGTATTCTAAAAGCTTTTGAGCCAATTCTTCTGGATCTTTGTAGGTAGGCTTTCTTCCGGGGGAGAATTTATTCCCCTTTGTAAACTTGCCTTTCAAATCTCTTCCTTCTTTATTATATTCTGAGTTAACCATATCTAATCATTTATGTCAATGTGATTTGGAGCTTCAGGTAGTAACGAACTCCTATTTTTTTTATTTCGTTGGCTAGGCGGTGTTGGTGGATTTCTGTGTTTTGGAATACTGTTTCTTGATTCAGTATATACCACCTTTGGGTAGTTCTTTAAATTATGCAAGTGGCTAATAGCAGCTTCTTTAGTTGTATAAAAGAAAGAAAGCTTGCAGTCTTCATTAGTTATAAATTCCAAAGCATCCTCATCAATTAATGATCCATACTTATCAACAACACTCCAATATTTATGCTCTTTTTTTTGCTTTGATATTGTAAAGCCTAAAAACTTATTACGGACTTCAAAAACTTGTAAGCATTCTTTTTGAATTATAAATCGATCTGGTCCTGTTTGTATTATTCTAAAATTACATCCCATGATCAAACGTTTTTCCATGTCCTATTTTCGATTATATTTTGAATACAGCCCTTTGATACTTTGAACTCATTCATAAGCCACTTATAAGTCTTCCCACTCTTTCTATGGAGCCTTATTGCTGTAACTTTATTGTTGTCCAGAATGGCCATGCCGTTTTTAGATCCAGACTGTGAGTAGTTACTCCTTCCTTCTGCTTTCAACACAGACTCTTGTCTGCTTATCCAATTTAAATTCTCAGAGACCGTATTTAGCTTATTCCGATCCTTGAACTCCAACACCTCATTCTCTTTCGGAGACCGTAAAAACACCTTTGCACATAATCGCCCCACATCCTCAGATACAAGCCTACCATTTTTGCCTATTAAAACCTACCTTATGCCTTCCGGAGGATAACGATTTCTTAAGTATAACTGAATTGTTTTTTCCTTACACTTTTTACTCTTGAATACTGAGAAATCAGATAATCTCCATTATACCCGGGTATTTCTTCCCATTTTTCCCCTGGTAATCTCCCGGTATTGTACTTAAAATCTGTCCTATTCCAATCTTCATTTTCCACTTCTATTATTAAACATATAGTATTTTCCGGGCTCGTATTTTTGATATGATAAAGAATCAACGTTTATAACTTCCAGCTTGTCCATGTTAGCAAATCCCACATAAAATTTGCTATCTATACGATCGCGCGTGTAGTAAGTTGTTATTACCTTTCCAATAATCTGCGAGTGTGGGGTATCAACATAGTGTTCAGGTAAATACTTTTTTCCCACACAATATCCTTCTTTAATCCTTTCATCACAGCTCGCAAGGCAACTTAAAGTGAAAAAGAATAACATAAATTGTTTAATACTTTTCATACAAATTCTATCAGTATTTGAAAAACCCGCCCCACCATAGTAATAACATCATGATAACGGTTGAGACGAAGGCTGAATCAAAATTATACACTCCTTCTTTACGCTTTCCATCTTTATCTGCGTAAATGTATAAAGTCGCAATGTATACAGCTATTACAATAACTTGTGGTATTCCCATTATATTTAATATTTAGATTTTTTCCATTTCTTTATCGTATTTCTTTTGGATAGAATAGGCAGCAAGTAATGATACGCCAGCATAGTCTAAACTCAGATCATCCATGAATTCATTGTGCATCCAATTATTCGGACTCTGAAAAGTATACCACCCCCTCTGAATAACATAGTCTCTCATCTCATTTACTCCCTCTGCCATAGAAAACTACTTTACCATTCAATTATCCACGTATCTACAAAGCCCATCATATTACCTTTATACACTTTAAACCCATCTTTCATAATACTTAGAATCACTTCTTCTGAAATATAATACTCAGGAGGTATGGCGTGCTTATATGTTGGAGTATTGTTACTTCTTGCAATGTTATCATATACCTCTTCTTTTGTTAATGATTTTTTTGTAAGATCTGAGGCTTTTCTCAGGATGAATTTTTCTTTTTCCATACTCCCTAATTAATTACATTGATTTAATTTTAGTTGTTTTTGTTTTACTATCTCAACTCTTCTAGAAAGAGAATCAATCAAAATAGAATGTTCTTTGAATTTTGGAATATATTCCCTCTCAAAGTCTTCTTTACCTTCTCTATACCCTCCTTTGTAGCTGGCATATGCTATCAATAAAGTTGCTAAAATGTAAATCAATATTTTCCACATACTCTCTAAATTAAAAACCCGCTACCTATTACAGCAGCGGGATCACATTAAATAACCTGTATTATGAATAACAAAAAAGATCCAACTGCATTAAATCAATCACTTGTTCAGGGTACAGGATTCGAACCTGTACGAGGGAGTTACCGGCCAATAACTTATTCCCTCACAACTCTGTCGCATGCCTACCAATTACATCAACCCCGAAATATAAAAAGAACAGACCAGATTCGATACTGGCATAAAAGAGTTTTATCAGGTATCTGGTTTTGATTTCTCTAACTTCACACAGCATTAGAGCTTTATACTTACTGTGCACCCTTGGGACTTTTACTTACACATGGTGCTCCCCACATCTCTTTTTAATCCCCTTAGCGTCTATCTTCCGCCACTGTTCTTTGTATGGATAGCAGGACTCGAACCTGCGGCCTCATGGTCCCAAACCATGTAATCTACCCACTGATATATATCCATAATTCCATCGAATTCGATGTATTTATAAAAAAAACCAAGCACTCAACCTCATCGTCCATCACACAACCCCCTTCTGCACTCATCATCTGTGCTTGGTATAATCAACACTTCATATAGTTATAAGATCACACACCATCATATTCCATCATAATCTCTTAAAACTATAATGTCTCCCACCAATTCATCTCCTTTTTTCATGCGCTTAAATTGGATTATCAATGTTATTATTAACCTCTTCTGGTATAAACTGCAAATTGACTTGTTGCCCAATTCCGAACTCAGAAACATTCTTGTTATACGCTTCTATAAGATATGCGATTTTAGTCAACATGCATTCGTTAGCCGCAATGATTCTTACTTGTTCACCAAACTTACTTTGACCCTTAAGTTCACTAACATTTTTTTTAAGGTCCGACACGGACTCTATTTTTAGCCCAATTTCATGAGTATTGGAACCCTCTAAAACAACCCTTGGGAAAATTAAAAACCCTTCCATTGCTTTTTTAGCATCTTCTATGGAATTATAAATTTTCTTTGGATCTGATGCAATTACCCCATTTGAATAAATAATTTCAGCAGGAATACCATCTTTAGTTAGACAAACCCAGATTTTGTGAAGTCCAGTTGTTCTACCACAAAATTACCCTCCTTAATTTCAATTATTCTTAATCTTTTATATGGTTTAGTAATGCTAATTCTTCTGCCATTAGTCTAATTTTTAATAATCTATATTACAAATGTACAAATGTTAGATGGAATAAAACAATATGTCTAACAATTTAATTTTAAAAATATAACATTATAAGTTAGTGTAGTGTAACTTTTATTTTAGTTATAAAAAAACCTCTCAATAGAGAGGCGTTAGAATGTGTTACTTTTTGCTTCCGGCACTTTCGATCTTAATACCCATTTTTTCAGCTTTTTCACGTATTAAAATTTGAAGGACAGCGGTTTGCGATCTTTCATCTAATTCAGATATTTTTTTCAACATCTCTACATACTTTTCTTCAAGCCTATTAAGTTTATTCGTACGCCAATCGTTAGACATTAATATTATATCCGGATACATTAACTCTAACTGTTCAATCATTATCTTAACGTCAGCTACTTCTGAAGCTAATCTTGTCAAATTTTCATCATTTGGTGTTCTTATAAACTTTCGTGTTGCAAGTGAAAGTTCAGTAGATTCTTCTTGCAACATTTCAAGCTGTGCCCTTTCACCCCAGATGCTTAATGCCTTCTGGTAAATTTCTGTTGCTTTGTTGTTTTCCATTGCTTTATTATTTATTGGTTAAAGTTGCTTTGTTGATGTATTCTCCGTCCGGTAATTGGAAGACGTTGAAGTGGTGCTTTAATAAAAGCTGAGTAATCTCATAAGGCTGACGCATCATATTATTTAAACTTATTATGTGGAAGACATACTCCTCTTCAAAATCTAAAATGATCCTTTCTTCATTTTGAATTATTGAAAATCCTTGATCCGGACTTATTAAATCAGCTATTTCATTTATTAAGTATATGCCACCTTCTATCTCTTTTGTTAGATAGGAGAGGTCGTACAAGTAAGGCTTTATTGGATATAAATTTTGATTTACCCAATCGTTAATTCCAACTTCATTATTTAATCCATCTTTGAGTGCCAGCGTACAATCTTCGTTTGATTCATCGTCATTTAGATTATAAATAGTTCTTCCTTTCAAACCATACGGCAGATAGGAAGAGTAGATTCTTAAGTGTTCTTCTTTTGTCATTGTTTTGTTTTTAAAAGTTCTAAATCAGTATTTCCGGAAGAAAGAACCTTGTATTGTTCAATGTTTATAAAGAACAATACTGGTATTGTTTTATCAGTTTGAATATTGATCAAATCTTTCATGGAGGCTCCCATGGTAATGTTTGCACCTTGTTTTACGCTTTTACCTTACAACGAAAGTGTCAGCACGGGAAATATCTAGGTTATTATCGGCCATAAAGGCCATTACTTCTAGTAAGTTCATATTGTTTTTTTTTTAGTGGTTAATTTCAATTGAATTTTCAACTTCGTTCCCGAAAACATCCCATCCAGCTCGGGGAGTTCTTGCAAACATTTCTAAACGTTTTCCGGGCGGTGAAACGGATTCAATTATTTCAGCGAAAACATCAGGCTTTTTTGAGTGACATGGATAACCTCCTACGTATGGTCTTTTAGCTTCAATAACTGACTCAGGAATATTTCCGACGGCTTTTAAATTACCTCTCCTGCAGAATAGCAAATATTCACTTGAAATTCTGACTACACCACCTAGGCCACCTCCCATCTTTTTCTTTCTCCATGTGATACAAGCAACATATTCAAATCCCCATGCTTTTATTACTTTTTCAGCCTGCAATAGATACTTATTCGTAACCCACATAAAAAGAAAGGCATCTTTATCAACTATGCTTTTTACCGGTATATCAGCAATTTCATCAACTGTCATGGTTTGATATGGTAAATCTGTAGTTACTACTTCATCACTATTCCAGATCTGCTTTCCATCTACAACTTTGTAAGGCTTTAGCTTTCTTCCAGCTTTTTGAATCCACGGAGGATCAGCATATATAATTTTATATTTTTCCGGCAGCTTCTCCCGTATATCGACTGTTAGTTCTTCTAGTGCTTTCATAGTAGTTCAATTCTTTTTGCTATTTCTTCCACAACCTTTACTGTTACGGCATTTCCAAGCATCTTGTAACGTTGTGTTTTCGGAATTGGATGTTTTTCTTCCACAATTTCAAAAGTCTTTTCCTTTTTGTTAATCCAAATTTGTTTTTCATAAATACCATACTCAGTCCAGTTATCGGGGAAACCCTGAAGGCGTTCACATTCAATTTCTGTTAAACGTCTGATATTGTTTAAATGATTGTTATGTTCAAAACTATTTGCGGAAATCGTAGGGCATTCATCAAAACTTCCTCTTTTATTATTTCCCCTTGCTCTCTGAACTACCACTACATTATCTTTCTGAACAGTACTCAAAGTGTTTGTAACTCCTTTTTCATTAATTTCTAACATCTGTTCAGTCGGCAACCCAGCTTTTCTACTCTTGGGATCGTCAGGATTTCTACCACGTATTGAGCCTATTTGGAGTATATTCTCTTTAAAATCTTTGTGCATTCTGGAGGTTAAACAATTTGCAACTTTGGCATTTTCTCTGACTGTTAGCTTTTGTTTTTCATTTCTACCAAATGATTGGATCAAAGTCATTGAAGAGTGTAGCCCACCAGAATTACCTCCAGCTGTTAATGTTCGAACAGCTGCGGCTTCGATTGCCCCTTCATTAACCCCGCAATTGTCTTCTGTGATAGGAAATACTCCTGGTCTACTTCGTCCATCAAGATGTCCGACAAGGTATATGCGCTCTCTATTTTGGGGTAAAAACCACTTTGTGTTAAGCAATTGCCATTCAAGTCTATAACCCCCAATGTTGGTAAAGGCTTGGAGAATTGCCCAAAAGTCTGCGCCAGCGTTTGAGGAGAATGCTCCCTTAACATTTTCCCAGATAAACACAGATGGTTTGAGTTCAGTAACCAATCGAATTGCTTCGAGGATAAGAACACTTCTTTTACCGTCCATCCCTTCTCTTTTTCCAGCAAGGCTGAAATCTTGGCAAGGCGATCCGAAAGTGATAATGTCAATTCCTGTAAAGTCTCTTCCGGAAATATCTGTAACTGAACCGATGTATTTTGCATTTGGAAAGTTGTATTTGTAATTAGCAATTGCGTGTTTGTCTATCTCTGAGAAATAATGCTCTTCAATTTTATATCCAGCATCAATGAAACCTTTAGTAAACCCGCCTATACCTGAAAAAAGTTCTATGATTTTCATTTGATAATTTTTTCTGGATTAAGTCCAATTTGTTTTAATGCGGAGGGGGTTAATTCTAAATCCCAATGAACCATGTATTCAATATTATCCCCCATTAAGCAATGCTTACGATACTTGCCATCACTACTTAAAAAATAAACATCATTGATACCATCAGTAATTCTGTTTTCCATTATTTCAAAACCTTCAAACAGTACTTTTTCTTTGGCTTCTTCCCACAATAGTAAGTCCGAATGTTCGCCTGTTGTCATTGTTGCATAACTTTCGATAATAGGTTTTTCTAAAACGTTCCCTTTCTCATCTACCGGAACAAACATTCCCAATGTGAGAGGCTGTTTTAAGAAGTTGGCATACTGTAATATTTCATCGTGAGCTTCTATTTTATACTCAATTGCTGCCTTGCTACTTAATTCATTAGGGTATGGTATAGAATTTTGCAGAACGAATTCTGTCATTGATATTAGTTTCATTTCTAATTTTCTTTAAAGGTTGTTGTTTGAAGCGTCAGAAGTCGACGCGTTTAGTAGTTCAGGATTTGCGATTTTTAAATTGTTAAAACCCGGGCGGCGGAAATGATAAAATGCCACCCGGAACTAATAACCATGTAACCCTTTATAGGTGGTCAGCCTTTGTATTAATCAATTCTAAAAACTGTTCTTTTTCCTCACTGTTCAGATAATTTTCGAATATTTTTTGCACCAGATTTGCATCTTCGTTGTGAGTATTAAATCCCTTTCTGAATCGATGCATTTCGAACGCAGCCGAAAGCATATCGTCTATGATGTTTTCATCAACACGCCATTCATTATTACCTTTATATTGTGACACATCTTCAGATATTACTGTGCTTTCACTTTGCACTATTAGTGTACATCTAGACTCGTAAGTATTTACTTTTAATTTCATGATTTAATTATTTTGTTGTTGATAATATTTCGTTTATATTCTTATAGCCACTGTACTCTACTCTCCCATCTTCAAATACATTAGCCACATTCTCTCCTGATACAATTACATAGACTTTAAGTCCTTTTGCTATTGTTGAAGGAAATTTTCCATCTAAAGAATTAAATAATTGTACTCTATTTCCGTTGTTCGATTTTTTTAAGTTGATCATAATGTTGATTTTTTTGATTTGTTTTAGAAAAAGCCCGACGGCGATCCACCACCACCGGGCAGCCAAATTTTAAATGAATGTCATTTCCTTGTTTGTGTAGATTAGTTCTGCACCTTTCTGATCAATGTAAATATGATGCTTAGACTTCATGTTACTATTCAGCCATCTTGATCCTAAGCCAACTATGTACTCTAGTTCAGTCTCGTAGAACTCGTGATTCTCTTTGAATTCTTCTAGCTCTTCTTTTTCCTCTACTTCCAGGGCATAATGGTCTAAAAGCTCCTCTCTTGTCATAGACTCAAGATCTTTAGCTAATTCTGGTCTTCTTTCTTTTAACTTTTGAAAATGTTTCATTGTTGTAAATTTTAAATGTTTGATTTGATTTGACTTTTCAAATGTACGTACATTTGTACGTACATGCAAATTTTTAAGAAACTTTTTTGTAAATTTGTACGTACATTATTTTTTTATGAAAGACAAAACGAAGACAGAACGCTTTGAAATGAGGGTCTCGCCGATATTTAAGCAGCTAATAAAAAAGTTAGCTGAAAAGAATCAAATGTCTCCACCTCAGTATTTAGAAAGCTTAGTAAGGAAAGAGGCTGAAAAAAATGATATTAATGTTGAGAATTAGCCTTTCTATTTAACTCTTTATACATCTCCCCCACCGTTTTAACAGGCTTTTTGGGCTTTTGAGATTCAACGAAAGACATTAGTACATAGCCTTTTTCTAAAGATTTCATATTTTTTGATAAATTCATTTTCTTCAAATTCTTTGATCTTGTATTTAAATTTTTTATCAAACTTGGAAAGATCAGCATATTGTTTCAGGTGATATATAACTGTCGTATGATCTCTCCCAATCTTCATCGCAATTCTATGCAACGAAAGTCCTTTTTCTCTCAATCTAAAGCAATATATCCTTAGATCATCTAACAAATCTGTCGGTGTTCGGTTAACTTTTGTTTTCATTTTCGAAGTGAATCACCTTTTAGTTCGATTATATTGTACATTTCAAACAAGCGGTCATAGTTGCGCTCGCCATATCTCTTAGCAAATGCTTCCAGTGTTGAATCAACCGTATCACCTTCATAATTAAGACTTATGATAGTTCTCGCCCGGTTTGAATATCGTTTTTCAAAAATTTGCTTGAATAATTCCACTTTTCCAAAATTACTTGCTACTTTTTCAGTCATTACATCATCGTAATATCGGAATCCTTTTGAGTGTTTTTTCCAGAACTGATCCCATACATAGTCTTCATCTGAATGCTCATTTCTTTTTATACCCTCGAATTCACTTACAACATCGTTTGTCGTACAGAATGAAAAGTATATCTCATACCACCTCAGTAATTCAAATTCTCCAGCTTTATTTTTAATATGAAATTCATTATTCCTGGCATACTTGAATACATTGTGAAATGTTTCAATGATTGACGTCTTTCCTATGCCGTAAGAACCGATTAACATTATTCCTTTTTTCAAATCGGGAGCGCTTTTAAAAGTTCCATCTTCGTTTTTACACAATAAAGGTGATTTATAAAAACTTTTATTCCCTATGAAATAAGCCCCTAAAGTCCATGCTAATTTTGCGCTTTCATAATCATTCAGAGCTTCATCAAACTCCTTTACAGCAATGAACTTATAATTCTCTTTGAAAACCTCGTACATATGCTCTGGATCAATAGGTTTTAATTCAGGTTTTACAAATTCCTGATGAGGTCTATTCTCATTAACAAATTCAGTGAAAATTCGCCCGTACTTTTTAAAGTCATCCAAATACTTTTTAGCAATTGGGTGATCAGGATTTATTTTCAACATAGCGTCGATAGCAGCGCTTTTCCTTGGTGGCAAATATTTACCGTCTTCTTGCTTGTGAACTTCCATTTTGTGAATTTTGATTAAATGGTTTCAAATAAGGAATTACATTTCTTAGTTTATTTTTCCAGCCTTGAATGGGTTGTTTATGCCCATCCCTCCACCCAGCATCCATCCACGTATTATATTTAGCTGTTACAGCGAAGGAATACGGCGAAAAATCAACTTTTAATTCATTTTGATATATTTCCCTTGCGACACTTAAGAAAGAGTCTAAATCCGGCGGATTTGCTTTTTCTTTTTTCGCGGAACTTTTTTCTTTTTTTTCAGATCCAGTAACTACCTCTTCTGATGCTTTATCTTTTTTATACTCTGGAAATAAATTTTCCATTTTTGTAAAATCAGGAGTGGGGGCTTTTTTTTTCTCCCTCTCCTTCCTCTTCTGTTTCGTTTCTTGTTTCTGTTTCGTTTCGTTTCAGGAAAGCAATTGATTCGCTATTGCTTATCATCTGCGTAGCATCTGCTATGCATTCGTCAGGCGATGGGTATTTTGTTGTCTTTTGCCTCAATGTTTGCTTGAAATTTTCAATCTGTAAATAGCATTTCGATGCGACTGTATAGATAGTAATCAATCCGGCTTTCTCACACGCAGTGAGATAACGGGCAATGTCAGTATCTCTTATGTCGGATTTTAGCGGAAACAGTTGTGATTTCAATAATCTTTTATCAGCAGAAAACCTTCCAAAATCATCTACCTTCATGATAAGCCTTACAAAGAATCTTTCAGCATGAACATCTAGCTCATCCACAACGAAACTGTCGGTCCAATCTCGTAATATTCTATTAGGCATATCTTCATTTTATTTTCTTAGTAAGTTATGCGGCCTTCCTTATAGCCGATTTGAATCTTTGTATCTCAGCTTCTGAGTAGTAATTTCTGGCACCGATCTTTGTCGGTGTGATTTGCTGATTTTTTTTACGCTGTTGAAGAGCAGCGATATTTATTCCTATTCTTTCAGCAGCTTCTTTTGTTGTTAGCATACCAGCTGGTTTATTAATATCAACTTTTTGATAGACTTTCGATTTAGCCGACATACTATACTCACATTCTCCCATTCTAGCACGCCGTACTGGACGATTTTGTGACTTTGCATATCTTAATACTGCATTTCCTCTTGCAAGATTAATTTGTTGTGCTACTCTCGAATTTGGGATATTACCAGTTGGACAACATGCTTTTATTTCTTCAGCTTCGTAAGCATCTAATATTTTATCTTTTGACGTTTTTGTTGGATTTTTCATTGGTTTTCTTTTTTTGATTTTCGATTCGGATTAGTCTTTTCTCATTCCATTTAAACAGACCGTTGCTATCACGGCCTATAAAATATCCGTCCTTGTCTTTCATTATGGCAGCTTTTGAATCTTCCAGGCTACTATTGAGTTGAAATACTTAGTTTCGCCTTGTGGGGAAACCCACTCTCTACCTCTTAGGTTAATGCCTACCATAACATTTTCGCCCTCCATAAAAGGATCTAGAATATCAACCTTATCGCCCATAATTTCAATATTAATAGGTTGCGGGTATTGTTCAGTCGTTAGCAATACGAATTCTCTCTTTTGAAATCCTGACGCAAACGTTTCAGTGTTTCCTATTCTTTTTATTGTTCCTTGAATTTCCATAGTTTAGATTAATTGTAAGTGTTTTGCTAATGTTGTGTTAAGTGAGTTCAGATATTCTCTAGCCAGAACTATCATCTCTTTCATTTGGGAGATCTTTTTTTCATCCCTGTAAATGATGAACTCTTTAATTCTTGCTTCTTTAGGAATATCGTCATAAGTCATGTTCTTAGTGATCTCTTCATTGAGATCGTCCGGAAGCCCATCAATGAATCCTAACTTCCATCCTGTTTTCCTTTTCTCATCAAGGATCAATTCGTCTGGTGTGTCAACCAGTCCGTAAACTAGCCTTGCTTTTTTTACATTTGGACGAAGATCCATATAGGCCTGTAGTTGATATTCGTAATCTTCATTCGGCACCTCATCTTCAAAAAGTGGAAATGTTTCATAATCCCAGGAGCTTTTAAAATCAATTATTTCGTCATCCTCTTCAATATCCATTTCTCCATTGAAGAAATCATTCTCATATCTGATTTCATTCTTTATTAGAAAAGTTCCGTTAACTTCATTATATTGATTGATATTTTCCTCTTCAACAGAAATACCTTTCGATAGATATTTACTCTGGATCTCTTTTTTCCTATTGAAAACCTTTTCCTTAAAAATTGTTTTCAGATATGTTTTGGCCCCATCTGATAGTTCAGGTTTTGCGTCTCTTTTTTTGATTAGGTCACCAAGAGTTACAATTTGTTTGTCAGTTATTTTTCCCGCATGTATCTTTTCCATGAGCCCTACCAATGTTTCCGATTGATTTACCGTTAACGGTGTTGGAAGCCCTTTCATAATTTTGCCTATTGCATGTGGGCGAAACTTGTAATTTGAAAAATCATGCACTCTTAACATTTTCTAATTCTTTTTTCTTTTCGGTTACTAATACTTTATATTTCTGCTGTTGTTCCTTTGACATTTTACCGAAGAGCTTACCCAGTTGAGACACTTCAATACATGAATTGATCTCGTTTGTTAAATCAGCGTCGATTATCGGTTGCTTTTTCATGATTCTAACCCCTCCAACTACATCACCTTTCATCTTCACAGTACTATCAATAAACAGTTCGATTAATAATCCTTTCCAGTCTTCAACGAATGATGATCCGGTGAATCCTTTTAAGACAGATGCATTTGTGGCGTTTAATACAAGAGGCTTAATATTTTCTTCAAAATATGCGATATTGAAGTTTCCCTTTTTCCCTGCAACACTTACTCCCAACTCCTGTTTAACTTCCCGTATTTTGAAAACAAGCCTTTTCCCCTCTTCTAAAAAGTCTTCTAAATCAGCCACGCCCAGGTGATCAGATTTATAAACTTTTCTAAAGTGTGTTTTAGATTGTTTTTCCATTTTTAATTGATTGTTTTAGAATACACGGCGTAAGATTTACCACCGATCTTTTTAATTGATGTTTGATATATTTTCTGTTTTGCTTTTAGCTCACTGAAGCGTCCAGATATTGTGTGAATCTGAACTTTCAGTATAGTTGCGATGTCTAAGGTTGAATTCTTCCCATCTACCAGCTCATATACTCTCTCCCACATCTTAGGAATTGCCTCATTTACTTTTTGAAATGCCAGCTTGGAATTTGCGTTGTTCCGCCCCCGGCTGTAGTCTTGAATATCCATATCTTATTTTATTTTAGTGTTATTCGAACTGAAACATTTGATCTTCTTGAATGATTGTAGTTGTGAATGGAAATTTTTCTTTAGGAACCTGTTCAATCATATCCATTAATGTTTTAGACCCAGTAAAAACTATTTCTTTTTCATTTTTACGAGTAATCTGCAATGTCAAATACTTTGTACCTGGCTTCTTTTCTGAGTCCTTTATTTTATAATCATGAACAGTTATTTCTGTATTCAAAATTTTATTTATTCTCACCTTCTCACCCACAAAGGATGCTATCATAGGCTTTATATTAAATTCTTTAAAACGATTCATTTTTCAGTAGTTTTTTAAGCAAGTTTTTAGAATTACAATGTTTTGCCCAACCATAATAAGAGGCGATTGATTCCTGCTTAGGTCTATTTTTTAGCATTTTTGCAAATCTTTTTTTTATTGATTTTCTCAGCAAAGTATGAGTATGAAAATGAACATATCCAACGAAATCAATTCCTCTGTTTTCAATTGGAAAAATCTGCCAGTTGCTTTTAACTTCAAGCCTCAGATTTGTGGATAGATAATTTGTGATAACTTTCAATAAATCGTGAAGCTTGTCTTTATCACTGTTAAGAATCACAATGTCATCTACATATCTGAAATAATATTTAACTTTTAAATTTTCCTTAATCCAGTGATCGAAATATGTTAAATAAAAGTTTGCAAAATATTGACTGAGATAATTCCCGATTGGTAATCCTGGCGCGCTATCAATTATTTCATCAAGCAACCAAAGTAAATCCTCATCTTTAAACTTTCTTCTTAACAGCATTTTCAACACATCATGATCGATATTTGGATAAAACTTTTTAATGTCTAACTTTAAGCTGTATTTTGTTTCTTCCACATTTTTTAAAGCTTTTCTTAGATTAAATGAAGCCCTATGAATTCCTAGTCCTTTTATACAGCTGTAGGAATCAGATGTAAATACTTTCATGAAAATAGGCTCAATAATATTCATAATTGCATGATGTGCTATTCGGTCTGGAAAGTAAGGAAGTCTAAAAACATCTCTTTCTTTCGGTTCAAACACTTTGAAAATTTCATATTCAGAAGTTTTATATTTTTTTTCAATCAACATTTTATGAAGATCCCAAATATTCTGTTCAGGATTTTTATTATGTCTTACTACTCCATATTGTTTAGACTTTCCTTTTTGTGCCTTTCCATCTGCAATATTTAAATTCTCTATAGTCACTATCTGTTGAAACAAGTTCCCTATTCTTTTCATATCCTTTGCTTTTAAAAAGTCGTGTTCACATTTGTTACCAACGCCTTTGAAAATTTGTTGTTTTTTTACCAAGCGGTAAGGTTTGGGATGTTTTTATTTTTTTACAATTGCGGGAGCTGACATTCGAATTCGTATTCCAATTATCGTAGTCGTTGTACGAAAACTCTGAACCTGAAGAAGAACTACAACCACAACATCACACAACCTTTATTTTTTTTACATTACAAAGTATTCTCTGTACAAATCAATAAATGTTTCGCCAACATACCTTGCTAATTCCCTGCTTTTAAAGCAAAGGCGGGAGCCGACACCCGAAGACGGACGCCAAGTAGCGGAGCCGAAGGACGAAAACCCCGAACCCGAAGAAGAACCCATAGTAAACCACGGGTAATACTTATATTCATCATAATCGTCCCAATTTGGTTTCCAACCTTCATTCAAAGCCTCCGCAATAATTACAAGTTTGTAGTGAGCAATAATCGCTTTTTGCTGAGTGTCAGGTAACATTTCAACTTGTGGAAGTTTTGCTTCAATACTTAGCAATTGACAAGCATCTTCAAAACTTTTGATTTTGTCTGTTATTTTCATAATTTGGTTATTAAATGGTCATATATTGTTTGTAGATTTCCGTAAATTGCTTTCCTGCATATTCAGCCAATTCTCTAGACTTAAAGCAAAGGCGGGAGCCGACAGACGAAAGCGTAAACCAACCATCGTAGACGCAGTACGAAAACCCCGAACCCGAAGAAGAACCCATAGTAAACCACGGAAAGTATTTAGTTTGACCTGAATTGCTCCAATCTGGAATCCAACCTTCATTTAGAGCCTTTACAATTAATTTGATTTGCCTGTATGCTATTTCATCTTCCTCTAACCCTTCATTTTCTTCTTCAAAATCATCTACATCGATTCCCAAAACATTCAATACATCACAAAAATCTTTAATACGCTCTTTAATGTTTTTCGGTTTTTCTTTGAATGAAACTACACCTGTAGTTAAATCAAAATTATTGATTTCGTACCCTTTAGGGATTTCAATTTTTAATGTCTCCATTTATTTAAATTTTAATTATTGATTTGATTGTTTAAACTCTTTGATGAACTCGTTTAAGGCCGTTGTCTCCATTTCGGAAAGCTTGTCGTGACCTAATCTCTTGTAATTGATATACCAAATTCCATTATGGTTTTCAATTCTTATTGTTACAGAATGCGTCATGACTATACTTTTTTAAGGGTCCAGTACAATTTTATAAGTCGTTTGTCAAATGATACAGCTAAAGGATTTGAATATTTAATCGCAGTTTTTAACCTTTCAATTTCGAACGTGTCTTTAATCCCTACCGGTTCAAAAGCAATTTGTTTGATTTCGCTGAGCGGTTTTTGTAGATAGTCTGTGATTGTCATGATTATTGTTTTTTAAGTAAGTATTCTATTAGATAAATTGATTGCTGTAGAAACCAGCATTTTAAAAGAAATAAGGCTTTCATGATGCAAGTTTTAAAAAGTTAGACCTGTTTTCAGAGAACTTCACTGATGAGATTTTGAACAGATTAATATTGTGCATTCCGTCCGTAACTCTGCTTTTCCAATAATTTACATGCTGCACGCTTCCATTCGTTCTATAAAAAGAAAACCACCTCGCAATCATTCTCTTTATTCTCTTGTGTCCCGGATTAGTCTTAAAAACCTCTCCCTCTTTAGTCCCTTCATTATTGATAAGATAATACCGTCCTTTTTCAATCTTTACTCTTTTAGAGCTTTCCAGCCAAATAATACCGGAAATAACATGCTTTCTTAATCTGTAATTGTAGGTTCTCAAAAACTCGTAAGATTTAATTCGAAAACCAAAGATTGTTTTTTGTAATTTTGCCATGCTGTAATTTTAAATGTTACACGATTTGACCGAGCCGTTCTGATCCACCAGGGCGGCTCATTTTGAAATTCCATGCTTAACTTTGAAATTTTGAAATGATTTTGAGTTCTTTAGAAATAAAGTGTACTCATCTTCTATTTCTCTCTTTGTCTTTTTTCTTGCCTTCAATCCGTTTAAAGTGCTTTTACATAAATCTTCCCTTTGATCAATAGGAAGCTTCAATAAATAATCTTTTGCTATTTGGTAGTCGAGATTCATGATTGATTTAATTTTTTGTACTAAAGATTTCACTCTTACTAAATCCTTTTGACTTAAAAAAATCAACAGCCAAAGCGTCTCTCAATCTAACTGATCTTCCTTTCCTGTGACTCTCAACAAGGTTTTGCACTTGCCTTTCAGAGAGGTCAATCTTACAGGCTAATTCTAGTCTAAAGATCTTATCGCTTTCAATCTTTTGTAGTATCAATTCTGAAATATTCATATATTTGCGTATTAATTATCGTAATTCCTTGTAGCAAATATACAACATATTACAATAAAACAATATATAAATAGTATTTTCTTGTATAAAAATACCTAACTAATTGACTATCAGTTTAATTATTTTCGATACAAGTCTGATATGTAAGAATTATTATAAAATACAGCTATGGATTACCGTAAAAAAAACGTATTTCATACATTAAAATGTTGAATTAATATTGCAATCTTAAAATATAGTTACAACAAATTACAAAAAATGGAAGTTTTAAATACTAGAAAATACAATCATCACTTATACGACCTTATAACTTACTTGAACTTAAATCCAAAGTCTTTTGCTGAAAATATTGGACTAGATAGGGTTGACAGAATATACAATGTGTTAAACGGAAAAAACGGAATTAGTTCCAGCCTCGCTTCTTTAATTATAGAACATTATCCACAAGTCAATTATAGATGGCTAAAAGAAAACGAAGGTGGAATGCTATCCCCCCAGGTTGTTGACGAAAAGACTGATGATAAGAACATAAAAGATTTACCTCATGATAAGCAAATGCAGTTACTATTTAATAAAATAGACAGTCTTGAGGAGAAAATTGAAAAGCTCCAAACTAGAGACGCGTTGTACCTTGAAGCAATTGCGTCTAAATTAGGAATCGATCTATTTGAAAATGGTAAAGATCATTCCAAAAAAGAAAATAGCAGTTCTAATTAGGAACTGCTTTTAGTATTAAAATACTCAGCTTAAATTTCGCTAAGCTAAATTCGTCTAAAAAAAAATCTTGAATTATTTTCCGTCCGTCATCGGTTATTATGGAATCTATCTTCCTCGCGAACAATAAACAATTTGCTGAATACTCATTACGATGTATCATACCCTTACTATAGAAATACTTATTCTTTTGAACAAGCTCCTTAATCCTATCAAAATCATTCTTCATCATTTATTCACTTATTATAACTTCAACTGACTCTATAAGTAACTTCTCTCTGATTCTTATTAATTGTACATATAATGATGTGTAGTACATGACTAATAATATCAATGCGACAATAAGTATTACTGCAATCAAAAACCATAAATTTTCATTTGGAGTATAACCAATTAAAGGTAAAAAGTAAAATGAAGAAGAATACAACGAAGCAAACAAGGCTGGCCCGTAACTAAGTAAATAAGGCTTTAAGTAATTACAAATTATCAATATTGTTGCTTGAAAGCAAATTGCAAAAGACCACAACACGGCCGCTAGATTATTATTTGCAGCACTAACCGTTATATTATTTATTTCGGGGAAAGGGATTGCAACTAAATTATTAATAAAGGGAAAGGTTGCAGAAATCAACACTAGACTACTACCTAGTGTTGATACTGTAGAGAATTTAACTTTATTATTTCTTTGGAGGCTTAACATCTCCAGGAGGAATGATCTCTGGTTCATTTGGCGTTAATACAATTGGTGGCGTCGCGCTTGGAGACTCGTAGGTTCTAATTGTGTCATTAGACACATTAGATTCTATCTTGTCATCCGAGCCTCTGCCGAGGTTTAACTTAAGTTCTGGTTTATTAGTTTTTTCAACTGGAGCGACATTGTCGTCACGATCAGCTGAACATGAATAAAGTACTGCGGCTACCGCAGCCATCAAAATAATCAGTTTTGTCTTCATATAAATTAGTTTTTATAATTCAACGCAAAAATACTAATTAAATCAATGAGTTACATTAAACCTGGTACTTTTATCATGAATTGCTAATATAATACTTTAAATCATATTACAATGACATATTTTCACAAAAGTAGTATTTTTATTGAATCAAAATAAGACATTACGGATTCCCGTAAAAAATGAAAAAGATAACAGTTGGTGAAAATACGCCCCCATCTGAACCTTTTTATGAAAACACTGTCTCACTAAATACTTTATCAAGAACACTACTTGGGTATAGCTTAACTCTACCAAACCTTGGATCAGGAACTTCATCTGTAGGGAATCCATTCTTCTTACATATACTTGAAGCTTTTTTCCCAATTCCGGCAGCAATCCTCAATCCAACAGTAACTCCTTTTACAACAGCATAACCCATAACTGAAAAATAATCTGGCCTGGTAGTAGTTTTAGCCTCTATCATATTAACTTTTGATTCTAACACCTGGATTTGTTGCTGCTGTTGAATCTGATTCATCCGTAATTGTATGAAAGGATCATTCTGAAATAAATGAATGGAATTTTTGTATTTGCTTTCACAATCAATAAAATAATCTCGTGCTTCCTCGCCCTTTATAGTTTTTGCCATCATGCAGATTTTTTTTGATAAACCAATCGTTAAAGCAAAATCAAGCGTTTCATTACCGTTCCTCTCAATGACGAACGTCTGATAATCCTCATTTTCGACCGCAAACTGATTTTCAATAATATTCTTGTTATACCATCTCTTCCAGTTTTTAAGATCGTAGCCTAAAAACTCATAAAGCTCCCTTGCCGAAACAACTTGTTTTCCATTCTCTTCAGAAATTTTAATTAATCCGTTGCTCGCTTCACCATAATTTACTAAATTGCTCATAATTATTTAATTTAAAATTAAAAGCCACAATAAGGGGTGTCGATACATCATACATTAGCAGTGTAACCCTTAAAGTGGCTTTTTATATTGTATTATTCTTAACTTTTTACAGTTGTATAATGTTCGACAATAGTAAAGCTAGTGACAATAATTAGTACAAAACAAGTGTTGTATAACTTTTTTTGAATATTTACTAACACCCTCTGATTTGTCTAAGAATTATTTTTCTTAACATTATTCTTTATCTTTGCGTAATAATTGTAGTAAAAAAATAGTAAAAAACGTAGTAAAACCACTGCAATTCAATCCTATACAAAAAACATAACATACTGTAAGACAACGCTATAAAAAATGTAGTAAAATTTAGTTATTTTTGCATTATGGAATGGTTTGAATCTTGGTTTGATACCCCTTATTATCATTTATTATATAGTAACAGAGACTATACCGAAGCTGAAAATTTTATTACAAAACTGACTGAGGACCTACAGCTTCCCCCTCAATCTAAAATCATAGATCTTGCCTGTGGAAAGGGAAGACACTCTGTTTTTCTCAACAAATTAGGGTATGATGTACTGGGACTTGACCTTTCAAGACAAAGCATTGAATCTGATAAACAATACGAAAATCAAACCTTGATTTTTGACGTTCATGATATGCGAAACCCGATTGATGCTGATCCCATGGATGCTGTTTTCAACTTGTTTACAAGTTTTGGGTATTTTGACAATGAAAATGATGATAAGAAAGTCTTTCAATCGGTTTATAATGTACTAAAACCGGGTGGATATTTTGTTCTGGATTACCTGAATGAAGAGTATGTAAGAAAAACATTAGTTCCTGAAACCATCATTAACCGTGGTAATATTGATTTTAAAATAATAAAAAAAATAGAGGGAAGACACGTTATTAAGGATATTCGGTTTGAAGCAGACGGTAAAGCTTTTCATTTCTTTGAAAAGGTAAAACTTCACACATTAGAAGCCATAAATGCTTATGCCTCCGAATGTGGCTTTGAAAGAATAAAAATATGGGGAGACTATCAGCTGAACGAATTTACAAAAGAAACATCCCCACGTTGTATCAATTTATTTAAGAAAAAATAATGATAGCAGTACTTTTACTGATTTTAAGTGTTATTACAGGAGTTTTTCTTGGAAAATACTTTGGTAAAAAAGAAAAGCTGGCTAAAAATCTTTTGATCTTAAGTGCCGGGTTTCTGATCACCATCTGTCTCAATGAAGTCTTTCCGCAGGTTTATACTTCCGGAGAAAGCAATAATCTGGGCATTTTTGTGATTGCAGGTGTTCTGTTGCAAATGATTCTGGAAGCACTCACCAAAGGTTTTGAACACGGGCACTTTCATCACCATAACGAACATAATATACTCCCTGTCGCTTTAATGGTAGGGTTATTTGTTCATGCTTTTATTGAAGGGATTCCTTTAGCGAATGAAGAACATGAAATATCACCTTATCTTCTGGGAATAGTATTTCATAATCTACCGATCTCTTTTATTTTGGGAGCGTTTCTCTTCAACGGAAAGAAAGATTCGAAGAGTTCGTCTTATCCTTCCTTACTGATTGTCGCCTTATTTGCCCTGGCCTCTCCAATGGGAATGTTGTTAGGTAATTATTTCAATCCTGATCTTCAGCCCTATTTTCTGGCTATTGTCGGAGGGATTTTCCTTCACATTTCATCGGTGATTATTTTTGAAAGCAATAAAAATCACAATATTGACTGGATGAAGATAGGATTGGTTGTATTGGGCGTTACCTTGGCTTTGGTAATGCATGTTTTCCATGCTCATCCTGCTGGTCACAGCCATTAAAAAAAGTTTAAATTTTGATTTCCTTTCTTTATTCTTAGGTCATATAAAATCAATCCTAAGTATCTGAAAACAAATTCTTTTCACTGAAAACACCCATTTCTTAAAAATAAATATTTTCACAAAATAAATATCATATCAACAAAGAGAGGTATGATATTATAAATTATTATCATTTTTTACACCACATCACTATTGATGTGGTTTTTTTTGTACATTAGCGGGCGTCACCAAATCACTCATGTATGAATAAAAAAACTAACCGTTTGATTACGGTAGCGTCCTTTTTTTTACTAGGCGGAGCAGTATCTGCTCAAACAGGTCAAAAACAAGATACCCTTCAGGAAAATAAGATTGAAGATATTGTTATAGTAGGATACAAAGCCCAGAAAAGATCCAGCTTAACCGCAGCCGTTTCAGTTATTTCAGATAAAAAGCTAAAAGATTCCAATACTCCGGATGTAGCAGGTCTTTTACAGGGAAAAGCGGCAGGCGCTCAAATTTTACCCGGAGGGGGTAATCCTGGTTCTACAGCAAGTGTGAAAATCAGAGGAACCTCAACCATTAATGGCCCTAGCCAGGCTTTATGGGTAGTAGACGGTGTTATGATGAACGGAGTACCCAATCTTGACCCCAATCAGATTGAAAGCATCAACATTTTGAAGGATGCCACCTCAACGGCTTTATACGGTTCCCGAGGAGCCAATGGAATTGTACAGGTGTTCACAAAGTCCGGAACTTCAGGTAAAGGCTCCCTTAATATTTCAGTGAACAACTCTTTCAATACATTCAATAATGGACGTTATAAACTGATGGATGGTACCCAGCTCTATGACTATTTCACCTCATTAAAAAATGCTCCATCGATCCCCGGAGGACTAAGAAACCCCGGTTATAACTGGCTGAAAGACGGTACACAGACAGGAGCTGTACACAACTACACCATTGATTTCAGAGGCGGTTCTCAAAATTCAAAAACCTATATTTCAGGGAATTATTATGATGAAAGCGGAACAGTTAAAAGCTACGATTACAACAGGTTATCTTTCAGAATCAACCATGAACAAACAGTAAGACCCTGGTTAATTTTAAAACCTAAACTAAGCTTAGCATATACGGAAAGAAAAAACAGACAGGGCTCTCTTGAAGAGATGTATCTCAATATGCCCTGGGACAATCCAAGAAATGCTGAAGGAAATTTAATAAATCCCAATACCTTTACAGGAACATGGTATGGAAGAGATTACTCCAATTACTTATACGACCTGCAATGGAATTATGGTAAGAGTAATCAATTGGACCTTATAGGAAATTTTGATGCGGAAATTAAACTGACAGATTATCTAAAGTTTGTCACCACAAATAATGTCACTTACAAAAACTACGATGACATGTCTTATATAGATCCAAGATCAATAGCAGGTGAGAGTAATAAAGGCGGACTGACGGAATCTTATATTAAAGATATCAGCAAATTCTTCAATCAGATGCTGAGATTTGATAAAGATTTTGGGGTTCACAATGTCAATGCCTTAGCAGCATATGAATACACAGACCGAATCTACAAAATATCCAAAGCAGGGGTTTATGGTATTGTTCCGGGATCAGAAATCTTCGATAACGGAGCTACAACAGGACAAAAGCCATCAGGAAAAAAAAATGACAGAGCCTTCAATGCGTTCTTATTTAATGCTGAATATGTATATGACAAAAAATATTTTGTTCAGGGATCTTTACGAAGTGAGTCATCATCTGCATTTGGTCTTAGCCAGAGAAATGGTTTATTCTACTCCTACAGTTTAGGTTGGAATATTCATAAAGAAAAATTTTTCCAGGTAAAGCAAATTAACGAATGGAAGCTAAGAGCCAGCAGAGGTCTTGTTGGAAATACCCCAAGCCCCAATTATGGGTGGCAGGATTTATATGCTTTAACCCAAGTGTATAACGGACAAATTGGAGCAACATGGAACCAATTGGGCAATAAAGATCTCACCTGGGAATCTATTTACCAGAATAATATCGGTACCGATATCAGAGCTTTTAACAACAGATTAAGCGTCAATGTTGATTATTTCAACAATAAAACCAAAAACCTGTTGGTGTTGGTTACCCTTCCATCATTAACGGGTGTCGACAGGCAATACCTGAATGTCGGAGATGTAAAGAACGAAGGATGGGAATTCAATGTCAATTATGCCGTGATCAAATCCAGTACAGTGAACTGGGATGTTGGTTTTAATATAAGTACCTACAAAAACAGGGTTCTTTCAACCAGAAATAACAATACCCAGCTGTTGTCTAATAATCAGGTCGCCATAGTAGGCAATGATGTCACTTCTTTCTATATGAGAAAATGGATGGGCGTAAACCCTGACAATGGTGCGGCACAATGGGAAGTAGTAAACGCAGACGGAAGTAAAAGCATTACCACAAATTATAATCAGGCCACCTTACAGATCGTAGGTGCAGCCACGCCGGATTATTATGGATCCTTCACGACCAATCTCAGTATCAGTAATTTTTATCTTAACGCTAATGTCTATTTTTCGCAGGGAGGACAGATTTATAACTCTTACCGGGAATTATTTGATTCAGATGGTGCTTATCCATACTATAATCAAATGGTATTGCAAAATGGTTGGAGCAGATGGGAAAAACCAGGAGATGTGGCAACACATCCAGTAGCCATTTTTAATAATAATACTTTAACCAATAAGCCTTCTTCACGTTATCTGGAAGATGCCAGCTATGTGAAGCTGAGATCTTTGAGACTGGGTTATAATTTCCCTCAATCGTTAACCGAAAAACTTCATGTCAGATCTTTGGGTATCTATATCATGGGAGAAAATCTATTTACCATTACCAAATTCTCAGGGGTTGATCCGGAAGTCGGCCCATCGGACGCAGACAAGGTAAATGGCAATCCTTATTCGGGAAATGCAGGAGCTATTTATCCTATCCCAAGAAGATTTTCTTTAGGCCTTAATTTCTCTTTTTAAAATGTACAACATCATGAAAAAAATATTCTTACCACTACTCTTATTATCAATAACCGCCTGTAATATAGACCGCTCTCCTTATGATTCCCAGGAATCGGAGGTAATACTGAACGATCCAACAGGATTACAAACCATCACACTAGGAAATTACGCTCTTTTAAAAGGAGATGCATCTGGTGGAGGCTTTTTCAATAACCTTTACAGAATTGGCGAATATGGCGGTGACAATATCGATATCAGCGGAACAACCACTGATGAGTTTTTCTATTATTATAATTACAGAAGTATTAAAAATAATGGCCGTTCAAATGCCATCTGGAATGCAGGCTATAAATCAATTATTGGCTGCAACAAGGTCATTTTAAAAATTTCGGAAGGAAAAGATGCAGCAACAGATCAATTAATTGGAGAAAATTATTTTCTGAGGGCTTATGTGTACTTTTCTTTAGTCAATGTATTTGGCAAACCTTATAATCAGGGAACCGGCAATCCGGGAGTACCATTGAAAACGTCTGATGATGTAAACGATTTACCAGCAAGAGCAACAGTAGGACAAATTTATGATCAGGTAGTGAGTGACCTGAAAAAAGCAGAACAGCTGATGACCGTGAATAAAGATAATATTTACGCATCTAAAGAAGCCGCACAGGCACTTCTATCCCGCGTCTATCTTTATATGGAAAACAATGATAAAGCTATTGAATATGCCGATAAGGTGATTAATTCAGGAAAGTACTCATTATTATCTAACGCAGAGCTACCGTCTTATGCAACCAAAACGCCCGAAACCAATAAAGAAACAATTTTCGCTTTTAAATACAACAGAGATGGTGACTATAGCGATGGCTGGTATACCATAGGATCTATGTATGCCAATATTCAAAATGTAGGCTGGGGAGAGATGTATGCTTCTTCTTCTTATCTCGATCTCATCAACAAAAACCCTCAGGATGCAAGGTTAAAATTTATTTCTCCCAAATACACCACACCATTGACCCCCGTCGCTTATTGGGTACAACAGGGAACCAATGCTTCAGGAGCAACAACCTACAACTATAATTTCCAGAAAACCTTTCAGCAAGGCGGTACCACCTATTTTACAATGAATAATGTGAACTACCAGATCTACCCCGAAGTATTGCCTAATAAAACAAATTATTATTTTATCAATTCCGGAAACACCAAAGTCTACGTCAATCTGGGCAATGATATGGATAAAAGAAATGGATATCCTAAATTCTATATTTTAAAATGCTCATTACAGGAGGGGGTTCCACAACTCTGGTCACCTGTTATTTTAAGACTGGCGGAGATGTATCTGAACAGAGCAGAAGCATTGGCAAAAAAAGGAATGACGACCTCTGCGTTGGCTGATGTAAATATCATCAGAACCAGAGCAGGAATTCCAACATATACTTCTCTTCCGTCAGGACAAACAGCCGTAGATATAGTGCTGGAAGAAAGAAGACTTGAAATGGCCTTTGAAGCCCAGAGAAAATATGATGTTTTTAGAAATAAATTAGACCTAAACAGAAATTATCCGGGAACCCATCTCAATGGAAATAATCCTTTCTATACTGTTCCTTACACAAACAACAGAATCATAGAATATATTCCTGAACAACAGATCCAGATTCAGCCGAACCTGGTTCAGAATCCGGATTAACTATTGTAATGAAATTATTTATCTTTTTCCATTTTTAAGAAAAAAAAATCAATAGTCTAATTACCAATAGTTTAAACACTTATTATTAAAAAAAAACAACAAAATATTTCTTTATAATTTGAATTATTGTTACTAATTTCAAAAAGTTAATAATAATATAAAGTCCAAATTTAAAATTCAAAAAGTATGCAAAAGATTAAACTAAAGAAGTACACCAACAAGGTGCAAAACCTCTATCCAGAGTTGAGTTAGGAAATCTTTTTAGTGGGAACCACCCTACATCTCCAGAAAATGGTAATGGTGGGAAAGGAGGTTATATATGTTGTAATAGAAGTGGTTGTAGTACATGTGTAATAAATGCTATTCCAGCTTGTATAACTGGAACCTGGCCGGTTCCTTGTTAGAAGAAAATTAGATGGAAGGGATTACAAATTCCTCTTTTTAACTTATTAAAGAAGTTACAATAATGACGAAATTTATTTTATTTTTTTTTATCATAAGTCTTAATGCTCAAAATAAAAGATTTATTTATGAATATCATTTTATACCAGATTCAACAAATCAGTCGGATATAAAAACAGAAATAATGTATTTAGATACTTCCCCAAAAGGTTCAGTATATTATAGTCACAGCTCTTTTGTGAATGATTCCATGATGGTTGCTGATGCAAAATCAGGGAAAATGACAATGCCTATTGAGGCTAAAATTAATCAACGTATCGTTAAAACTTATCCCGATTACAAAATCTTTCTTTTCACAAAATTTTATATTGAAAAATATAAAATTTCAGATGATAGATTACAAAAATGGAAAATATTGAAGGAAAAAGAAAAGATAGAAAATTTTGAAGTTCAAAAAGCAACTCTTGATTTTGCAGGTAGGAAATGGATAGCATGGTTTACCACAGAAATACCTATTCAGGATGGACCATACAAATTTCATGGACTTCCAGGCTTGATTTTGAAAATGGAGGATGAAACAAAAAGCCATTCATTTGCATTAAAAGGAATTAAATCATTATCAGAAAATGTTATCTATCCTGAAATAAATCAATCAAAAAGAACTATAGAAATCGATCAAGAAAAATATATAAAATTATTTAAAGAATATAGAGAAGATCCAATTAAAGATATAAGACAATTATTTAATGAAGGAAAATTGGTTAGTTATACTGATCAATCCGGAAATACAATTACTCCTTCACAAATAATAAAAAATATAGAATCAGAACGAAAAGAAATAGTTTTAAAAGATAATAATATTATTGAAATTGATTTATTAAAATAAAATTTAATAGTATGATTTGTCAAATTAACAAAAGCTCCGAATTTTTCGGAGCTTTTGTTTTTATATTCTTAAGTGAGATTTAAAATTTCCAACCTACGGTCAGGAAAAAGTTATTTCTACTGTTTTTCACATTACTTACAGCATATACATCATTTTCATAAATAGATTTTGAATCAACAGAATAATAGGCTGAATCAAAATTATTACCTACAAATCCTCTCATAAAAGGATTATTGTACTTAGAAGTAATATTCTGGTAAGAAGCATCAATATAGAACGATTTGAAATCATATCCGATACCAAATGAAATCAGGTTTCTGTCACTCAACATAAGGTTATTGTAAGTTTGGTCACCTACATTACCTCCATCATCAAATCTTGTGATACCAATGGCATCAAAAGGATTTGACAAATAAGAATAACCTCCTCTTAGTCTGAACTGCTGTAGTCGGTATTCTGCCCCTACTCTTACTTCAGACATGTTTTTGTAATTATCCTTAAAGAAGTCATTCATTTCTCTTTCAGGATTTCCATACACTTTATAATCAGGTTTTGTAAGTCCTAAAGTATAATCTACGTTTAAGGAGAAGTTTTTGTTTGCTACAAATGCGGCACTTACGGTCGCCTTAAGCGGGGAAGTATATTTCCTGCTTTCAGCCGCCGAGCCGTTACCATAAGTAGGATGATTATAGAAAGTAAACGTTCTGTCTATATTCCAGAAAGTGGGTGTTTCAAGGGATGCTCCCAATCTGAAATTAGGGCTTAATTTTCCAATCACCCCTAATGAAGCTGAAAATCCTGAAGATCTTTCAGAATAAGGACTGTCCTGCTTACTAAAAAAATCAACAGCGTTGTTATTCAACATTCGGAATGCCAGTTCATCATATTGATCAACCGAAGCACTAAAGAAATTAAATCCGGCACCGATATAGAGATTGTGATTGTAATTTGCTCCAACCCCAAAACTCATTTTCGAAAGGTTTCCGTATCTTGAGTAAGCATGTCCGGCTAATGCAGCTTGTCCATCCGGTAAAGCGGCTGTAATAGTAGCATTTCCCGGAGTCTGGATAACATTTTCTATAGATTGATTTGAAAAATTGATCCCAATATTAATAAACTTCCATTTCGTTTCAGTCATTAATGGGAAAGCAATCACCCCTCCTGCATTTCCAAGATCTCCTTTAGTCTTGCTGTAATCTACTGTTGCCCCACCTAAAGAGCTGCTGTTTTTATTACCGGATATCGATAAAGTTCCGGAAACTTCGCCGGAAATAGCTACCCCCAAACCTGCAGGGTTGGTGAGCAGTGAATTGGCATCCCCTCCTAAAGCCCCGTTAGCTCCGGCCATAGCATTAAACTTAGCCGATCCTACCATGGGAGAATTTGAGTATACATCTACAGTATTTCTTAACACAGAAACATCCTGAGCCTGCGCAAAAAATGATGCAGAAATACTCATGAATATTAAAGATTTTTTTAACATTATTTTTTAATAGTTTATTTACACATTCAAGTATTATCTGAAACCTCCGCTACCGCCGGATCTGAAACCTCCGCCGCCACCGCCGGAACCTCCTCTGAAGCCGCCGCCACCGCCGCCGTTGAATCCTCCGGATCTGAAGCCCCCTGAATCCATTGATCTGAAGCCTCCGTTGTTTCTTGGTTGCTGATAGTTATAATCTGGTCTTGATTGAGGGACAGAATTACGGAATCCTCCGGAATTCCCCTGTCTGAATCCACCAGAATTTCCATCTCTGAAACCTCCGGTATTTCCCTGTCTAAAGCCTCCGGAATTTCCTTGTCTGAATCCTCCGGAATTTCCTTGTTGTCTGAAACCTCCTGAATTACTATCTCTGAAACCTCCACTATTGCCACTTCCGTTTCTGAATCCGTAACCGGCAGTGTTGGTTCTGTATACAGCGTTATTAATACCTGAATTAAAGCCTCCTGTAGATCCGCTTCTCATGTTATAAGGTCTGTTATAATAATTATGCCCCCAATAACCTCCGCCATATCCCCAGTGTGGATAACCGTAATATCCTCCCCAGAACGGATCATAGTATCCACCCCAGTAAGGAGAATAGCCCCAAGGACTACCCCATCCGAAAGAGCCGCCCCAGCCCCATCCGAATGATCCGCCCCAACCCCAGGACATGCCCATACCCCAGCCCCAGCCGCGGTTCATGCCCCAGTACGGACTGTAACCTCCGTACCAGCCCCATGGAGATCCCCATCCCCATGAATTGTCATAATAGTTGGTTTGAGATCCTGCATATAGGCCCCAATCAGAATCTGTGGCATTGCCCCAGCCTGTGTTTGTGCCTCCCCATTCATTATATTTATTTTGTTGTTCTCTTGAATTGGTCTGTGCATTCTGGATTATATTTGAATCTTGATAGTAGTCGTAATACTCGCCTACTCTGTTTCCGCCACCATTAATGATCACTCCTTCAGGTAGCGTATCCTTATTGGGGTCATAATATACCCCATCCGTCTCGCTATACCCTCCCATCTGAGCACCACAAGACATAAGCAATAATCCGCCTGAAACTGCCAGGATCCCTTTAGATCTTAACAGGCCAAGCAAATTTTTATGTATATTTCTTTTCATGATAACGTAAAAATTTTTAATTTAAATTATATTTGCAATCTGTACCAAAAATGTACCAAAACACTGGTAAAAAAATCTATCAAAAATAGATTTTTATTTTTAGATAACAATATTGTACAAAAGTTAAAAAAATTTTAAAAAATAATGGCAAAATTAACCTCAAGAAGCGAAGATTACAGCAAATGGTATAATGAGCTGGTTGTAAAAGCTGATTTAGCTGAAAACTCAGGAGTGCGTGGATGTATGGTAATCAAACCGTATGGCTATGCAATCTGGGAAAAAATGCGTGATGAAATGGATAAAAAATTCAAGGAAACAGGTCACGTTAACGCATACTTCCCGCTTTTTGTGCCCAAGAGCTTGTTTGAGGCTGAGGAAAAGAATGCAGAAGGTTTTGCAAAAGAATGTGCTGTTGTCACTCACTACAGGTTAAAAACCGACCCTGATAATCCTTCCAAACTGATTGTGGATCCGGATGCAAAACTGGAAGAAGAACTTATCGTTCGTCCTACTTCAGAAGCGATTATTTGGAATACGTATAAAAACTGGATTCAATCTTACAGAGATTTACCAATATTAATCAACCAATGGGCTAATGTTGTACGTTGGGAAATGAGAACCCGACTTTTCTTAAGAACGGCAGAATTCCTATGGCAGGAAGGCCATACAGCTCATGCTACAAAAGATGAAGCCGTTGAAGAAGCAGAGAAAATGAATAAAGTATATGCAGATTTTGCAGAAAACTTTATGGCTATTCCTGTAGTTCAGGGACTGAAAACTCCGTCTGAAAGATTCGCCGGAGCTGATGAAACCTATTGTATTGAAGCATTAATGCAGGATGGTAAAGCGCTTCAGGCAGGTACTTCTCACTTCCTGGGTCAGAATTTTGCAAAAGCATTTGATGTAAAGTTCACCAACAAAGAAGGAAAGATAGAACATGCATGGGCAACATCATGGGGTACCTCTACCCGTTTGATGGGAGCGTTAATCATGACTCACTCTGATGATTTCGGGTTGGTATTGCCTCCAACTCTGGCTCCAATTCAGGTTGTCATTGTTCCGATCTTTAAAGGAGAAGAGCAGCTGGCACAAATCAGTGAAGTAGCTTTAGATATCCAGGCTAAACTGAGAGCAAAAGGAATTTCTGTGAAATTTGATAATGACACTCAAAACAAACCAGGTTGGAAATTCGCAGAATATGAATTGAAGGGAGTTCCTGTAAGAATTGCAATGGGACCTAGAGATCTTGAAAACAAATCTGTGGAAATTGCAAGAAGAGATAACTTAACTAAAGAAGTTCGTTCTATCGAAGGCTTGGATAACTATATCGAAGATTTATTGAAAACAATTCAACAGGATATTTATAACAAAGCTTTTGAGTTCAGAAAGAATAACATTACGAAAGTAGATACTTACGAAGAATTTAAAAATGTTCTGGAAGAAAAAGGAGGTTTCATCTATGCACATTGGGATGGTACTGCTGAAGAAGAAGAGCAGATTAAAGACGAAACTAAAGCTACGATCAGATGTATTCCTTTGGATGATGACGTGGAAGAGGGCATTTCCCTGATTTCAGGAAAACCTTCTAAAAGACGTGTATTATTCGCAAAAGCGTACTAGAAATTTTAATGATTTTTAAAAACTTCATTAATTTTTAAAGAAATATTCAAAAAAAAGTGACATTTGGACAGATTTTTGTTTAAATTTATCTCAACATTAATCTAAAAAAATTTATTATGTCTTTAAATGTCATTGATTTAATTAAAGGACAATTAGGTCCCGCTTTGGTGTCACAAGCTGCATCACAGTTTGGAGAAAGCGAATCAGGTATTTCTAAAGCAATTGGTGGTTTATTACCTGCTGTAGTAGGTGGATTAGCCAATAACGCAGACAACCCGGGTGTGGTGGATGCGATTACGAAAGCCTCATCAAGCGGAATGTTAGGAAATTTATTAGGTGGATCATCTAACAATCCTATTATTACCAACTTGTTATCTTCTCTTTTTGGAGATAAGATCGGAGGATTAGTAAATTCCATTGCCAGTTTTTCAGGAATCAGCAATACATCTGCAGGTTCTTTGTTAAATCTGGTTACCGGGGCAACAGTAGGCACTGTTGGAAAATACGCAGCAGACAATAATTTGGGTGCTTCAGGTATTTCCAGCTTACTGAATGACCAGAAAGGCATTATCTCTTCTTTATTGCCAGCAGGTCTTTCTTTAGCTTCTTTTGGATTGGGAGCAGAGAATTGGTTTGGACAGGCTAAAGAAACTGTTTCTTCAGTAACTTCTACTGCAAAAGACAACATCGCTGAAAGTGTTGCGACGGCAAGAGAAAATGTTTCCGAAGGAGCAAGAGAGGTTAGAGAGCAATTTAATAACAACAATAATAACAATCAAGGCGGAGGGTCAATCTGGAAATGGTTACTTCCGCTTTTATTGTTACTTGCAGCCGGGTATTTCCTTTGGAAGCAGTGTGAGAAGAAGCAGACGACCACTACAATGACTACCACTGATTCTACAGGAACAGCTGGAACTACTGTAGATTCTTCTGCTACAACTGCTCCATCAACATCTACTGCTGCACCTGTAACGAAAACCGACGAAAACATTGACCTGAACGGGGTAATGTTGAAAGGGTATAAAGGAGGTATGGAAGATCAAATGATTGCCTTCCTGAAATCCGGTGGTTATAAAAACGCGGCAGATGATGCAGCATTGAAAGACAAGTGGTATGATTTTGACCACGTTAATTTCAAAATAGGAAAATCAAATGAATTAGAAGCAGGTTCACAAGGACAGTTGGATAACCTTGTAGCTATTCTTAAAGCTTTCCCGGATGCTAAAATCAAAATTGGTGGATACACTGATAAAACAGGAAATGAGGCGTCTAACGTAAAATTATCTCAGGAAAGAGCTGACTTCATCAAAGCTGCTTTAGCAAAAGCAGGAGTTGGAGCTCAGGTAATCGGAGCTGAAGGATATGGAAGTAAATTTGCAACAGTAGATGCAAAAGCTTCTGACGCTGAAAGAGCTGCTGACAGAAAAATGTCTATCAGATTTGCTAAATAATCTTTAGACTGAATACAAATAGAATCCCGGAAAGCATTTTCCGGGATTTTTTTTGGCTCTTATTTTTGTGTTTACATTTATTTAATTAAATTTGTTAGTCATTTCTAACATTTATGAATTTCAATTTAAAAAGCGCATGGCGACAAGATAAAACAGATCATTCATTATCAGAAGTTTATTCATCCATAAAAGTTCCTAAAAACGGATCATTCTGGAGAAAATATCTGGCATTTACAGGCCCTGGTTTAATGATTGCTGTAGGATACATGGATCCCGGAAACTGGGCTACCGACATTGCCGGGGGAGCACAATTCGGGTATACCCTACTTTCAGTGATTCTTATTTCTAATATTTTTGCCATGGTTCTGCAACATTTGTCTGTAAAACTGGGTGTGGCTACAGAAAGAGATTTGGCACAAGCCTGCAGAGATCACTTTAGCCCGACCACTAATTTTATTCTTTGGATCTTGTGTGAAATAGCCATTGCCGCCTGTGACCTCGCAGAAGTTATTGGATCTGCCATTGCACTCAACCTTCTTTTTCACATTCCTCTCACCTGGGGAATTGTCATCACCACCGTAGATGTTTTGGTCATCCTTTTGCTTCAAGCTAAAGGTTTCAGGTGGATAGAAAGTATTGTAGGTGGCCTTATTTTCATTATTCTCGCTTGTTTTGCTTATGAAATTGTCATTTCAAAACCCGCTGTCAATGAAATCCTGGGAGGATTGGTTTCCTCAGAAAGAAGTTATACAGAATCCGGCTATGCTTTACATCGCCATTGGAATTCTGGGAGCTACCGTCATGCCTCACAATCTGTACCTCCACAGCAGTATTATTCAGACCCGTGATTATACCCGTGACAGGGAGGGGAAAAAAGAGGCGATCAAATTTGCGACTTTAGACAGTACGGTATCTTTAATGCTGGCTTTTTTCATCAACGGAGCCATATTAATTTTATCTGCCGCTACATTCCATACAACGGGAAATCAGCATGTAGCAGATATCCATGATGCCTATAAAATGCTTACTCCGATTCTGGGAGCTTCTATGGCAAGTATTGCTTTTGCGATTGCATTATTGGCTTCAGGGCAAAACTCAACCCTTACAGGAACGCTTGCAGGGCAAATTGTAATGGAAGGTTTTCTCAATATCAGATTAAAACCCTGGTTAAGAAGATTAATCACCAGATTGATTGCTGTAGTTCCTGCCTTGATTGTTGCCATTTTGTATGGTGAAAAAGGTACCACAGAATTATTGGTTTTAAGTCAGGTTATTTTATCGATGCAATTGAGTTTTGCTGTAGTTCCTTTGGTGATGTTTACTAATGATAAGGCGAAAATGGGAGAATTTGTCAACAAACCCTTTCTAAAAGTTTGCGTCTGGATTATTTCAATTATCATCATTATTTTAAATCTTTATCTCTTATACCAGACATTTACGGGAGAACAATAATTGGATGAGAGTAAAGGTTCAAGTTTAAAAATTCATGTTTAAAGTTTTAAGTCTGAAACCTGGGTTCTTAATTTTAACCCAATTCTGTTATGTATTTGTCCTTTGCTATACTCTATTTTCTGCCTTAATGTCCTGATTTTTTCATTTGGCAGACCTTTTGTCAAACAATTCAGTAAATAAATATTGAATTATGGAAAACCAGGATATTAACGAAGAAAGCATCAATAATCAGGAAGAGAACAATGTTCAGAACGAAGCAACGTCTCAGGACAATGTGACAGCTACTCCTACTGCTGAGGAACTTTTGGCAGAAGAAAAAGACCGTTACATCAGATTATACGCTGAATTCGAAAACTATAAAAAAAGAACTTCTAAAGAGAAGATGGAATTCTTCCAATATGCCAATCAGGACATGATGGTTTCTATGCTGGGAGTTTTAGATGATTTTGAAAGAGCATTAAAAGAAATCGCTAAAAACGGAAATCCGGCTGATTTACAAGGAGTAGAACTGATCTATCAGAAATTCAAAAATAAACTTACTGAAAAAGGCTTACAGGCAATGGATGTAAAAGCTGGTGACAGTTTTAACGTTGATTTCCATGAAGCAATTACCCAGATCCCTGCTCCGTCAGAAGATTTAAAAGGAAAAATCGTAGATGTTATTGAAACAGGATATACTTTAAGTGATAAAGTAATTCGTTTTGCAAAAGTAGTAACAGGAAACTAAAATTCATAAATGATAAATGATGAGTGATAACGGATGAATACTTCACTTATTTAAATTTAAAATATCTTTTATCATTTATCAGTAATCAATTATTTAATTGTCATGTCAAAAAGAGATTATTACGAGGTTCTTGAGATCAGTAAATCTGCATCAGCCGACGAAATAAAAAAATCATACCGTAAAATGGCCATCAAATATCACCCGGATAAAAATCCCGGCGATAAGGAGGCTGAAGAAAAATTCAAAGAAGCAGCTGAAGCCTATGAGGTATTAAGCGACGATCAGAAACGTGCAAGATACGACCAGTTCGGCCATGCCGGAATGGGAGGTAATGGTGGTTTCGGAGGCGGTGGCTTCGGAGGCGGAATGAACATGGAAGATATTTTCAGTCAGTTCGGAGATATTTTCGGTGGTGGCTTCGGAGGTTTCGGAGGTGGTGGCGGAGGACGCCAGCAGGTGAAAGGTTCTAATTTAAGAATCAGAATCAAGCTGAACCTTGAAGAAATGGTGAACGGAACTCACAAAACCATTAAAGTTAAAAAAATGAAGATGGCTGAAGGTGCCACTTCAAAAACATGCCCTACGTGTAACGGTTCCGGAGTTCAGATGAAGGTAATGAACACTATGTTTGGTCAGATGCAGACTCAGACAACCTGTTCTACTTGTCAGGGAATCGGAAAAGTAGCAGATAAAATCCCGGCTGGAGCAAATGCTCAAGGTTTGGTAAAAGATGAAGAGGAAATCACGATCAATATTCCTGCAGGTGCCAGAGATGGTATTCAGCTTAATGTAAGAGGAAAAGGAAATGATGCACCTTTCGGTGGAATTGCCGGAGATCTATTGGTGATTATTGAAGAGGAAGTTGATCAGACAATCAAAAGAGAAGGCGATAATCTTCATCAGGAATTATATGTTTCATTTGCAGAAGCTGCTTTAGGAACGAAGAAAGAAATTCCTACAGTAGGCGGAAAAGTAAAAATTACGGTTGATCCGGGAACACAGTCCGGAAAGATCTTAAGACTTGCGGGTAAAGGACTTCCTAGTATCGACAGCTATGGAAAAGGTGATATGTTTATTCACATCAATGTCTGGACGCCACAGAAGCTTACAAAAGAGCAAAAAGACTTCTTCGAAAAGCAAATGTCCAGCGGAGAAATGGTTGCAGAACCTTCCGGAAAGGAAAAAACTTTTTTTGATAAAGTAAAAGATTTATTCAATTAATATAGAAAGAAGCTCCAGGGCTTCTTTTTTTGTTTAGATTTAATAATAAACAATTTATAAAATAAAATCCTGTACCTTATTTCGTGTACAGGATTTTACAATTATATAGGTACCAATTATTTCTTTGTAACCAGCGAGTAAATTGCTTTTCCACCGGTGAAGACAGCCACTGCAGCTAATCCGCCTACAATTCCAAATGTAAATTCTTTAAGAATGGAAGGCCATGTAGGTAATAGCTCATGTAAATAATGAATATTATGAGAAAATATACCGCCTGAAACTAAGATCAAAGCGATCGTTCCCACGATTCCAAGCAACTTAATAATGACAGGTAATGCTTTTACCAATAAATGTCCAAGTTTGGAAAAGAAACCTTTATCATGACTTTTTTTAATCAATGAAAATCCTGCATCATCCATTCTTACGATAAGGGCAACAATTCCGTACACCCCTACTGTAGCAATGAATGAAACAAAAGTTACCGTAAGAATCTGCGTAAGAAGAGGATGTTCCTGCTGGATTACCGTTCCCTAGGGCAATAATTACAATTTCAATAGATAAAATAAAATCGGTTCTGATCGCTGAATTTATTTTAGCTTTCTCAGAAACTTCTGAATTTTCTTCTTCCGTACTTTCTTTGATTACTTCATGTCCTTTTTTGGAACGATGAAATAAGAATTCAATGATTTTTTCTACTCCTTCGAACGCAAGATATAAGCCTCCGAGAATAAGAATCATCTCAATAGCCGGTTTGTACAACCAGTTCAAAGAAATGCTATAGGAAGAATAATCAGTTTATTAATAAAAGATCCCTTTGGTAATCGCCCATAAAACAGGAAGTTCTCTTGAAGGAAAGAAAGCCCGTGGCTTTTTCTGCATTCACAGCCAGGTCATCCCCTAAAATACCTGCTGTTTTCTGGGTAGCGATCTTACTGGTAACTGCTACATCATCCATCAATGCTGCAATATCAGTCTAAAATTGCAAAAAAGCCTGATGCCATATTTTAATGTTTTTTTAATCTTTGTTAAGTTCAGCAAAAATAAATATTTAATTCTATTTTTTACCTGTTTGCAAAATAATAATTTTAGAGGTTGGGAAATAAAAAAATCTGTTATTTTCACTACATTTGATCTATGAAAAGGCTGGTTATCAAGTATCATTTTTTCGTTATGGGATGCATCGGTTTTCTGCTGCAGTCCTGCAATACAAAATTTAAAGTCTGGGTAGGTCCCGGCGGCCAGCAGAAAATCTATAATTTAAAGTACGGAGAACATAAAAGACAAAAAATGGATATTTTCCTGCCCAAGGATTATCCGGTAGATTCTCCTGTGGTGCTTATCGTACATGGCGGTGCATGGACTTTGGGCAAAAAAGAACATATGATTCAGGTTCAGAAAATGCTTTTTAAGAATAATATTCCGAGCATTAATATGAACTACCGATTGGTTTCCAGAAAAAAGAAAATAACGTATAAAGAGCAACTCGATGATATAGGTAGGGTGATTGACCGTTTTAATTCTTTAACTGAAAAAGCGGAACTCCTTCCCAATAACTACATTATTCTGGGAGAAAGTGCGGGTGGACATCTTGCTCTTTTGTATGGATATAAACATCCGGAACAGATCAAAAAAATAATTTCTTTAAGTGGCCCGACCGATTTTTACAGTCATGAATATTTACAATCTTTTTATTCCAAATACACTTCGCCCACGATTCAGAAAGTAGTTGGAACTCCATTTGACCGAAAGAATGTTTCCGAAGCCTTTAAAGATGCCAGCCCTATTGCCAATATTACGAATGTTCCAACGTTGTTATTTCAGGGGAAACAGGATTTTCTGGTGAATCAGCATCAGGGAATCGCTATGGATTCTGCTCTTACCAGTATGAATATTCCGCATAAATTTGTCTTCATGGAAAGAACAGGACATGTTCCGAGACTGTTCAGTAAAAGAAAAAGAGACAGCATTATTTATCCTAATATTCTGGAATGGATAAAAAAATAACCCGCTAAAAAGCAGGTTATCTATTATATTTTATTGATTTCTTATTCAAAATCGTTGTTTTCATATTTAGACAAATCATCTTTTTTCCCGAAAACAAACTTAATGATCACCGGAAGTGTTGTCACCAATACAATAACAATGATGATGTATTCCAGTTTTTCTTTCAAATTAATTCCAAACTGATCCATAAATAACTTGTCCAGATAATGACCGGCAAAGATCAAAAGGAAAGACCATAAAACAGCTCCGATAATATTATCTCTTAAGAATTCTTTTTTATCCATTTTTACAATCCCGGCTACAATTGGGGTAAATGTTCTTACCACCGGTAAAAATCTCGCCATAATGATTGCCAATGCCCCGTGTTTCTCAAAGAAGTCATGTGCCTGATACAGGTATTTTTTCTTAAAAAGCATGGAATCCGGTCTTTTATACAAAGCAGGACCTGCTTTTCTTCCAAAATAATATCCTACCTCATTTCCAATGATTGCTGCTAAAGCAACTCCGGAAGCTAAGAGTGTAGTATCCAGAAAATCGCTCCCTGTGGAGCCAAATGTCTCTTTGATGATTTCAACAGCATAAATTCCTGAAACGAATAGTAATGAATCTCCAGGTAAGAAAAACCCTACAAAAAGACCTGTTTCAGCAAAAACAATAAATAAAATCAACCAGAACCCTCCCATTTTAATATAAAACTCAGGGTTTAATAAATCCTTCCAGCTATTGAAATCTTCCATATATATCGATGTTCAACAAAAATAAGTCTAAAATGTCTGAAACAAAAATTAATTATAAGATTTTAACTAAAATTCAAACATGATATTTTATAGGTCGAGATCATCATCGGAAACCGCCGTACCATCCGCCATCAGGTAGGCTTTCAGGAAAGGGGTAAGATTTCCATTCATCACGGCATCTACATCCGAAGTCTCATGACCTGAGCGTACATCTTTTACCAATTTGTAAGGATGCATAACGTAGTTTCTGATCTGACTTCCCCACTCAATTTTCATTTTATTGGCCTCAATCTCATTTCTGGCTCTCATACGCTCTTCAAGCTCTATTTCATAAAGTCTTGAACGAAGGAGCTGCATTGCTTTTTCCTTGTTCTGAAGCTGCGAACGGGATTCCGAGTTTTCAATAATAATTCCTGTCGGGGCGTGACGAAGACGTACTGCTGTTTCAACCTTGTTTACGTTCTGCCCTCCTGCTCCGGAAGACCTCATCGTTTCAAAGCTGATATCGGCAGGATTAATATTGATTTCGATGGTATCATCTACCAATGGGTACACATATACGGAAACGAAACTGGTATGACGCTTTGCATTACTATCGAAAGGGGAAATTCTTACCAATCTGTGTACTCCGTTTTCTCCTTTCAGATATCCAAAGGCATATTCACCTTCAATTTCTAAAGTCACTGTTTTTACTCCGGCTACATCGCCTTCCTGGAAGTTTAGTTCACGGATTTTATACCCTTGCTTATCAGCCCACATGGTATACATTCTCATCAGCATGGATGCCCAGTCACAACTTTCTGTACCTCCGGCACCGGCAGTAATCTGAAGAACCGCGGAAAGCTCATCCCCTTCATTGGAAAGCATATTTTTAAATTCCAGGTCCTCGATTTTTTCAACCAGTTGCGGGAAAGTTTCATCCAGCTCCTTTTCGGAATCCGGGTCTTCTTTAGCAAAATCAGCCAATACCTGAAGATCTTCAAACTGGGTATTGATTTCTTCATAGTCTTCGACCCATTTTTTCTTGGAACGAAGCTGTTTTAGAAATGTTTCTGCCGTTTTAGGGTTATCCCAAAATTCAGGAGCCGCTGTTTTTTCATCATCATTGGCTATTTCTATCTTTTTTTTGTCAATCTGAAGGTATCTGTGTAAGTCTTCAATTCTGGATTGAACATCTTTTATCTGGTCGTTGTTGATCACGAATTTTTCTTTTTGCAAAAATAAGGATTTCTTTTTGAGTGGAAAGGGGTTGAGTGAGAGAGTTGGTAGGTTCGAGAGTAAGAGTGTTGCAGCGTGGCAGCGTGTGATATTCTCCCCGTCTTTTACCTATCTGTCAATTATCTACTCTCCGTCATATACTGTTTATCATCTCAGCCACCATCTCTCCAATCTTTGGAGCCAGGGCAACACCCATTCCTGAAAGCCTTACTGCACAAAACTGTCTTTCAGAAACTTGTTTTACAATAGGTGTTTTCTCTGAACCCATTGCCATAATTCCTGACCAGCGATGGGCAATTTTAAATTCCTTGCCGGGTAAGATTACTTCTCTTAAAAAATTTTCCAGGTGATTTTGTAAAAATTCAGAGGTCTCAAATGCCGTGGTTTCTTCTGTTTTAAAATCCTGATTTCTTCCACCTCCCAACAATACTCTGTTTCCCAGATTGCGGAAATAATAAAAACCTTCATCGTAATGAAACGTTCCTGTTAATTTTAAATCTTCAATCGGTTCTGTTAAAAGAATCTGTCCACGAGCCGGAACTATTTCTTCCTTTTCCAAAAACCTTTCGCTAAAAGCATTCGTACAGTAAATAACCTGATCTGCTTGTAATGAAAGATGATTGAAAACGTGAATTTGAACTTCATCCGGCTTCTCATCAATACGCTCCACTTCTGTTCCGAATAAAAATTCAACTTTAAGCTCGTGGCATTTTTCAAGAAGTTTCTGCAATAATTTTCCGGAATGCAGACTTCCTTCAGAGAGGTTTTCAATCAGAAACTGAGATTTTCCCAGTCCGAATTCACTTATTTTATTCTGTGCAAGAGTATAGGTTTGATTTGATCCTGTTATATCTTTCAATTTTTCATTAACCGAATCGAGAGATTGCAAAGGTTGATCATCATTTAAAATTTCATAGCCTCCATTGAGTTCAAAATCTATTTCATTACTTTTAAAATAATGTCTGATCTTCTGAAGCCCTTCAAACCTCATCTTTACCAATTCTAATGTTTTGTCCCAGCCCATTTTCTCAGAATCAGCAATTACTTCTGTCAGGCTACCAAAACAGGCAAAACCTGCATTTCTTGTGGAAGCACCTAATGGAATATGATGTCTTTCCATCACCAAAACTGATTTTTCGGGATACTTTTCTTTGATGGATATCGCTGTCCAGAGTCCGGAGAGCCCTGCTCCTATAATGATAATATCTCTCTTTCGGTAAAAAGTTTCGAGTTCCCAGATGCTGTTCATGAATAATGGGTAATGAGTAATTAATGATGGAGAAATCGCTACCTTCTCTATTTCTTTTTCTTTTCCTCTTCTTCGTTGTGTGAGAAGCCGATTGCTCTTCTGGGTTCCTCTACGACTTTATAGGTTTCAAGCTCAACTTTGAGTGCTTTGATTCTGAACTGGAATTCATCAAAATTATTGATCACAACATCAGCTAAAAACCGGGCTACCTGATCGAGATATTCTCCGGTGAGCTTTCCTGCCGCATCTCTCAAAGCAGCATTAAGAAGGTTCTGATCAATTTTAAGTTTCTCATTTCGGGTCCTCTGATATTGATTTTTAACTCTTTTTTTAAGGCTTTGGGTAAAATCAATTAACATCGTATTGCTGAAAACTTTCATTTTGGATGCAATTTCCTGCCAGAACGGGACTTTATCGGCTTTATTATTTTTAAGAATTTTATACAACAATGAATCTTCTTCAAGGCCGCGGGTCATCGCATATAAGATGATTTCTGAGCGCTCTGATGCATTGGGTGGAAAGATAGGAATCATCACATCAAATCTTCCCGGAGCAAGAATTTCTTCATCAATTTCTGACACAGAATTGGCAGACCCCACCATCAACACGTTTTCTTTTTCAAATTTCGCGATGTAGTGAAGGACAAGTTCCTGCGCTTCAAGATTACAGGAAGCAACATCATTTTCTGCTTTTCTCTGCATCATAATTTCATCAAAATCATCAAGAAAAAGGAGTATTTTATTTTCTTTGAGCATCGACAGCAGAAAGTCGCTGAAGTTCACTTCATTTCCATCCACAAAGGAAGTCCCTAAATAATGTTTTTTAACTTCTTTAAACTGATACCCTATAATTTCGGCAATCTTATTGGCCCAGAAAATCTTTCCGCTTCCTGGAGGACCGTACAGTATAATTCCTGCCGGTTTATTAATCCCCCAATCTTTAATCTGCTGTGGATTTAAAAATGGTTCCAGTGCAGCTGATATGTAGAAGAAAAGATCCCTGTATCCTATAAAATCTCTTTTCTGCAAGCTTGTTTTATGCCCGAAATAATCGTAGACAAACTGATAGTTACCTCCAATTTTATTATCAATTCCATAACTTGAGATGGAGGATTTAAAGAACCCGTTGTCAAAAATATTAGGATTGTTCTCTTTTATGGCTTTTTCGACCTTCTCTTTAGGTTGATTGATGACTTCGGCGATCTGCTCTACCGTTTTATTTTTATCGAGATCTTTTTCATATAACCTTAAAAAATCCAGGTTCTCACGGGCAAATTTTTCAAAATCTTCCTTCACTTCGAAATTTGTACTGATACAGTCTACCAATTCAAGGTCGAAATCCTGTATAAATTGTTTTATAGCTTCTGCAGAAACATTCAGTTCTTCTGCGAGTTCGATTAACTTCATAAATCCTTATTAGTTCTATCAAATTTAATATTTTAATCTTAAAAATATAATGAAAAGACTATTCTTTTTCGTCATTGTTAATTAAAACTAAGCCTAGACTAAAGCTCCATAAATACTTGTGAAATTATTGTACCCTCACTTTTTTATACATTTCAGTAATTGCTTCTTCGATCATCTTCGGCTGATCCTGGTTGATATAATGACCACTTGAACGGGCGATAATCTGTTGACTATCTGTAGACAGTTTCAATAAATCTTTCTGCATCTTATCCCATGCACCAATCATTTCATTTTTTAATTTCGGATCTTTAATGAAAGTATCAAATCTCGTTGCATCGCCAGCTGTAATAACGTAGAGCGGAATCGCACCGAAGGACTTTATTTTCGTTGCCTCTTTTTTAACAGCACTCATCTGGTCCTGCTCTTCAAGTACGGCATAAGCACTTTTGTGTATCAATGCAGGCATTATGGAGTTCTGATATTCATATTGTGGTTGAGGGGGAAACATATTCTTAAACATCAATCTTGCCAGTCCGAAGGTATTGGCAAATTTCAACAAACCGCCTGGCAATCCCTGATTAACCATGGCATATAAGTCTGGTGAGAGGTATTTCTTATCGTCAGGGTATTGACTGTCTATTAAAATAACACCTGCTACATCCTGTGGATATTTATTAACAAAAAACCTCACCAATGTTCCTCCAAAAGAATGGCCAACAAGGATGTAAGGTTTGGGAACTTTTGCTTTCTCCAATAATGTATGAAGTTCTTCAGCCATCTTTTCACCGGTTTTAGGTGCCTTCCCCCTTTCGCTCCACAAAATTCCTGATCTGTCATAAGAAAAAGAAGTAATAGTATCAGGTAATTCCTGTTGAATGTGATACCATTGCAGATGTCCGGCAGGGTCAAAAGCAGTTTCAAAAACAATGGTAGGACCACCGGTGCCTTTTTTCAGATAATGCATTTGGTGACCTGCAACTTCTACAAGCTGACCATCAGGCTGAATTTTATCTGCCTTTGAACGGGATATTCTTTCAAAAACAAAACCAATCATCAACCCAAAAATAAGTACAGCCAGTACTATTGGGAGTATTTTTTTTATCCATTTAAATATTTTCATGAGTTATTTTTTGATGTGATCCTAGGGTTATTAAATTACATATTATTTCATGTTTTTTAACTCCTGTTTTCTAGGTATATTTTTTTTATTACTTTTATAAAAAACTAAAGTGAGAAAAATATATTATGTACCGGGAATCATAAGTGCTATATTGATTCCTGTTTTATTCTGGTATTATGGGAATCAGAAATTTGATGAAATCAATGTTTCTGTGATGGATATTGGGCTTCCAGCCAAAATTAGAAAAGAATCACCTTCCTCCTATATTACTTTCGAACCTTATCGAAACTTGGTATATAAAAAAATAACCATAGCTCCCGGCACTGCAAAAGATAATTCACAATTATATGTTTCCGAACTTAAAAATCTTCAGGAAAGAAACAAGAAAGACACTGGAATTGAATTTATTTTAAACAATAATAACACTTATGGTGACTTTGTGTCTGTTTTAAACGATTTTGAGATCGCTGAACAATACCAGTACGCTGTTGATCTTGAAAAGACCGGACATTTATTCGCTATACACAACTACATTGATCCAAATCTTAAAGAAATGGATTATGAATGTTTACTCTGTCATGATTTCTAAATTATTGAATATAAACCTAATTTTTTTGAAAAAACTCAACAGCTTTTTACCAGTCTCCCAAGGAATGCCTATTACTTTATCTTTGGATTTCTAATATTCATTAATATATCGATGTTCAGTATCAAAGAAAATCTTCAACTCATTCCTAAAAAGCTAGTATGAGAAAAATATATTACGTACCTGGACTAATCAGTGCGATTCTGATTCCATTATTATTTTGGTACTATGGGAGCCAAAGAATTCATCCAGTCTACTCAATCATAGACCTGGGACTTCCGGCAAAAGTTATTTCTCAAACTAACCTGGACAACACTTTTGAGCCATATAGAAATTGGAATTACAAAAAGATCATAGTTCAACCAAACACAGCTCTTCAAAACCAGGAACTTTATGTTTCTGAGCTTAAAGAGCTACAAGCCAAAAATGAAAAGGAAACGGGAATTGAATTTGTTATAGAAAATCAAAATACTTATAGAGATTTTATAGCTCTCATTGATGCTATGATTCTGTCTAAGCAGGAAGCGTACTGTCTGGATCTTGAAAAAACCGGACATTTTTTTGCAGTACATTTCTATAAAGATCCAAATACAGTTGAAAGAGGATATGATGTTGTTGGAGGCGAATATCATTATGATAATAAATCTTCTTATCAAGGTTTTGAAAAAATTAAATATTTACTAGAGCTTCCTAAACAGGCTTATTACATTATCTTTGGATTTCTAATATTTATTAATATATCTATGCTCAGCATCAAAGAAAATCTTCAACTCATTCCTAAAAAGCCAGCATGAGAAAAATATATTATGTACCTGGACTAATCAGTGCGATTCTGATTCCATTATTATTTTGGTACTATGGGAGCCAAAGAGTTCATCCACCCTATGCATGGATAGACTTTGGGGTTGCTCCCAGGCTTACTTCTGATACACCTTTAGAATATACTTTTGAGCCTTACAGAAATTGGAACTATAAAAAAATTATCGTTCAGCCTAACACGGCTCTTCAAAATCGGGACTTTTATGTTTCTGAACTTAAGAAATTAGATAAAAATAAAACAGGTATTGAGTTTGTCATTGGTGATGGAAATACATTACAGGATCTGATTGCCATCAGAGATGCTGCAGATCTTTCCGGTGTCACAACGGCAGGTCTTGATGCAGAGAAAACAGGACATTTTTTTTGCAATTCATGGGCGCAAAGAACCTGTAGAAGAAAGAGAAATCATTTGTGGAACATCGGCAGCAGAAGTATATACAGAGCCTAAAGTTTTAAACGTCCTTAAACCTGAAAGTTTTGTCAATAATGTTCCTAAAGAATGTTTTTACATTATTTTCGGTTTTTTATTATTTGCGAATGTATCGATGTTCAGCATTAAAGAAAATCTTCAAATCACCCACAAAAGGTTTATATGAAAAGAATGTATTATTTTCCGGGCATGATCAGTGCTCTTGCTATACCTGTCTTATTTTGGTTTTATGGGCACAGGAAAATTGATGAAATAACAACCTCTGTCATTGATATTAGGATTCCACCTAAATTAAGTAAGGATAAAAGCAACTATGATAACACTCTCGAACCTATTAGAAATTTAGATTATAAAAAAATAGAAGTACCATCCGGAAAAGCAAAGGAAAAATCTGGCGTATATGTTTCTGAAGTAAGGGCTATGCAGCAAAAAAACAAACAAAATACCGGTATTGAGTTTATTTTGGGAAACAAGAATACTTATGGTGATCTGGTTTCTCTTTTAAATGACATGCATATTTCAAAACATGAAGAATATGGTTTGGATCTTGAAAAAACGGGACATCTTTTGGTTCCCGTTACCTATCAAAAATCACTTTCTGAAGTTTCTGAAGAACCATGTTATCTTTGTGATGATGTCATAGTTGAAGTTATAGATTCGGGGTCAATTGTAGAGGGTGTTATTCCTGAACCTACTCTTTTTGATGCAACTAAAGAGTTTTTCACTCACCTGAATCAAGAGGCATATTATCTGATGACAGGCTTTCTGATATTATTATACCTTTCAATGTTGAGCCTTAAAGAGACACTTTTACTTTCGAAAAGAAAATATACTTTTTAATACAAAAATAAAAGGCTGCCAATTGGCAGCCTTCTTTCACATTACTTTTTATCTAACAACGGAAGATATTTTCCGTATCCTTTTGATTCCATTTCAGCTTTTGGAATAAATTTCAGGGAGGCGCTGTTGATACAGTAACGCAATCCTCCTTTATCCTGAGGGCCATCAGTAAAAACGTGTCCTAAATGGGCATCTCCTGTTTTACTTCTTACCTCTACCCTGTCCATTCCGTGGGTACGATCCAGTTTTTCATTTATTAAAGCCTTGGTAATTGGTTTTGAAAAACTTGGCCATCCGCAACCTGATTCAAATTTATCAGTTGATACAAAAAGAGGTTCTCCGGTCGTAATATCCACATAAATCCCTTCACGGGTTTCGTTCCAGTATTCGTTCTGGAAGGGTCTTTCTGTACCATTTTCCTGAGTGACATTGTATTGTTCTGCAGATAATTTTTCTTTTAAAACTTTTTTATCCTGCTTCTGATAGGTTGTTGCTTTCGGAAGTGGATTTGCCTTTTTCGCCATTTCAAAAAGTCCCGGTTCTATGTGGCAGTACCCTCCCGGATTTTTATCCAGATAATCCTGATGATAATCTTCTGCTTTGTAGAAGTTTTTCAAGGCAACGGTTTCTACCAGTATAGGTTTACTATAATTTTTAGACAGTTTCTGAACTTCGTTTTTTACAACGGCTTCATCTGTTTTGTCTGTAAAGTAAATTCCTGTTCTGTATTGATTTCCTCTATCATTCCCCTGTTGATCTTTACTTGTGGGATCAATGGTTTTAAAATAAAGGTCAATCAGTAGTTTTAAATCCACCTGTTCAGGATCATATTTTACTTTTACCGTTTCTGCAAAACCCGTGGTATGGCTTATCACTTCTTCATAGGTTGGATTCTGAGTATTTCCGTTGGCATAACCAACCTCTGTACCGACTACTCCACGAATTTGTTGAAAGAAATGTTCTGTTCCCCAAAAACATCCGCCTGCAAAATAAATTTCTCTAGCATTTTTAATATCCATAATTTCCTGTTTTTCTTCTTTTACCTGAGGCTTATTCTTTTTAAACAGCCCCGATCCTGCAGCAAAAACTGCTATACCCAGAACAATTCCGAGCACGATGAGTATATTTTTCATTTTATTTTTTTTATTCATGACTTTTTATTTTGAAAAAGCATCAGTCCAAATCCTAAAAGCATAAGGTCTTTGACGATAAAGAAATCCGTTACCGGAACTCCATCTACTATTTTCCACATTCCCGGAGTCGTAAAGAGATAACTTAACGTTACCGTAAATGTAACCACCATTCCTATTCCCGCATATCTTTTTAATACAGCAAATTTCGCACTAAATAGGAGAAGTAAAGCAATGATAATTTCTATCGCTCCGATAAGATTTGACACTGCCTGAACGCTCATAATCTTATATACGAAAAAGGTGAGAAAATGGTTTTCGACCAAAGGTTTAATTCCTGCTGCTTCAGTAGGCGTAAATTTGAAAATCCCTATCCATAGTAAGATAAGAGCGGCTCCGAAAAGCGAAATATAGTATCCTGTCTGATACGTTGCATTGTTGTCTGAAGTGTTTTGAGTTCCGACCATATTTTTTAAGATTTTGAATGAATACTTTTGTTGTTTTTCAAAAGTATAGTCGGAGCTGTTTCAAAATCCTGACAAAATTTTTCTTAAAAATCTAATTTTTTAATCATTTCATCTTTAAAATCCTGAATTTCAGAATCATTAATTTCAGTTGTTTTTTGTAAAAACGTTTTTTTGAATGCCTGATCCAGGACTGCCATTTTTTTATTATACATCTTGCACCATTTACAGATCATCAGGTGCATGCTCAGCTTCCTGTTTTCTTTTGGAGAAATGGATTGGGCATTTCGTTTTTCCATCAGTAATGTTGCTTCACTGCATGGTAGGAATAAGATATGTAGAATTCTTCGTATCATTTTAAATCATTATCTTTTTGAGAACCAGTTAAATTCAAGGCATTCTCTAAGCTGCATCCGGCTTCTCTGTAGGATCTTCCAGAGGTTAGTCGTAGAAACATCCAATTCCTGACTCACTTCGGGTGCTTTTTTCTCTTCAATGTAATACATTTTCAGCAAGATCTTCCATCTGGACGGTAATTCTTCAATACATTCCTCCAGTGTTTTATTGAAATCGTGATCATCCAGCAGTTCAGATTCTTTTCCTGAAACATTCCAATCGTTTAAAACATCATTATTTTTCCAGGAACCTGTTTCATCAAAAAAATGATCAAGCCTTATATTGGGTTCTGATTTATATTTTTTCCGGTAAAAATCTGCTATTTTCCTGTTTAGAATACCCATCAACCAGGTTAATGGCTGACTGTTTCCTTCGAAAGAGTCATATCCGGAAAATGCTGTCAGAAAGACTTCCTGCACCACATCCTGGGCATCCTCTTTATTGGAAAGCATATAGAGAGCCCTTTTCAGTAGCGGCCCGGAATATTCTTCTATCCAGTTTTTCAGAGTCTCATTTTTCATCATCATGAGGAAATTATAAACGAAGATAAGACTTTTAAAATTGTAGAATTTACTTTAACCAACCAATTCTAAACCTAACAGGTTTTCAAAACCTGTTAGGTTTCAATAGAAAAAATTACAAGATCCATTCTTGAAAATATCAAATAGTAGACATTAAATCACCTAAAAATCTTAAATTTGCATCTTATCAAAATTTGATATTTAAAAAAGCAAAAGCAATACTATGACATCACAAGAGATACGTCAAAAATTTTTAGATTATTTTAAAAGTAAGGATCACCTTATTGTTCCTTCAGCTCCTATTGTGCTGAAAGACGATCCTACCCTTATGTTTTCCAACTCAGGAATGACGCAGTTCAAAGACTTTTTCCTAGGCTACAAAACGCCTACCGCCCCTAGAATTGCCGATACACAAAAGTGTCTGAGAGTTTCAGGAAAGCACAATGATTTGGACGATGTAGGTAGAGATACCTATCACCACACCATGTTTGAAATGCTGGGAAACTGGTCTTTCGGGGATTACTTCAAAAAAGAGGCTATTGCTTTTGCCTGGGAATTACTGACTGAAGTATACGGAATTCCAAAAGAAAATTTATATGTTACTATTTTTGAAGGTGATGCTTCTGAGAACCTTGACAGGGATCAGGATGCCTTTGATTTCTGGAAATCTCATATTTCAGAAGACAGAATCATCAACGGAAATAAAAAAGATAACTTCTGGGAAATGGGTGAAAGCGGACCGTGCGGACCGTGTTCAGAAATCCATATTGACTTGAGAACACCTGAAGAAAAGGCTGCAGTTCCGGGAATTACACTGGTTAACCAGGATCACCCACAGGTAGTGGAAGTATGGAACCTCGTATTCATGGAGTTCAACAGGAAGGCAGACAAATCACTGGAAAAACTTCCGGCTCAGCACGTTGACACAGGAATGGGCTTTGAGCGTCTTTGTATGGCTCTTCAGGGAAAATCTTCCAACTATGATACGGATGTTTTCACTCCGCTTATCTCTAAAGTAGAAGAACTTTCCGGTAAGAAATACACCGGTATTTTACAGGATGAAAAAGACATTGCTATCCGTGTAGTGGTAGACCACATCAGAGCAGTTTCTTTTGCTATTGCAGACGGACAACTTCCTTCCAATGGTGGTGCAGGATATGTCATCAGAAGAATTTTAAGAAGAGGAATTTCTTACGCTTACAGATTCCTAGGAATGAAAGAACCTTTCCTTTATCAATTGGTTCCTGTTCTTCAGGAGCAAATGGGAGCATTCTTCCCTGAAATTGAGAAGCAGGGTAAACTGGTTTCAGAAGTCATCAAAAGTGAGGAAGAATCTTTCTTAAAAACCATTGAAAACGGACTGATCAGAGTTGAAAAACTGATTCAGCAAACCATTGCAGATCAATCAAAAGTATTACCAAGCGAAGAAGTTTTCGAATTGTATGATACGTATGGTTTCCCTGATGACTTAACAAGAATTATTGCTGAGGAAAAAGGTTTAACTATTGATGAAGCAGGATTTAAAGCTGAAATGGAGAAACAGAAACAGCGTTCAAAATCTGATTCTGCTCAAAAAGTATACGACTGGGTTGTTTTGGAAGAAAAGCCTGAAACATTTGTTGGCTATGACCAGATTGAATCTGAAACTTATATTACAAGATACAGAAAAGTAGAAAATAAAGACGGAGAATTCTATCAGGTGGTACTGAGCAGCTCTCCTTTCTACCCTGAAGGAGGAGGACAGGTTGGTGATAAAGGAGTATTGGAAAATGCTACCGACAGCTTTGAAGTATTGGAAACCAAGAAAGAAAACGGATTAATTATTTCATTAATCAACGGACTTCCGAAAGATGCAGGTGCTGTATTCTATGCTCGTGTGAATGCAACTGAAAGAAAAAATTCACAGGGAAATCACTCCGTGACTCACCTTCTGCACGAGGTATTAAGAGAAGTTTTAGGAACTCACGTAGAGCAGAAAGGGTCTTATGTAGGACCTGACTACTTACGTTTTGACTTCTCTCACTTCAATAAAATTAATGAAAAGGAACTTGCTTTAATTGAAGATAAAGTCAATAAAAAAATCAAAGCGAGCATTGCTTTACAGGAATTCAGAAGCATTCCTATTCAGGAAGCTTTAGAGAAAGGAGCAATGGCTTTATTTGGTGAGAAATATGGTGACAACGTAAGAATGATTCAGTTTGGAAGTTCAAAAGAACTTTGTGGAGGAACTCACGTGAAAAACACGAGTGAAATCGGTCATTTCAAAATTGTTTCAGAAGGTTCTGCCGCAGCAGGGATCAGAAGAATTGAGGCGATTTCAGGAGATAAATCTGAGGAATATTTCAACAATCTTGAAAAACAGATGGCTGAACTTTCTCAGTTGTTAAAATCTAAAGACGTTGTAAGATCTATCGAGAAATTAATCGAGGAAAATGCCTCTTTAAAAGCTGAAGTAGATGCTCTGAAAAAAGAAAAAGCAAAAGGAGAAATCAGCGACTGGAAGGATGCTTACGAGCAAAAAGGAAACAAACAGCTTTTAGTGAAGAAAACATCTTTGGATGCAGGATCGGTAAAAGATATTGTTTTCCAGCTAAAAGAGAAATCCCAACCTCAGTAACTATCATCCTTTCTGATGCAGACGGAAAACCAATGATTACAGTAGGAGTATCTGATGATCTGGCAGCAGAATATCAGGCAGGAGCTATTGTAAAAGATCTGGCAAAAGAAATCCAAGGCGGTGGCGGTGGAAACCCTGGTTTCGCTACTGCAGGAGGTAAAAACCTTGCAGGATTGGAAAATGCTTACCAGAAAGCATTAAATATCTAAACATAGAAAACCTATTATAATATCAACAGGCTGTTTCATATTGAGACAGCCTGTTTTTTTGGCCACTATTTTTATAAGTGCATAAACCTAATCTTTATAATATGAAATGATCCGTGTAGATCGCTTAGAATGCCTACAATACCGTTATCATAATACTTGCTAATGCGTCAGCTATGGACGACTGTTATCTTTGCTACATTATTTCTATTTATTTTGCCACGAATGCACGAATTTTTTTATGAATCAATACTTTAAAAAATCGTGACATTTGTGCATTACATTTCTGGTATTTGTGTTTTAGAAGAAATAAAACATTTGCATTCATTTTTAAATTTATCATTAAAACTTTCATAAAAAACAGCATTTTTATTTATATCCATTCTAATTATTGACCTTAGCTTAACAAATCATGAGCTAATCTTAAACTAATGGTTTTGTCTTCTTAAAACCCAGTTAACACGAGAATTTTAGTTTTGTCTCAATCGAAATTCAAAAAACAATTTATGAAAATTAACAAAACTATCGGTGCTTTGTTATTCGCTGCTCTTGTATTCCAGGGGTGTAATGACGATAACGGAGACGGAAATACTCCGGTTAATGACAAGATTAAGCTGGAAAATTTTTCTAAAGAATCCGCTTTCGTTTATGCAATGCAAGGTTTTGAAAACTTAAACATCACCACCTTAATTTCAAGTTCTGACATCTTATCCGGATCTCCTGACTTTGTCTTTGGAGGCCAGCCGGACGGAATGGGCATTATGAAAGATCCAAACTCTGACGGGTACTTAATGATCACCAACCATGAGATCAAGCAATCGGTATCCAGAGTGTATTTAGATAAAACATTCAAACCTGTAAAAGGGGAATATATCCTGAACGGTACCGGGGGAATGACAAGATTATGTTCTGCGACCCTGGCTACCCCTGAAACTCACGGTTTCAGTGCATTTCTTACTGCGGGTGAATCCGGTGAAGAAAGTATGGTTCATGCTTTAAATCCATTAGCACCTGCCTCCCAGGCATCAGATAAATCGAGAGTAAAACCTGCCTTAGGAAAGGCGTCGATGGAAAATGCGGTTCCGCTTCCAAAAGATGTATCCAATGGAAAATCTTATATCATTATCGGTGAAGATCAGTCCTATTCTTCTTCTCATCAGTCTGCTGGACAATTGATCATGTATGTAGCCAATACTCAGGGTGATCTTGATAACGGAAAATTATATGCTTTAAAAAGAACCAACAACAACTACACGGAAACTGATATGACAAAAGGAAACAGCTATGATGTAGAATTTGTTGAAATTCCTAATGCCAAAAATCTTACAGGAGCTGAAATCAACCAGAAAAACACTGACAACAAAGCGATTCGTTTTTCAAGAGTTGAAGATGTAGATTACAGAAAAGGAGCAGGAAAAGGAAGAGAAATCTACTTTACAGCCACTGGAGAATCTTCTGACGGAATCAATCCAAAACCAGGATTAACGATGTGGGGAAGAGTATACAAACTGGTTCTTAATGCCAACAATATGCTGACAGGAAAACTGGAAGTGGTTGCTGAAGGAGATTCTAATCCGGGTAACAACCTGATCAATCCGGACAACCTTTGTGTGACTGAAAACTTTGTGTACATTCAGGAAGACGGAGACTCTTACTACACAGCAGCCAAACATGATTCATACATCTGGCAGCTTAATATTGCTACAAAACAATATAAACCATGGTTGAATATGAAGCACAACAGAAATGATCAGGCATGGCAAACCGCTTACAACCAATCCGGAGATCTTCAGAAATTCGGTTCATGGGAATTTGGAGCGATGACAGATATTTCTGATATCATAGGGGTTCCAAATACCTTTACTGTAAACATTCACTCGCATACCTGGCAGTTGGATAAATTCAAAAATCCTGATGGATCCGGCGTGAACACTAACAAAGAAGGAGGACAGGTTGTCATCATCAGAAACGTAGAAAAATAGCTTTAATTACTCATAAAACTCCAAAGTATCAATAGAAATTCTTCTGTTGATACTTTTTCATACCTATGAAGAAACTTTCAAAATATCCGATACTTCTGTTTTTATACTGTGCAGCTGCCCTTTTCATTTTATCTTACTGTAAGAATGAAAAACCACAGCCTGTGTATGAAGATTTAGGATCTGTAAAAAAAGAAATCCTTAAAAACAATTCCGCATTTGAAAAGCAAATTAACGAACTGATTGGCCTTGTTTCTAAAGATGCTGATGAAAAGATCCTTCAACAAAAATTTCAGGAAATCCGAAAAACCTACAAAAAAATGGAATGGGCTGTTGAATATTTCCTTCCTCATTCTGCAAGATTCATCAATGGTGCTGCCCTTCCGGAAATTGAAATGGACGAACACACCGAAATAGAGCCCGAAGGATTACAGGTTTTGGAAGAAATGTTCTATCCTTATGAAAAACAGAATAAAGAGGAAGTGATCAGGTTTCTCAATAAATTAATCAATAAAAGCAATACTATTGCTACCAATTTCCAGGTGATTACCGTGAGTAAAAATCAGGTTTTTGATGCAGTGAGACAAGAGGTTTTCAGAATTTCAAGTCTGGGAATATCGGGTTTTGACACGCCTGTTTCCGGCACATTCTTACAGGAAATCCCCTGCTCTCTTGGCGGAGTGCAACAAACATTACAGCAAATTTCCACTCAGCAGTCAAAGGGCAAGGCATTAAAAGCTATTATTTCAGAAATCAGTTCTGCTATTGCTGTTTTGAAGAAAAACACTGATAAAAACACTTTCGATTATGCGGGTTTCATTCCTAATCATCTTAATAAAATTACGGCCTTACTTCTGGAGTTTAAAAAACAGGAGCAGATTCCGGATGTACAAGTAACTACTGCCTTGAATAAAAATGCTGCCACTTTTTTTGCTAAAAATGCATTTAATCCTAATGCTTTTACTCCCGGAGAAGAATTTGCTTACTCGGATGAAAAAGCGAAGCTTGGGCATCAACTTTTTAATGATAAAATTTTATCCAACAATAACAACAGAAGCTGTGCAACCTGCCACAATCCTGAGAAAGCATTCACAGATGGTCTGGCCAAATCCATGTCTCTTGAAAATGCAGAACTGGCGAGAAATGCTCCATCCCTTAATTATGCAGGTTTTCAACACGGACAGTTTTGGGATATGCGAAAAGATGATCTCGAAGGTCAAAGCTCAGATGTAATTTCCAATAAGGAAGAAATGCATGGTGATCTTAATGTGATTCTTGCTAAAATTAATCAGGATAAAAAATATAAGGTCGCTTTTCAAAAGATTTATCAAACCCAGAAAACGGAAGTCTGGCAGCTTCAGAATGTACTGGCAAGCTACATTCGTTCACTCGCTAAATTTAATTCTGATTTTGATCATTACATGAGAGGAAACAAATCTGCAATGACTGAGGGTCAAAAACGTGGTTTTAATCTTTTCGTCGGAAAAGCTCAATGTGCGATATGTCATTTTCTCCCTTTATTCAACGGAACTGTCCCTCCTACCTTCAAGAAAACAGAACAGGAAGTTCTTGGAGTAGCCGTCAATGGAGACAATAAAGTTTTTGACCGCGATCTGGGGCGTGGTAAATTCCATGAAACTGTAGCCTCTCTGCAACATTCCTTTAAAACACCTACGCTCAGAAATATCAATAAAACAGCTCCCTATATGCATAACGGAGGGTATAAGACTTTGAGGGAAGTCATGAATTTTTATAACAAAGGTGGTGGTAAAGGTTTTGGATTTGCAGTAGAAAATCAGACCCTTTCAGATACTCCTTTACAGCTTACCGATAAAGAAATTGATGATATTATTGATTTTATGAAAGCGCTGGATGACAGATAAAAGTTGAAACCGTAAACAGAAAGCCGGGTGATAGGGTAAAAAAGATGATTTTAATATCTGTAATCCAGAATGCCGGTATCATCAATACAATTTTTCCCTGTTCAATTTTTCCATGGATAAATTAGATCAAATCAATGTTATACTATGTTAAAAACTTTTCCAGCACAATAAATATGATTATTTTTGACCTAGTTTTTTCACATGAAAAGAGGTTTAGCATTACTATTTTTTTTACTTTGCTTTTTGGGTCATTCACAATCGAAAATTAAAGTTGTTGATGATGCCAGTAATAAGCCTGTCTCCAACGTTAAGATATCCTGTAACGGCAGTATTCTGGGCTATACCAATGTTCAGGGCGTTCTTGAATTTAAGACATCCTGTAAAAACATCGATATCGAAGCAGATACGTATCAGAAAGAAACAGCGTCTGTAGACAGCAGTATTGAAGTTTCGCTGCTTAAAAAATCTTCCAGGAATACCACCGCAATTGAAACGGTAGTTATTGAAGATAAAAGTGACCCAAGAGCACTGGAAATTCTAAAAAGAGTAAACAGGCTTTTCAACCAGAACTCTCCTAAAAGTTTAGGTTCTTATTCCTATAAATCTTATGAGAAAGTATCTCTGGATATTGATCAGGACAGCCTTACCCAGTTCAACCAGTATTTTAATGATATGAACCTTTTCAAGAAAAAAAGGGAGAAAGATTCATTAAATAACAGCAACGCAAGAAAAATATTTTCAAAAAGCAAACTTTTCCTTTGGGAAAGAGCTCAGGAGTTTTTATACTCCAAAAAATATGGAGAGAAAATCAATATCCTGGATAACAGAATTTCAGGACTGAAACAACCGGTCTATGAAATGATTGCCCTTCAGCAAAGTAACAGAGATGTTGTACCTGAACAGATCAAACAGGAAAACCGAGGTCTCTACAGATTCTTTCTTTCGGACACAATTGAACTTGACGGAAGAAAAAACTTTGTGATCCGCTTCCGTGAAGTGAATTACAAAAAAATGGACAAGAAAAGGAAATACAACGGTGCCATTTATGTAGATACTGAAACCTACGGAGTTAAAAAGATTGAAAACTTCAGTAAAAACAAAAACGACGGGATCATCACCAGCACCTGGGTATTTTACAATAACAAATGGTTCCTTGCCCATGAAACAGCTAAGCTTAAAATGGGAAAAATGGCCATGGGTGATAAAGAACGTGGGGAAAAGAAAGATAAAAAAAGCTTTGGTACCTATGCTTTCCTGACCTCTAAGTATTTTGACTTCCAATCTCCTATTGAAGAAAACCCCAAGGATTTTAAAGGATATACTTTTGACATCAAAAGTATTGATGGCCATTCTCTTGAACATTACAGAACGGATCCTTTAACTGACAGAGAAAAAAACACCTACAAAACCATTGACAGTTTAGGTAAAAAATATAAAATTGACAGCAAAGCTCAGATTATTTCAGGGCTTCTTAACGGGCAGATCAGAGTTAATTCTGTGGATTTCGCTGTTGATGAGATCGTTAACTACAACTCATATGAAGGATTCAGATTAGGGTTAAAAGCCAAAATGAATGAAAATTTCAATCCTTATTTCTCCCCTGATTATTATTTCGCTTACGGAGTAAAAGACAGAAGATGGAAGTATGGGATGGGTCTTGATATGAAGACTACGCTGGAGAAAAACTCATTCTTCAGATTTGAATTCTATGATGATGTAACGGCTTCAGGAGAATTTTACAGACGACTGTGGACGTTTAAAATGAGGATGATGAACTTTGGAAATAACCTTAATAACGATAAATACTATCATTTTAAAGGAGCTTCCCTATCTTATCTGAATGATGTAACCAACGGGCTGACTATGGCTTTTGCTGTGAGAAGAAATATTGAAGAAGCAGAATTTGATTATCAGTTTAGAAATGGTGGCTCTTCATTTAAAAACTTTAATACACTATTCACGTTAAAATATTCTCCCAATTCTACCAATATTATGACACCTCAAGGTAAATCTCTTATTGATCAGAAATATCCGGAGTTGTATTTCAATTATGAACAGAGCTACAAGGCATTAGGTGGTAATTTTAATTATTCGCGTTTTGATGCCCTTTTCCTCTATAATTTTAAAACTCCGATCGGAACTACCGGTTTCAGATTGTATGGAGGGATGGTTTTCGGTGAAGCACCCATCTGGAAAAACTTCACGATGAATGGTCTTGCATCACCGGGTAAAGATTTTAATTTCAACCTCACTTCTTTCCTTGGTTTTGCCACATTGGAAGGGGGAAAGTATTATAATGACAAATTTGTAGCCTATTACTTTACGCACAGACTTCCTTTCTATTTCAAAAGTTTCGGGCATAATGTTTCCAGCTTTGATTTTGTACTCCGAGGAACCATCGGAGATATGAAACACCCTGAATACCATCAGTTCAAGTTCAAAAAACTGGACCACCTTTATCAGGAAGTCGGCTTGGAATGGAACAATTTTCTTTCCAGTTATTTTAACCTTGGATTCTTTTACAGAGTCGGGTATTATGCAACACCGAATTTCAAACAGAATTTCGCCATCCAGTTTAAGCTTAAATTCTTAGAATTCTAGCCTAAAAGCTATCTTTGACAACAACATTATTCATTATACAACAACATCGCATGCAAAAAATCGAAATAAAAGCGGAACAATTCTTTGAGTTATTAAAATTAAAAGACACTTCCATGTGGGCAATTTTCTCTCAAATGATTGACGGAAATGAGAAAGAAATCATTTTCCTGGACAACGAAGATAAAATCCTTTTCAATTATATTTTGCCTTCTAATCCTGAGAAATTAGAGGAAGACAGAAAAGAATTCTCAAAACAGTTTTCAGACAAACTGGCTAACCTGAACTAAAGAAAGCCCATGAATAAAAACTATATTTTTTCTTTACTGAGCGTATTTTTATTCAGTATCGGAAATGCTCAGAACTATAAAAAGCCATTAGTTTCAGCCATCAAAGAAACCGATCTCAGAAAGGATATGTATGAACTGGCTGCAGATCAGTTCTGGGGTCGTGAAGCAGGAACTTTAGATGAATTAAAAGTATCGATGTGGCTGGCAGATAAAGCCAAAGAAGCCGGAATGAAGCCCGCCGGTGATCATGGAACTTTTTTCCAGTTTTTTGAGATGTACAGGCATCAGATTACTCCTCAAAGCAGTCTGAAGTTAGGTGATAAAAATCTGAAATTATGGAAGGATTTTCTGGTTGCAGAACCTGTCAATACCAATATTGATACTGAAATTGTTTATGCCGGAAATACAGAACCTGAAGATCTTTCAAAATTAAATATCAGCGGAAAAGTACTTGCCATCAATGCTTCTGATAAAAATATAGATAAGGATATGACTCTTTTTGTAAGAAGATATCCGGGATTTGTACGAGCCAAGTACTACAACAAAGCCTATGAACTGGGAGCCAAAGCCATTATCTTCATTACGGACGATATTTCTGAAAAAAGCTGGGCTGAAGTTCTCCCTCAAATGACAAGAGGTAGCTATGGTGTGGAAGGTTTAAGAGAGAAAATAACCAATAATATTCCTGTTTTATGGATTAAAAGAGAAAATGCAGATTGGGTAAAAAATAATCCTAAGATTGCCCTGAACCTGGTTACAGAGACTTACAAATATCCTTCAGTCAATATCATCGGAAAGATAGAAGGTACAGATCCCGCTCTTAAAGATGAATACGTTTTATTAAGCGGGCATCAGGATCACGACGGAATCAGACACCCTGTGAAAAACGACACCATCTACAACGGCGCTGATGACAATGCCAGCACCTGTGTGGCCATGTTGGCTATGGCCAGAGCTTACAAAAAGCAACCGGGAAAAAGAAGTATTCTGTTTGTCTTCCACGGTGCTGAAGAAAGAGGTTTGCTGGGATCAAGATGGCATGCAGCTCATCCGGTTGTTCCGAAAGAAAAAATTGTAGCCGTCCTGAACGGGGATATGATCGGAAGAAATGATAATAATGAAGCCGCTTTACTCGGTGGAAATGCCCCTCATAAAAATTCTGAAGAATTGGTAAAGATGGCTGAAGAGGCTAATAATGAAAGTACAAAATTCAGCTATTTAAAAGATTGGGATTCCCCGAATCATGCCGAGTATTTTTATTTCAGAAGTGATCATCTTCCGTATGCTAAAATCGGAATTCCTGCCCTATTTTTTACCAGTGTGCTGCATGATCAATACCATACACCTCAGGATGAATCTGAAAACATCAACTATAAAAAGCTCTATAAAATGACTGAATGGATGTACAGGACATCCTGGAAAGTTGCCAATGAGACTGAACGTCCGAAGGTTATTGCTAACTTCTCGCTTGAACGATAAATAAAAAAGCTTCACAAACATTTGTGAAGCTTTTTTCATCATTGTGTTTTTAGAATTTTGTTAAACTAACCGGTTAAGCCTCTCGCAGATCAAGCAGATAACGCAGATTTTTCAATAAAAAATATGGTTTATAGCGCTACGATCGGTAGGTGGCTAAACATTTGATTGTATTTTATGTTCGCTAAGGCGCTCTGCTCAGCAAGGTATTACTGACGCTTAGCTGAGTGAAATACCCTTGCAGAAAAAAATATTCCAATTTCGGTAAAAGATCTTTGCGGCTATCGCATGAACTCACGTTACAAGAAAATCAAAGATTTTCATACACTTTAGTGCACTTGCTATCCCCAAAGCTTGTCACTTTTAAACAACTTAAGTGTTCAAAGCTTTTGTGACTTTTGTAGTTTTAATCACAGGCTCACACACTAGTATTGATCCATTTTAGTCATTACAAACATCCAAAATGTATTTCGGCTAACAGTAATTTCCAACTTCCCTCTCCCAGCTTACAGCTTCCAACCTTCCAACCTTCTCAAATCAGAAGATTCATCAAAGACGGATCATTGTTCAGATAATTGACAAAGAAGTCGTACTTTTTCATTTTATGGATCAGTGGTGTAAAATCTCCATTTTGTTTTAAAGCGATTCCTACAACAGCTATTCCTTTCTCTTTTGAATTTTTCTGGGTATATTCAAAATAGGTGATATCATCATCAGGCCCCAGTACATCCATTACAAAAGTTTTGAGTGCTCCGGGACGTTGTGGAAACCTGACCAGAAAATAATGCTTCAATCCTGCATGCAAAAGAGCTTTTTCTTTGATTTCTTCCATACGGGTGATATCATTATTGCTTCCGCTGATTACGCATACTACATTTTTACCTTTTAATTCGTCTTTATACTTTTCCAATGCAGCAACAGAAAGCGCTCCCGCAGGTTCAACGACAATAGCATCTTTATTATATAAGGAAAGAATCGTTTCGCAGACCGATCCTTCATCTACAGTAGCCATTTGGTGCAGTACATCTTTGCATCGTTCGAAAGTAAAATTTCCTACCTGTTGTACTGCGGCTCCATCAACAAAACGACTGATTTTCTCCAGCAATACCGGTTTGCCTTTTTCCATTGCCTTTTTCATACTGGCAGCGGCAGACGGTTCTACCCCGATAATTTTTGTTCTGGGGGATAACTCCCGAAAGACAGAGCAAATTCCTGCCGCCAGTCCTCCTCCACCTACCGGTACAAAAAGATAATCTACAGGTTGCTCTGATTGTTCAAGAATTTCCAGAGCCACTGTAGCCTGCCCCTCAATAATCGCCGGATCATCGAAGGGATGGATAAATGCCCCATCATGATCCTTACAAAACCTCAACGCGGCATCTTTAGCCTCATCGAAGGTATCTCCGTAAAGAACAACGTCAATATAATGACCGCCAAACATCCTTACCTGATCCAGTTTTTGCCCCGGCGTCGGTAAAGGCATGAAAATCGTTCCTTTCACCTTCATCGCATGACAGGCAAATGCCACTCCCTGGGCATGATTCCCTGCACTCGCACAAACGACTCCTTTGGCCAGGCTTTCAGGAGACATGGTCGCCATTTTATTGTAGGCTCCTCTGATTTTATAAGATCTTACCCGCTGAAGATCTTCTCGTTTAAACATGATATTGGCCTGATAGAGAAATGACAGGTTATTATTTACTGCCAGCGGTGTTTTTACGATTACATTCTTAAGACGTTCCTCCGCCTGGCAGACCTTCTCCAAAACAGAGGAACTTATTTCTTCCTTCATCATTTTTTACGATTGATTAATTGTTCTCCGGTCGCAGGCTGCGTACAGTTTTTCCGGCCTGCCACATTTCACTGTCTCTGAGCTCGGTCAATTCGACTTCCAGCTTTTCTCTGTAATCAGGTTTGCTGTTGCTGTCAATAGATCTTTGAGCCTCATTTCCTTTGGCAACATTGTCATACAATTCTTCAAATAAAGGAGAGGTTGCGTCTCTGAAGCGTTTCCACCAGTCCAATGCTCCTCTCTGAGCGGTTGTACTGCAATTCGCATACATCCAGTCCATTCCGTTTTCTGCCACCAATGGCATTAAAGACTGGGTAAGTTCTTCCACTGTTTCATTAAATGCTTCCGACGGGCTGTGTCCGTTTTTCCTCAACACATCATACTGAGCGGCAAATATTCCCTGTACAGCTCCCATCAATGTTCCTCTTTCTCCCGCAAGGTCGCTGTATACTTCTTTTTTAAAATCCGTTTCAAATAAATATCCGCTCCCGATGGCAATTCCCAAAGCAGTTACTCTTTCTCTTGCCTTTCCTGTGGCGTCCTGATAAACGGCAAAACTACTGTTCAAACCTCTGTCCTGAAGAAACATTCTTCTCAAAGAAGTTCCTGAACCTTTAGGAGCTACCAGAAAAACATCAACATCAGGTGGAGGAATAATTCCCGTACGTTCGTTAAACGTAATTCCGAAACCGTGAGAGAAATATAATGCTTTGCCAGGCGTAAGATGTTGTTTTACTTTGGGCCAGTATTCAATTTGTGCAGCATCACTTAAAAGATAGCAGATAATGGTTCCTTTTTGTAAAGCTTCTTCAATTTCGAACAGGGTTTCTCCCGGTACAAATCCATCTGCAACTGCTTTATCCCATGATTTTGAATTTTTACGCTGTCCTACAATAACATTAATTCCATTATCTTTTTGATTTAATGCCTGCCCCGGTCCCTGTACTCCATATCCGATTACGGCTACCACTTCATCTTTTAAAGTCTCCTGGGCTTTTTGTAATGGAAACTCTTCTCTTGTTACTACGTTTTCTTCAACTCCTCCAAAATTCAATTTTGCCATTTTTTTTGATTTTAATTATTATATATTATTTGATTAATAAAGATTTATGGGTCTTATTTTTTTACTATAAAAGTTTTTTCTTAAACACTTCAGATCACTTAAGTAAGTTTAAAATCCTGCAACATAAAAGTTCACATAAGAGGAAAATCAAAGATTTTCAAAAGCTTAAGTGTTCTTGATTTCCAAAAGACCTGTTACTTTCTAAGTCTTAAGTGTTCATCTTTTTAACTCCACTGAAATGTTTCATTTTTACGTTCAGCTGGCGTATTCCATTGCCGTAAAATGTGGGTTTTTGTGATAATGTACTTCCAGTACATCCACCTGTTTTTCCATCTGACGCGTAATCTTCTGAACAGATTCCTCGGTTTCTCTGATTACGATGATGAACTTTTTTACCGTTTCTGTTTCTGAAGGTCCTACATGAAAAGTCTGTATGGAAATCCTTCTTCTTGAAAAAATGGCATTGATCCGGCTGATCAATCCAAAATAGTCCTCTGTATAGGCTGTGATGGTATATTCTTTATGTTCTGTTTGCATCTTTTTATTTTTTAAAATTTGTTACTCAATACAATTTCTGAAACACTTTTCCCCTGGGGAATCATAGGAAATACATTATGCTTTTTCCCTGTCATGACTTCAAGGAGAAAAGTTCCGTTGTGACGAAGCATTTCATGAAGTCCGTTTTCCAGATCTTCTCTTTGGGAAATTCTCTTTCCCTGGATATGATATCCTTTTGCGACCTGTACAAAATCAGGACTCTGAATGTCTACTGACGAATACCTTTCTTCATGGAACAATTCCTGCCACTGCCTTACCATACCGAGATAGCAATTATTCAGAATTAAAATTTTCACTTCCGGATGATACTGCATGATCGTTCCCAACTCCTGGATATTCATCTGTGCACCTCCGTCTCCCATGATCGCTATCACCGGACGGCCTTTTGCTGCATAACTGGCTCCGATTGCTGCCGGAAGACAAAATCCCATTGTTCCTAATCCTCCGCTTGTGACATTGGTTCGGGAATGCTTAAACCTGGAGTAACGGCAGGCTGCCATCTGATGTTGTCCGACGTCAGTAACAATAACCGCTTCTCCTGCAGTCATTTCGTTGAGGCATCTGATCACTTCTCCCATCGTAATTTCACCTTCCTGAGGGTGCAATTCATCCTGGATCAGGTTAATACATTCCACTTCATAGCAGTCTTTAAATTTTGTATGCCAGTCCTGATGTGTTCGGTTTTGAATCAACTCCGTAAGAAGAGGGAGTGTATGTTTACAGTTCCCCAGAACCGGTATATCTGCTTTTACATTTTTATTAATTTCCGCTTTATCAATATCAAAATGAATGATTTTTGCCTGTTTGGCATACTGGTCTAACCTTCCTGTAACCCGGTCGTCAAAGCGCATTCCTACGGCAACCAGTACATCACATTCATTAGAAAGAACATTGGGTCCATAATTTCCATGCATACCGACCATTCCCACGGCCTGAGGATGACCGGTGGGAATAGCACTCATTCCCAATACTGTCCAGGCCACCGGAATTCCGGATTTTTCGACGAACTGAAGAAATTCTTTTTCGGCTTTTCCCAGCAGAATGCCCTGACCAGCAATCACAAATGGTTTCTTTGCTGCATTAATCAAAGCTGCGGCTTTTTCAATACTCTCCACATCCGGAACCGGATCAGGCTTATAACTTCTCAAAGAAACACAAGGAGTGTACCCTTGATATTCAACAGTTTGAAGCTGAGCATTTTTGGTAACATCAATTAAAACCGGGCCTGGACGTCCTGATTTCGCAATGTAAAATGCCTTGGCTAAGACTTCCGGAAGTTCACGGGCATCAGTGACCTGATAATTCCATTTGGTGACAGGGCTGCTGATATTCATCACATCTATTTCCTGAAAAGCGTCTGTTCCGAGAAGGTGTTCAAAAACCTGTCCCGTAATACAGACCACAGGCGTATTATCAAGTAAAGCATCTGCCAGTCCTGTTACCAGGTTTGTGGCACCAGGGCCACTGGTTGCCATGACCACACCGACTTCTCCCGAAACCCTTGCCAGTCCCTGTGCTGCGTGTACTGCGGCCTGCTCGTGTCGTACCAGGATGTGCTCAAGCTTATCTTTATAGTCGTAGAGGGCATCATAAATAGGAATGATAGCTCCTCCGGGATATCCGAAAATGGTCTTCACCCCTTCCTGAAGAAAAGCCTCAAGAATGATCCGACTGCCGCTAAGCTCTTTTTCTGTTGATAAATTCCAATTCGTCATTATTCTTTTATTTAAGTGATTTCGTCTGTTACACAACCTTCAGCTGCTGATGATACAGTGAGAGCATATTTATACAACAGTCCTTTTTTTACTTTTAATTCGGGTTTTTGCCATCCTTCTCTTCTTTTGGCGATTTCTTCTTCTGAAACTTTCAGTTGTATGGTGTTGTTCACCGCATCAATTTCAATAAGATCATTATCTTTCACAAAAGCAATCAATCCCCCTTCATGGGCTTCAGGAGTAATATGCCCGACCACAAAACCATGGGTTCCTCCACTGAATCTGCCATCGGTAATCAGCGCTACGCTATTTCCCAAACCGGCACCGATCAGAGCACTTGTGGGTTTCAACATTTCCGGCATTCCGGGAGCTCCTTTGGGACCTTCATGTCTGATGACGATCACATCTCCATGTTGTACTGTTCTGTCTTCAATGCCTCGGATCAGGTTCTTCTCTCCATCAAAAACCCTTGCTTTTCCGGTAAATCGTTCGCCTTCTTTCCCTGTTATTTTGGCTACGCTTCCATGTTCTGCCAGATTTCCATATAAAATTCTGATATGCCCTGTTTCTTTTACGGGTTGAGACAGAGGTCTGATAATTTTTTGTTGGCTGAAATCAAGATCCGGAACATTTTCCAGATTTTCTGCTATTGTTTTTCCGGTTACGGTAAGACAGTCACCGTGCAGCAACCCTTCCTTCAGCAGATATTTCATAACAGCGGGTGTACCTCCATGGTCATGCAAATCCTGCATCAGATATTTTCCACTTGGTTTAAGATCCGCCAAAACAGGTGTACAATCGCTCATTTTCTGAAAATCATCCTGAGTAACGGACACTCCAACACTTTTAGCCATCGCTATAAAATGTAAAACGGCATTCGTACTTCCTCCCAGGATCACAATTAAGCGAAGTGCATTTTCAAAGGCCTTTCGGGTCATGATATCTGAAGGTTTAATATCTTTCTCCAATAATATTTTCAGATATTTTCCGGCCTCCAGACATTCTTCTTTCTTTTCTTTGCTTAAAGCCGGATTGGAAGATGAGTATGGGAGGCTCATTCCCAACGCTTCTATCGCTGAAGCCATCGTATTGGCTGTATACATTCCTCCGCAAGCTCCAGCTCCCGGGCACGAGTTTTTAACCACTCCTTCAAAGTCTTCATCGCTGATCTCGCCTGCAATTTTTTTTCCCAGCGCTTCAAATGCTGAAACAATATTCAATGATTCCCCTTTGTAACAGCCCGGAGCAATTGTTCCTCCATAGACCATGATGGAAGGCCTGTTGAGTCTGCCCATCGCTATAATCGTTCCCGGCATATTTTTGTCACATCCCGGTAAGGCAATCACCCCGTCATAATACTGAGCGCCGCAAATTGCTTCGATACTGTCTGCAATCACATCTCTGCTAACCAACGAATATCGCATTCCTTCTGTTCCGTTGCTCATTCCGTCGCTTACGCCTATGGTATTAAAAATCAATCCCGCCAAACCATGATTCCAGGTTCCTTTTTTGACTACTTTTGCCAGATCATTCAAATGCATATTGCAGGTGTTTCCGTCATATCCCATACTTGCAATGCCGACCTGAGCCTTTTGCATATCATCTTCTGTAAAGCCTATTCCATACAACATTGCTTTTGCAGCGGGTTGTTCCCTATTTTGGGTGAATGTTTTTGAATATTTGTTTAACATATTATCCTTCATTTTTTGTTCTTTTCCTCTCTGTAAAAAGCTCGGTTTTTGATTTAACAAATCCCTAGCTATTTATGTCTGCTTGCTATAATCAGAAACTTTTACTCTTTACTTAGGTTTTCTGAAATCTGTTGTCTATTTATCAGTGAAATTTTAAAAATTTTAGTCTTTCGTAACTCATCAATGAAACTTTTTCCTAAATTTTGGTTCAAAACTACGGCTTGTCATATTTTCCTTAATTTCGGTTTTACTGAAAACTACAATATTCAATGGTTTAAAAATCAGATTCACTTTATTGATAATCAATTATTTAAACTTTAAAAATTTACAATGACTAAAATCTTACTAATTTTAAATAAGCTTCCTGTATTTGAAAACTTGCTGTATCTTCCCATTTTTTGGTAAACGGAACGTCATCCAATGAATCCAGGGCAACAATTTCAGCTGCGGTACCACAGAAAAAGGCTGCATCAGCTCCCCTCATTTCTTCCGGTGTAAAGAATGTTTCCTGTACCGGAATATGAAGTTCATGACAGATTTCCATCACTGTTTGTCTGGTGATTCCCGGAAGAATACTTCCTTTGGCAGGCGTGAATAGTGTACCGTCTTTCTCATAGAAAACATTGGCTCCTGAGCTTTCGGCAACATTTCCGTTTTCATCCAGAACCAGAGCTTCATCATAGCCTTTGTCTTTGGCATCCTGGCAAGCCAAAATTGAGTTTACATAATGTCCTCCTACTTTGGCTTCCACTTTAAAAGCTTTGGGATTCGGGCGTTGAAATTCTGAAGTCATGATCTTCATTTTATCTGCCAGATAACCGTTGCTCCATTCCCAGGCCAGTAAAGAGAGATAAGATTCTTTCCCTTTTGAAAGGGACATATTGGGTGAGCAGGTAACCAACGGACGAATGTAGGCATCTGAGAATCCATTTTTTTCCAAAAGTTCATAGGTAAGCTCTGTAAGCTGCTCTACTGAATACTCAAACGGAATATGCATCAGTTCGGCAGATCTTTTTAACCTTTCATAATGCTCTTTTGCTTTAAAAATTTTTGTCCCTTTATCGGTACTGTAGGATTTAATTCCTTCAAAAACGGAGTATCCGTAGTGAAGAGATTGACCGTAAAGATCAGTTCCGGCTTCTTTTGCTTTCCTGAAGTTTCCGTTAAAATAGATGACAGTGTCGTCGTTGTAATACATGCTATAATGGTTTAAAAAATTAACAAATAGGAATAAAAAAAGCCCTCTCACGCTGTGAGAGGGCTCAATATATGTACAGTCATACACTTTCCTTCTCACAGACGCAAGGGAATAATAATGACGATAATAATTACGGTTAATAACTGATACATACTCTGTACAATAAAAAATTAAAAAAAAAAGCCGTTTCACATTGAAACGGCCTGTATATAATTTAAATTTAAAATCTATTTTAAAATGCCGTTTCCTTACTGTTGTTAATGACAACAGCAATAATAGAAATGACCATGATATTTTTCTGATTCGTAAAATTCATGTTGCAAATGTATAAACTTTTTAAATACTTACAAGTTTTTTTAACACTTTTTATTTTTTTTGTAAAAACTGATCCAAGGTTTCCTTTGCCTGAGCCACATCATGAACTCTTAAAATTTTGGCTCCCTGTTTCAGGACTTTCTTATGAAGTTTCTGGGTTTCTTCATTGATATCCAGTGGTGATTTTCCCAGCGGTTTATAAATAAATGATTTTCTCGAAATCCCGATCAACAGAGGAAATCTTTCAAATCCTAAATATTGAACTTCATGAATCATTTTCATCTGATCTTCTACTGTTTTTCCAAATCCAAAACCTGGATCAAGAATAATATCTTTCACTCCTTTCTGTAAAAGTTCCGTCGTTTTTTGAGAGAAATATCTGTTGACCTCTAAAGTGATATCTTCAAATTTAATTTTGTCATGCATCGACCCATAAGTAGGATTCACATGCATCAAAACGTATGGAAGACCGGTTTCTGCCGCCGCATCAAACATCTGTGGATCATACTGACCACCGGAAATATCGTTAATAATATCTACGCCTTCATTAAAGCCAAACCGTACTGTTTCAGCATAAAATGTATCCAAAGAGATTAATATTTCAGGAAATTCTTTTTTGATCAGGGAAATGGTATTTCCAATTCTCTGAATTTCTTCGTGACTACTCAAAAACTCTGCATTCGGGCGTGTGGACTGCGGTCCAATATCCAGAATTTCGGCACCTTCGCTCAGAAGTTTTTCTGCATGTTCCAATGCCAGTTTTTCTGTGTTGAACTTTCCTCCATCAGAAAAGGAATCCGGAGTCAGATTGAGAATACCCATAATTTTTGGAGTATCAAGCTGTACCAAACGGCCCTTGCAGTTGATTGAGTAAGTTTGGTTATTGGAAGGTTGGAGAATTGGAGAGTTGGAGAGCATTAGGTGAGATTTATCTGCTACAAAATTAATAAATTGTGCCCGAAATAGGAAGATACCTGTAAAGAATCAGATTCTTTTACCCGTGACTGCAGCCCCCTAAAACTTAACATTTCCACTCTCACTCTCTCAAACACTCAAACACTCTCACTCTCCTACTTTGCTACCAATCTAAAACAATTCGTATATTTGGAAGATTAAGAAAATTTATGCTAAAAACATCAGTACAGTTCGGGAGAATTATCAGTCAGTGTCGTGATCTTTTCAGTAAAAAGTTACAGGATTACGGGGCAGCATGGAGGGTTTTGCGACCAAGTTCCATTACGGATCAGATTTATATTAAAGTCAACAGAATCCGTACGTTGCAGATGACTGATAAAAAGATGGTGGATGAAAGTGAGGAAGATGAATTTATTGCAATCGTCAATTACTCTATCATTGGTCTCATTCAGCTTGAAAAAGGATTTTCCAATGATTTCAACGAAAATAAAGAAGAGATAATAAGTTTGTATGACAAATATGCTCATGAGGCTCAGGCTTTGATGGAACGAAAAAATCATGATTATGGTGAAGCCTGGAGAGATATGAGAATTTCTTCTATCACAGATCTTATTTATCAGAAGGTATTGAGAACAAAACAGATTGAGGATAATCAGGGCAAAACGATTGTGTCTGAAGGTCTTGATGCCAATTATTTTGACATGCTGAACTATGCTGTTTTTTGTCTGATTAAGTTCTCGGAAAAAGAAAATCAATTCGAACCCAAAACTATTTAATATGATCAAAGGTTTATTACGCTTTATTATTGCTGTCATTTTTATCCTTTCCGGCTTTGTGAAAGCTGTGGATCTGGTGGGATTCTCTTTCAAAATGGAGGAATATTTTTCACCTGCTGTGTTCAACATGCCGTTTTTTGAAAAATTTGCGTTGCTGTTTTCAATTATCGTTGTTGTTCTGGAGCTTTTCCTCGGATTTATGTTGTTGCTTAAACTGAAGCTTAAATTTACCTTATCAGCATTAATCGCGCTTTGTGTTTTCTTCGGATTCCTTACGTTCTATTCTGCTTACTTCAATGTTGTAACGGATTGTGGATGTTTTGGAGATGCGATTAAGTTTACCCCATGGCAAAGTTTCTTTAAGGATGTTGCTCTTTTGGCAGGCCTTATTCTTGTGTTCATCATGTACAGAAAAGATTTCTCTAAGAAGGATGAATATGGGATAAACAGAAAAGAGTCTTCTAATAAGTTTAAATATTACCTGTTGGGAGCATTTGCCCTGGTGATGATTTACATTATGGCTCAAGGAATTATGCATGAACCGCTTATCGATTTCCGTGATTATAAAATCGGGACAGATATCAAAGGAGAAAAAGAGAAAATCAACAAAAATCCTTCTGAATATAAGACTTTTTATTCTTTAAAAAACCAGAAAACCAATGAGGTTGTGAAGGTTAATCAGGATGATTATATCAAAGAAACAAAATATTGGGCGGAAGGTTCACCATGGAAAATTGAGGAAGGTAAAAATGAATCTGTTCTGGTAAAAGAAGGATATAAATCTGAGATCGTTAAGTTTAAAATTGAAGATCCTGCGGGAATGGAACTTACGGAAGAAATCATTAAAGCTCCTAAAGCCATTTTGGTTTTCTCCTATCATCCGAAAGATGTTCCGGCTGACCTTCTTCAAAAAGTAGAGGCTAAGGTAAATGCCCAGAAAGGTGCTGTTATCTATGGTGTTTCTACCGATCACAATACTTTTAAAACCATCAAAAATGCCATGATGGACGGAACAGCTATTAAAACGATTGCAAGAAGCAACCCGTTTGTGCTGATCCTGGAAAATGGAAAAATTGTAGACAAGCAGCCGGCAAAGGATTACATCAATTAATTACCTCAACAATAATGGAACAAAATTTCAATTATATTAATGAAAATTATGTTACAGAAGATGAACTGTGTAGTATAACAGATATCAGTAAGGATGAACTGGCAGCGCTTATTCAAAATCAATTAGTTCCAAAACCTTCTTATACAGTTTCCAGAAGTATCAGAATTACTTCGCCACTTAACGATGAGTTTGAACATGAGATTACAGAAAAATATTTCAGTAAAAACTGTATGTCATTGGTTAAAAAGAATAAGGAACTAAGAGATGTTCATCAATACAAGGATGAATTCAAAGAAAATTTTATCCAACACCTGATCAACCACCCTGATAAAGAATTTGCTTATGATAGTATATTCAATACCACTTTTCCGGAACAGGAAAAGCTTGATGAGATATTTGAAAGTGAATGGGCAGCCTACTGCAACGGGATATATGGCATTTGTACATTAGATTCTACTGAAGAGGAAATTGTAAAAAAGGAAATTGCAGTAAAAAAACTGATTCATTTCAACACACAGATCTCTAATAAAAAACTTACCCCAGATGAATCAGGAGAACTGATAAAGCTGAGTGAAGAATTTAACGAGGTGGCCCAGAAATTTGCTCCTTATCAAAGAAACTCAAGCAGCAGAGGTAAATATCTTGATAAAATTTTAGAAGAAAATAACTTAGACTATCTAGTAAAAAAATATTAAAACAATGCAAAAATCAAATAAATCAATTGCGGGATACCACCTATTAATGATCTTATCTTCTGTAGACGGAGAGTTTGCTCCGGAAGAAGGAATGCTTGTACAGCAGTATCTTGCTGATGAATTTCCTTTCAGAATGAATCTTGATAATGAGTTGGAAACCCTTGCTCTTTTGCAACCTGAGGAATGGAAAGATCACTTCGAATTTCATGCAAGATGTTTCCTTGAAGATTCTACAGAAGATGAGCGTGTAAAATTTGCTCAGTTTGCAAAATCATTGATCAAAGCTGATAATAAGGTAACTGAAGAGGAACACACATTTTATATTCTGTTGAAGAATCTTTGGGGGATTGCGTAATATTTTGCTCGCAGATTTCGCAGATGGCGCAGATTATAGAATGAGAAATAAAAAGTAAATAAATCAATATAATAAATCTTATGAGAAGAAAAATAGTTGCAGGCAACTGGAAAATGAACAAAAATGTAATTGATGCACAACAATTGATGATTCAGTTACTAAGCTATAAAAATAACAATGCAACGAACTGTGAGGTTTGGATTGCACCCCCTTCATTATACCTGATGATGGCAAAAGATATCTTTGAAAAGGATGAAATCGGGGTATTTTCTCAGGACATGAGCGAGCATGAAAGCGGTGCTTATACCGGAGAAATTTCTGCAGATATGCTTGAATCTATTGATGCTACCGGTTCATTAATCGGGCACTCTGAAAGAAGACAGTATCACGGTGAAACGGATTCTCATTGCAACAGAAAAATTAAACTGGCTCTTGACAAAGGTCTGATTCCTGTGTATTGCAACGGAGAAACTCTTGAGCAAAGAAAAGCAGGACAACACTTTGATGTGGTAAAAAACCAGACTGAAGTCGCTTTATTTACCCTTTCAGCTGAGGAAATTAAAAAAGTGGTTATTGCTTACGAACCGGTTTGGGCTATCGGAACAGGAGAAACAGCAAGCCCGGAGCAAGCTCAGGAAATTCACGCTCACATCAGAAGCATCATTGCGGCTAAATACGGGCAGGAAGTTGCTGACGAGGTTTCTATCCTTTATGGAGGTTCTGTAAAACCTGATAATGCCAAGGAAATTTTCTCTCAACCTGATATTGACGGTGGTCTTATTGGTGGAGCTGCTTTAAAGCTGGAAGATTTCTCTAAGATTATTGAGGCTTTTAATTAATATTATCATCATAAGTTTCGGCTAAAGCCGATGGAATATTTTATTTTTTGAAAATGGGCTAAAGCCCATTCTTATTGATATTCTATACTTACAAATAAAAAACGGCGAACAAAATGTTCGCCGTTTTCTTAAAAAAAAATCTAATTATTGAATATCGACTACATACATAGTTCCTTTGTCTACTTTACCCGTTTTAGGTAATATTTTTGCTTTTGGGTTTCCGTTTCCATCATCTACTACTCCGAAGTCATCATCATTGAAAACGGCCAGTTTATTATTTCCCAGATAAACAATTCCTTCAAACTTGTCATGTTCATATCCCAGTTTCGCAATAAGATCTACCGCTAATGTTTTAGAAACTGCTTTTATTCCTGCGGTGTTTAATTCGTCCCAGGTACATTCTTCCAGCGTTTTATTATTAACTTTCATTCCGTCAACTGCGTTGATATCAGCTCCGGTTACATCTGTTGCTGCGCTGATATTGATTCTGTATACTTTTTTAATTCCACCCTGAGATCCGAAGTTTCCATCTCTCTCGATGACCAGAAATTCGGTATTGCTTAGTGCGGTGATATCACAAACGGAATCTGAAGCACCACCATCCTGTTTATATAAAAACTGTTTGGTTTTACCTGTAGCAATATCAAAAGTGACAATTCTTGTTAACGTTGTATTTTTTGCAGCTGCTTTAGTTGGGACATACATCATCGACTGAATTGTGCCCACTAATGTTTTGCCGTCCGGTGTAAGGCAAAGCCCTTCCATTCCTCTGTTGGCTCTTCTTTTAGCCAATACAGCCGGAAGTTTTCTAGTACCGGTATTGACACCTACCGGACTTATTCTTTCCATTTCTACTCCTTCTGCACTATAATGTACGATGTGGGGACCATATTCATCGGACACCCAGAATGTGCCGTCCGGAGCAGCAACAATACTTTCACTGTCCAAACCGTATTTATCGGTTCCTAAAACGTTTCCTGTTGCATCGTAAGCTACTTCACCTGTACTTCCCATTTCTACCGGGTTTGGAAGTCCCGTAATCGGTTGGCCGGATGGGTTTTTAAGTTTAATATATTTGATCACTTCTACCTTTCCTTCTGCATTAATCTTAAAATGCATGATGGTTGGGGTAAAATTGGGAGTCAAAAATTTCTTTCCGTTTAAATAATCTGTATTCGGTCCTCTATCGGTAATCACATAGAATTCTCCTTTTCTGGAAGGATGGGCAGCTGCTCCTGAGCCAAATCCTCCATTGATCACGTCTACTCCATTTATTGTGGCCATTGTAGAAAATGGAAATTCCTGAGGAAGTTTTGAATAATTAATATCCTGGTTATTTGAGTTGTCATCATCTTTACTACACGATATCGCTACCGTTAATACCAATGCTGATACTAATAGTTTTTTCATATTACTTTTTATGGCGCGAAAATATAAATTGATTGTAAACTGATCTTGAATATAACAATAATTATATTTTAACAATTAAATCTCTGAAAAGAATTAAAGATAAACAACAAAATATGAAAATTAACATAATAAATCAATGATTAACTTCAACTTACTTTGAATCAGACAAATTTGAAATTTGGTCATTTTGGGAGTTATTGACCACCCCGTCAAATCTACGATTTGCCCCCCTCCGGAGGAGGGAATTATCACGTCTTCAATGTAATTGATGTAGATAACGGGATGGGCAATTAGCACGAGAATGTATTTATAAAAATTAACAATCAAAAAAAACGCACCAATTTGGTGCGTTTTGTAATGATGTGACCATCAATTATTTTTTCTCTGTAGATCTCTGTAAAACCTCGTCTACCATTCCGTAGCCTTTAGCTTCTTCAGAAGTCATCCAGTAATCTCTGTCAGAAGATTTCTCAACCCACTCGTAGGTTTGTCCTGAGTGATGCCCGATAATTTCGTACAATTCCTGCTTTAATTTCAACATTTCTCTCAGGTTGATTTCCATATCAGAAGCAACACCCTGTGCACCTCCTGAAGGCTGGTGAATCATTACTCTTGAATGCTTAAGCGCAGAGCGTTTTCCTTTTTCTCCGGCAACCAATAATACAGCTCCCATTGAAGCTGCCATACCTGTACAAATTGTCGCTACATCAGGCTTAATGATCTGCATTGTGTCATAGATTCCAAGACCTGCATACACACTACCTCCTGGCGAGTTGATGTAAATCTGGATATCTTTTGAAGGGTCTGCACTTTCTAAGAATAAAAGCTGTGCCGTAACGATATTTGCTACCTGATCATCAATTCCTGTTCCCAGGAAGATAATTCTGTCCATCATCAAACGGGAGAAAACGTCCATCTGAGCTACGTTTAATCTTCTTTCTTCCATGATGTACGGAGTAAGATTCGTTGGGCCATACATTCCCATATACTGATCGGTAACCAAACCGTTGTTTCCTAAATGTTTTACAGAGAAATCTCTGAATTCCTTTTTAATGTCCATATTTCTATTATGTATTATTTTAACAAATATTCTCGAAGTTTAAATTACAATATTTATTCCTAAAATTTAATAGGACTTTTTGTCACATAACTCTTCAAATTATATTGATATTATCTTTTCCTATCCACATAAATTCCTTTGATAGGCGAATATTCGATGATATTGCTTAATCTGATAGAAGCCTGTTTCAATAAGGTAATCTTCTTAATGAGTTCATAGTATTTTCCTTCATCGGTACTGCTATATTGGTCAAGCTCTTTTGCCGTCTCTTTGATCAGATAATCAATATATCTGTATTTGTGAAGTAAAACATCTCCCTGAATCTGATCCGCTACCTTATCTCCGTAATTGGGAGGATAAATATTTCTGGAAGCCCAGTTTTCAAGTTCATCCAAAGGAATCAGTGCATCTACGACCTTTGTGGTAATTTCTTCATCCATAAAAGATACAAAAAAGTTTCCACTCCTCAGCTCTTCCTTCTGAATTCCCTCTCTTACCTGATTGATAATAATCTCATTTCCTTTCACTAAAAATGCGTACTGTTCTTCTTCAAAATGATGGAGAATTTCTTCAATAACTGTAATCTGGTATTCTTCATTATTTTCAGCTCTTCGCTTCAGAACAATATCACCAAATGCAAGCATGTGCTCCACAAGTTTATTCTCCATAAACAGCACTTCATATAAGAACGGATCTTCTTTTTCCTGATCCAGAGGAACAATCTCCATTTTCGGAGCTTCCTTTTCTTTTTGCTGCTGCTGAACATGATGAGACTGATTCTGCGTAATCTGCTTCTGAACATCCAGCTCATTGAAAAGACTCTGCTCGGAGAGACCAAATTTATTGGAAACTTCCTTAAGATAGACTTCCCTTTTCAGGGCATTCTGTACAAAGGACACCGATTTTACGATATCACGGATGGCTTCTGCTTTTTTAATAGGATCATTTCCGATATCTCTCAACAGGATTTCCGCTTTGAAATCGATGAAATCCATCGCTTCATTTTCGATGTATTTTTCAACATATTCCTGCGGATGTTTTCTGGAAAAGGAATCCGGGTCGTCACCGTCGGGGAATAAAAGAACACGGATGTTCATTCCTTCCGTCAACAACATATCGATACTTCGGAAACTGGCTTTGATACCGGCATTATCACCGTCGAAAAGAATGGTTACATTTTCGGTAAGCCTTTTAATCAACTTAATTTGCTCTGTCGTCAAGGAGGTTCCTGAACTTGCAACTACGTTTTCAATACCGGACATATGAAGGGAGATCACATCCATATAACCTTCCACTAAAAGACAGGCATTCTTTCTTGAAATAGACTGCTTACTCTGATTTAATCCATAAAGAACATTCGATTTATGGTAAATCTCCGTTTCAGGTGAATTGAGGTATTTGGCGGTTTTAACGTTACTCTTAAGAATTCTGGCTCCAAAACCCAGAACCCTTCCGGAGAAACTATGAATCGGGAAAATAACTCTCTCACGGAAACGGTCTACTCCTGCAGGGGTATTTTCCGGGAAAATAGACAATCCGGATTTTTCAAGAATTTCTTTGGAATATCCTTTTTCCAGGGCATATTCGGTAAAGGCATTTTTCTTTTCCGGAGAATATCCCAATTGAAATTTTTTGATGATATCATCCTTAAGTTCCCTTTCTTTAAAGTAGGACAGCCCTATGCTTCTTCCGTCTTTTGCATCCCAAAGAATATCCTGAAAATAGGTATTGGCAACTTCATGGATCTTATACAAAAGATCTTTTTCCGTTTGGGCATTTTTGGCCTCTTCGGAAATCTCACGCTGATCTTCTTCAATTTCAATCCCGTATTTCTTAGCCGCGTGGCGAAGTGCTTCAGGATAGGTGAAGTTTTCAATTTCCATCAGGAAAGAGATCGCTGTTCCTCCTTTTCCGGTAGAGAAATCTTTCCAGATTTGTTTGCTGGCAGAAACTACAAAACTCGGTGTCTTTTCATCGTGAAACGGGCTGAGTCCCTTATAATTAGACCCTGCTCTTTTCAACTGCACATACTCTCCTACGATCTCTTCAACGCGGATGGTGGAGAATATTTTGTCAATGGTCTGTTTAGAAATCATGCTGTAAAATTAAGTATTTTTATGTAGATGTTGAAGTTTTGATTGAATGAACAATGAATAATAAACCAGAAGGAAAATCAAGAAGACAAGAAAAAGTTAAGCTCCCTCAAAGATGAATAAAGAATAAGCCTTCATCAATAGCTTTAGCCATGTTTTTAACTCATCTCAACCTTTTAAAAGCCCTAATAGTTCAAAAAAAATTAACAATACCCTTATTAATTTGTAGTTCTAAAACTCTTGTACTCTTTCCTACTCTACAACTTATTTCATTATTTTTGCAACAAATTAGCCTATGCAATTTACAATACATACTATTGAAGACTGGCAGGAAGTTGTGGATACAATTATTCCTCAATTACAACATAACATCCTTTTATTAAAAGGAAATCTGGGAGCTGGAAAAACCACTTTCACTCAATTTCTGCTTAAAAACCTGGGAAGTGAAGACGAGGTAAATTCTCCGACATATTCTATTGTTAATGAATACAGCACTTCAAAAGGAAAAGTTTACCACTTCGATCTTTACCGCTTAAAAAATATCGAAGAAGTCTATGATATAGGAATCGAGGAATATCTTGATAACTCTTTTCTATGCATCATTGAATGGCCTGAAGTGTATGAAGAGGAGCTTTACGGGCTCAACTACCACACAATGAGTATTGTGAACACGGGTGAAAGCAGAGAAATTACATTCGATTAAATATTATGTATCTTTGCTTATTATTTCAATGTAAAATAACAATCTGTAAGACATAATTTAATTTAAGGATGAGTACAAACATTTTTACTCCTTTCACAGAAGAAGAATTGATGCCGAAAGAAGAAAAATTGGAGGTGATAAAGAAAGGGAAACAATTCAGTATTGGAATACCTAAAGAAACCTGTCTTAATGAGAGGAGAACCTGCATTACTCCTGACGCGGTACAGGTGCTGGTAGAGCACGGCCATGAGATTATTATAGAATCCGGCGCCGGTCAGGGATCATTTTTTACAGATTTACAGTATTCTGAATCCGGAGCAAAGATCACCAATGATCCTAAAGAAGCTTTCGGACAGGATCTTATCCTGAAGGTAAACCCTCCTACAGAAGAGGAAATTGATTATATGAAAGCCAACACCTACCTGGTTTCGGCTCTTCAGATCAATCTAAGGGATAAAGAATATTTTTTAAAACTTGCGGAGAAAAAAATAAATGCCATTGCTTTTGAGTTTATCGTTGATGAATACAAACAACTGGCATTGGTAAGACTCATTGGAGAAATTGCGGGAACAGTGTCTATTTTATATGCATCGGAACTGTTAGCCCTTTCTAATGGTTTGATGTTAGGTGGAATCACGGGTGTAAGACCTGCAGAGGTTGTTATTCTGGGTGCAGGAATTGTAGGTGAATTTGCTACAAAAGCTGCAATAGGTCTGGGAGCCAGTGTAAAAGTTTTCGACAATTCCCTATCAAAATTAAGAAGACTACACACGATGGTTGACAGCCGTGTTCCGACTTCCATCATTGATCCTAAAGAACTCAGCAAAAGTTTAAGACGTGCTGATGTTGTGATAGGAGCTCTTCCAAGGTTAAATATGACCCCTATCGTCACCGAAGATATGGTGATGAAAATGAAAAAAGGAAGTGTTATTATCGATATTACCATAGACAACGGTAAAGTAATCGAAACATCCGAATTGACGACCATGGAAAATCCTTATGTGATCAAACATGGTGTGATCCACTGCGGACTTCCCAACCTTACCTCAAGAATGCCTAGAACAACCACTAAGGCAATTTCGAATTTCTTCCTTTCCTATATTTTAAATTATGATGAAGAAGGCGGTTTTGAAAACATGCTGATCCGCAAAAACGAAATGAAGCAGAGTTTATATATGTACAAAGGAAGACATACTAAAAAGATCATCTGTGACCGTTTCGGACTTACGTACCACGATATCAATCTTTTAATTTTCTAATGAAAAAACTGAAATTTTATGCAATAGGCTTCGTTCCGGGGCTTTTACTCGTATTTTTTATTTTAAACAAGAAAGGAGCAAGCTGTAGCGGATATTTGCCAAACAGCCGCGTCATTGCTGAAACTCTTTCCAAGGAATTCAAATATTCAGAAGATGCCAAGGCCTCAATGGAAGCTTTTAAGGTTGATGAAAAGTTTATAAAAGACAGCATTATCACTAAAGGAAAGGTAGATTTTGACCGAAGTCACGCACAAAAAAAACCGTGTCCGGATTATCTTATTACGTATCCTGAAAAAAATCCAGGCTACGAAATCACTTTTGAAAAATGTGAAGAAGTGGTTACCATCAACGGTTTAAAAAAGCTTAAATAGTTCTTATTTATATCCTATGGGAGGCAACTACTACATGATTCATGATTATCTGATATTCATCGGAGTATTTGCCATTTTCTTTTTTCTGACGACCAGCATTTATCTTTTCAGTGAGCATCAGAAGCTGAAGAAGAAAAATGCTAAATTGTCAGAAAGCAATACCATTATTGAGCAGCGTCTGAATGAGGTTCGCCTTGAACATATCGGTACCAAGCTGAATCCTCATTTGTTTAAGAATATCCTTAATTCTGTTCAGTCTCATGCCTACCAGACGTATATGTCTCTGGATAAGCTGGCCAATGTTCTGGATTACATTTTATACGAAAGCAACAACAAATATGTAAGTCCTAAGGAGGAAATTAATTTTGCCCTAAGCCTGATTGAGATTAATAAAATTAAAATTAATCCTCTTTTTGATTTCAGGATTAAATCAAGGATCAACAAGTCGGATTCTTTATATGAAGAAAAAGTTTTTGCTCCGTTGATTTCTGTTGATCTTATTGAAAATGCCTTTAAACACACAGACTTTCTGGCTGAAGACTCTTTTATTTCCATTTATTTGGAGCTTGAAAATGGGATTTTTACCATAAAAGTCAGCAATAAAGCATCATTGAAAAATGTTCTGGAAAAGGAAAAAAGCGGCTTTGGAAGTCAGTCCTTTGATCAAAGGCTTAAAATGATCTACAGTACCTATTATCAACTGGAAAGAAGTGCTAAAAACGGTATCTTCACCGCTGAATTAAAAATCAATTTAGGAGAATTTTATGATAAAATGCGTTATTCTGGATGATGAATTGCTGGCGATTAGTTATTTGAAGCTTCTATGTGAACAGATTGATGATGTAGAAGTTGTTAAAGCATTCAATGATCCTAAAGTCTTTCTGAACGAAATTCACAAACTTGATTGTAATCTTTGTATTCTGGACATTGAAATGCCCGGAATGACGGGTCTTCAGGTGGCCGAATTGATCTCCGGTTCAAAAAAAATCATCTTTACCACTGCCTACAAAGAATATGCAGCAGAGGCTTTCGATCTTAATGTTGTGGATTATGTAAGAAAACCCATAAAGAAAGAACGTCTTATACAGGCTTTTGAAAAGGCTAAAGAGCAGATCAGCACCATTCAGAAGAAAACCTTTATCGAGTGGAATACCAATATTGGTAAAACGGTTATTTTAACTGAGCAGATTGCCTATATCAAGACATCTGAAATAGACAGCCGTGATAAGGACATTATTCTTAATGATGGAACTACCATTGTTTTAAAGAATCTTAACTTTAAAAACCTTCTTGAAATGCTTCCTAGTAAAGATTTTGCACAGGTTAATAAAAAAGAAATCATTGCTCTTTCTTCTATCAAAGTCTTAGGTACCAATGAAATTATCACGACCATACCTGCTGAGGATGGTCATTTTTTAAAGCTTTCCATGGGTGATGCTTACAAAAATTCTTTATTAGAATTGTTTACAAAATAAAAACAAATATTTTTTCTCTTTTCCAAAATCAGTATTGTTATACTATCAAATTACGGTTTATGGTTCTATATATTCTTTTGTCTTAAAAAAAGAACAAAAAATTCAACAAAGCTTTTCAACATTAGGATTTTTATTACATTTTTTGGAACATTCATTACATTTTAAAAACAAGGGTATTTTAATCTCAATTTATTCTTATCAACTTTGCATCAAAATATAGGAATCATGAATTTGGGGAAATATAAAAATATTATTTTTTACATCAGTACAATTGCATTTTTTTCATGCCTTATGTACTGGTTTTTTGTTGAAGGAAAAACCTTGGAAATTGGCGAAAATATTGTACCTGCCAAAACTACAGGGTCTACCATGTGGGAAAATTTCGCCGATTCATTTTTAACCAACCTTCATCATCCACTGGCGTTACTTCTGGCTCAGATTGTTACCATTATTCTGGTTGCAAAACTTTTCGGATGGATTTGTATTAAACTAAAACAACCTTCTGTTATTGGTGAAATGATTGCCGGAATTGTTCTTGGTCCTTCTCTTTTCGGATTGTATTTCCCAGAGCTTTCTGCTTTTATTTTCCCAAAAGAATCCTTGGGAAATCTGCAGTTTTTAAGCCAGATCGGGCTAATTCTTTTTATGTACATTGTTGGGATGGAGCTGGATCTTAGTGTTTTGAGAAAAAAAGCCCATGATGCTGTGGTGATCAGCCATGCGAGTATTATTTTTCCCTTTGCACTGGGGGTTGGACTGTCCTATTTTATTTATAAAGAGTTTGCGCCGGAAGGTATTCAGTTTAGCTCATTTGCTCTTTTTATAGCCATAGCCATGAGTATTACAGCATTTCCTGTTTTGGCCAGAATTGTTCAGGAGAGAAATCTTCACAAAACAAAAATAGGAACGGTTGTTATTACCTGTGCTGCAGCAGATGATATTACGGCATGGTGTATTCTGGCTGCTGTTATCGCTGTCGTGAAGGCAGGATCGTTTTCAGGATCGTTATTTGTTATCCTGATGGCCATATTATATGTATTCATCATGATCAAGGCAGTACGACCATTCCTTAACAGAATTGCCGAATCTCAAAAAGGAAAAGGATTTATCAGCAAAGGCCTGGTTGCCATATTTTTCCTCGTATTGATTATTTCATCATACGCCACTGAAGTGATTGGTATTCATGCGCTTTTCGGAGCCTTTATGGCCGGAGCTATCATGCCTGAAAATATAAAATTCAGAAATCTTTTCATTGAAAAAGTAGAAGATGTTGCTCTTGTCTTATTACTTCCGCTCTTCTTTGTCTTTACCGGATTAAGGACTCAGATCGGACTGTTAAATGACATTCATCTTTGGAAAATAGGCGGTCTTATCATCCTGACAGCCGTTACCGGGAAATTCGTAGGAAGTGCCCTTACTGCAAGATTTCTGAAAATAAGCTGGAAAGATAGTCTTACGATTGGAGCTTTGATGAATACCAGAGGACTCACAGAACTTATCGTTTTAAATATCGGTTATGATCTGGGAGTTCTAGGCCCTGAATTGTTTGCAATGCTCGTGATCATGGCTTTATTTACCACCTTTATGACAGGTCCGTGTCTTGATCTTATCAATTATCTTTTTAAAGGGAAAAAGTCAATGATTGAAGAAGAGCAGGAAGACGACAATGATACCAGATACAGAGTCCTTTTATCTTTTGAAACCGCAAAATCCGGAAGTAAATTATTAAGACTGGCAGACAACTTTACCCATAAAATGAATGGAAATAAAAGTGTAACAGCCATGAATATTGCACCGGTTGACGAACTTCACGCCTTCGATATTGAGAATTTTGAAAAAGAGCAATTTAAAAATGTCATTGAAACATCCCATGAACTTCAACTGGAAGTCACTACTCTATTCAAAGCTTCAACGGATGTGGAAAGTGACCTTACTAATATTACCAATAAAGGAAACTATGACCTTCTCCTTATCATGCTCGGAAAGTCTATGTATGAGGGAAGTTTATTGGGAAGATTATTGGGATTCACGACCAAAATCATTAATCCTGAAAAATTATTAAACACTGTAAAAGGAAAAGGAAACATTTTCAATACCTCTCCTTTTGATGATCTTACCCTTCAACTATTGGATAAAGCAACCATTCCTGTAGGAATTCTGGTAGATAAAGAATTCAATACCGCAGACCGAATATTTGTGCCCATCTTCAATTTAAGCGATTTTTATCTTCTTGAATATGCGAAAAGGCTTATTAATAACAATAACTCTCAGGTTATTATTCTTGACGCTGCGGGACAAATCCGCAACAATATTGAAGTAAAAGAACTCATCAGAAGTATTGAACAGGTAGCACCCAATCATATCACTTTATATAACGAAAAGAAAATTGAGAAGGAATTTCTTAATGCCCAGGATCTGATGCTGATCAGTAACAAAAGCTGGAAAAACCTGATTGACACCAAGAGTCTTTGGTTATCAGATATCCCTTCAACATTAATCATTTCAAACCCATAACACACCGATATTTCTATTTCTAACGAAGCTGTACATATTATTCGTTGTCTGTAAAGAAAAAACGGGTATATTTATAGCTTCAATTTTTTGAATATGCTCATTAGCAATGAAAATGGAACTGTAGAACTGGAGGCTTTCAAAACCCGCATCTATAAAGGATTGTTACTTGAAGAACTGCAACAAACAGATCTTTATAAGACCAAATACGATACCATGTGGGATGTAAAAACGGGATATTTCTGGTACTACTTTCATCCCATAGAAATACAGGGATACCAGGTATATTTTAATTTATGTTTTTATGGCAATCAGCTGGAGAGTATCCACATGAATACTTGGGAAAAAGGAGATGCCAAAGATTGGAATGAATGGACCGAAGAAAAAGAAATGCAGGTTTTTTATAGAAATAATAAATTTCTTTCTGTAATATTGGGAACTTTACCTACCCGGAAAAAGAAAAAGCCCTACCCCAGCTGTTCATTCACATTTTCATGGGGAAATATCTGGTCTGTTTATGATCCGAGAAGTGCCAGCAGCCTCATGGGAATAAGCTATAATGAAAAAGAAAATTTAAAATAACAAATAACCAAAAAACAAGAGATTAAATCATGTGCCGATATGCTATGACGATTTATAAACGTCATTACGCCTGTTTCAATTGTCAGAAAACATTTAAACGCCGCGCTCTGAAAGATGTGGACAGAGAGGCTCAAACCTCTGTGGAAGCAAAATGCCCGGAATGCGGAAATCTCATGGCCAATATGGGACTGGATTTTGAATCACCAGCCAAAAATGATGATAAGAAATGGGCACATATTAAAGATTTATATACGGTAGGCATTACGTTCCACTCCTGTGGGTGTTCCGGTCCGGGATATATTCCTCAGGATAGAAAAGCTATTATCACTTACCTTGAAAAAATCCGTTCTGAATACATGCATGCTTTGATATTCTGGAGATACCGCGTTGAACCGGAAAATAAAAAAGAACGCGAACTTGAATATCAGAAAAACGGCTCCAAATTATGGGCAGTAAGCAATAACGCTTTCAAACAAACGGTAACGAATCAGGAAGGGATCAATTACTGGCTTACTAAAATAAAGGAGGTGGAAGAAAGACTTACCGCTATCAGAAACACATGATGATCGCGAATAATAGAACGATTTAAATTTCTCACGAGTTATTTTTCCTGTAATAATTTCAAAAGTCTTTTAAAATCTTCAATACTATTTTTTTCTTCCTGCTTTACAGACACCTCGCTGAAAGAAGCTACAGAATCCCGATTGCATATGATATGGATAAGCTTTCCTTTTTCAAAATAATTCCGGGTTTCCGTTATTTTTGATTTTTTAAAATCAAATGTTTCAGTATCATTATTTTCTTTCATAGCTTTTGCGTCATAGAACAAAGGGCGATTATAAGTATACTCTTTTTCGAAAACAAAAGATAATTTTCCATTTAACAGATAATATTCTATCAATGTCTGTCCCATTTCTCCATAATGTCTGGCAATTATCTTTTCGAGAAGCTTATTTTTATAATAAAATGTGGCTTCTCCTCCCTCCGCTGATTCTCCTTCAATGTTTTTCTTTTTCACAAGGCTCCATGTCTTAATAGAGTTGATTCTTTTAAAATTTAATTGAATAGGTTTTAATTGCTTTTCTAAATTTCGAGTGGTTTGTTCATCAATTACATGTGCAGCCGCATTTATTTCAAGAGTATCTTTTGCAACGTTCAGTTTCATGACTCCATTTTCTCTTGCATACCCGAAACTTCCTGTAATCAGGAATATAAAAATCAGGTAAAACAATTTATTTTTCATAGGTTACTCTGTATTAATATTGTAAAATTATCGAAAAAACATCATAGATCAGCATTTCCTCTACAGTTGATTTTTGTAATTGTAAGCAAAAAAACGTATCTATGCCTACACTTTTCACTGATTTTAAATGATAAAAAAACAAATGACCATTCGCCTGATAGTTTTATTACTTTTTCTAAGCTTTATCGCCTGCAAAAAGAATAATAGCATGGCTGATGTTGAACAGAATGTTATTCAGGATACCATTAAGCTCAATGATTCAATCATACGGATGAGAAATCATTATCTTAAAATGCGGATCGCAACAAGATGGATTTATGACACCTATTCAGATTCCAAAGATTCACTGTTTGAATATTTTGTTTTGAACTTAAAAGATGAGGGAGATTCTATTAAAGGAAGTTATTGTGCAACAGGGGATAACGATAAATCTCTGGACTGCCATCCAACTGAATTGAATATCCGGGGCCGTATTGCCAACGGTAAAATAACAGCTGAATTCTACAGTTTTTTAGGAAGTAAAGACCATAAAGGAATCGCAGAACTCAGACTTGTCAAAGATAATTATCTGGAATGGAAAATCATCAAAGCTCCCCCACCTCCTTTTCATTTTCCTAAATATGCATTATTTGTTGGCCTCAGTCCTAAACAACCACATCTTCACAGATCACAATAATTATGATGCCTGTATAAAATATAATATAGAAAGAAGAAAGAATAGTTTCCAATCTTTATCATGATTTTTCAAAGTGGTCTTTCACAAATTTTTATTAAAATTCCTTTGTTTTCAAAAATATTTTATACCTTCGCTTTGTGATTTTTAACAACGGAACATATTATTATAGAATTTTTACCTCAGATCTGGGATAGGGATTCTTATGAACATAACTTAAAACCTCGTCCTTGACGAGGTTTTTTTATTTTAAACAAATTTTAAAGATGAAAATAAGTATTATAGGAGTCGGGTTAATCGGAGGCTCGATGGCGCTTAAACTGAGAGAAAAAGGAATCGCAAGCTTCATCTATGGAATCGATTATAATAAGGCACATATCAATGATGCCTTGGATTTGAAAATTATTGATGCAGAAGCAACCCTGGAAGAAGGCATTAAAAATTCGGATTTAATTATTATTGCCATTCCTGTAGATGCTGCCAGAAAAATACTTCCGGAAGTATTAAATCTGGTATCCGATACTCAGACGGTCATGGACGCAGGCTCTACAAAAGCAGGCATTGTAAATGCTGTAAAAAACCATACACAACGTTCAAGGTTCGTGGCTTTTCACCCGATGTGGGGTACTGAAAACAGCGGTCCCAAGTCAGCCATGTCCGAAAGTTTTTCGGGGAAAGCAGGCGTTATTTGCAACAAAGAAGAATCTGCTGCTGATGCTTTGAAAAATGTTGAAGGAGTAGTAAAAGCGCTCGATATGCACCTCATCTACATGAATGCTGAGGATCATGATATCCACACCGCCTATATTTCTCATATTTCCCACATCACTTCATACGCACTTGCCAATACGGTATTGGAAAAAGAACGTGAGGAAGATACCATCTTTCAACTTGCCAGTTCCGGATTCTCAAGTACGGTTCGTCTTGCCAAATCTCATCCTGAAATGTGGGTTCCCATCTTTAAACAAAACAAGGAGAATGTATTGGATGTACTGAATGAGCATATCACCCAGCTTAGAAAGTTCAAGTCTGCCCTGGAAAAAGAAAATTATGAATATCTGGAAGAACTGATTTCCAACGCCAATAAAATAAGAGGAATCCTGGATAAATGATCCGGGATTTTATTTTCCGTTTACTTTAATCACTGAAATTCTGCCTTTCCAGCCTTTATCAGGTTGACGTACTCACTGGGAGTAATACCTTCCATTTGTTTAAAAACTCTATTAAAAGTTGCCTGATTAGAAAATCCGGATTCTGTGTAAATATACATCAATGTTACTTTCTGCAGATCACTTTCATTAATGAGCATTTTCACATGCCGAATTCTGTATACATTCAGGTAGTGATTAAAATTAGTGTACCCCAGATAACGGATAACCTTTGAAATATAGGTATAATTCACATGAAAACGGCTGCTTAATACGGCTATATTCAGATTGGGATTTTTAAACAGCATCTCAGTCTCCATGACATGAGTCAGCTTATGAACGACTTCTTCATCAATATCCTTCTCTTCAGTATTTTCCGGGATCGGTATTTTTTTTCGTTCTTCTTTAGCTGCCAGTTCCTTGTGCCGCTCAATATCGGATAAAAAGCTTAACCTGTTAAGTTTATTATTATAAACAAGCAAGGTACCGATGACCAGAAGATTGTAACAAAAAAGAAGAATATCGGTCATCATAATTTTATCCGCAGGAAATTGATCAAACGTAATACCTGAATATTTATGAATCAGAAAACAAATACTTACAATAACCAGTAAATAGAGTGAATAAACCACAGTTTCTTTTTTTGAAAAAAAAATGTAGGCAGCTATGGGCAACGGAAGTAGCATCACAAAACTCCCCACCGAAGTTCCCCAGAATGCAACCAGAATATAAGATATATATATAGGACCTATAATCATATAGATATGCATAATCTTATCGGCATTATATTTTTTTCTTATTAAGAGATAAGTGTAAGACAAAATCAACAACCCTATAGTAAAATACAACACTAAAAATGGACCGGACATAAGAAAATGATAAATAAAGATATTTAACAATAAAAAGCAGCAGGTAAGAATTACATATTGATGTATAAAATGATGTTTAAGGTCTTCCATTTCTAGCCGTATTTTTTTTCATTGATTGACAAAGCAATCGTTTTTCAATTGTGTTTTATATAACCAACTGATTATCTTGCATTTAATAATTTCAAGTGTATTTTGAAAATCAATTTATTGTGAAGAAATCTGTTTTATAAATATAGATAATTTTGGAAAACAAATATCACACACAAATGAAACCATATATATTTCGAGTGAATTTTTCTAATAACCAATAAGAAAATATTCAACACAACCAACAACACAATTTTTAAAGGAACAAAAACCTTTAAATCACTATGAGTCAATTTATTGACAGCCTTTTTAAGAACTGTCAATAAATTACTCAATTGAAAAAAAATTTAACAATAAACAATATTCATCCATGATGATATAAACCATTTTGACATTATGCTTAAAATATATTTTTTTTAATAGAATTAGAATTTTATTATTTATTTAACAAATTTAAAATTAATAGTGCATATTATATAAGTAAAGTTCCCTTCATTATCCGTTCAAAAAACGGTATGATATAAAAGGCAAGTGTTTTTTATATCTTTTTTTCAAAAGTTTGTGTATAGAATTACAGTTTACAGGAGATCTCCTGTGCTGTAATTCTTTTTTTTTACTCTATCGCCAATTTCCCATACTCTATCATGATGGTTTTTCATTTTATAAAATTATTTTTGATAAAATTAAAAATAATTTTAACTTTGTTAAAAAATATAGTACATTTGTCAAAATTAATATCCATGAAACTACCTATAGTCTGTCCAAGTTGTGATCACGCACTCAATGTAAGTCAGATGAAATGCCCAAGCTGTAAAACAGAAGTAAGTGGCGACTACGAGCTTCCTGTTCTTCTTAAACTGAATCGTGAAGAACAGGATTTCGTACTCAACTTTTTTCTATCAAGTGGAAGTATTAAAGAAATGGCTAAACAAGCCGGTCTCTCCTATCCTACCATGAGGAATAAAATGGATGACTTGATCACGAAGATCGACCAACTGAAAACTAACCTGTAAACTTGGATGACATGAACTGGAAAACCATCTTCAATCCTTTTGAAAAATTTGATGAGAAATCTCTTCTTTTTATAGGGCTGCTGGCGATTCCTATATCCATCGGCATTGGATACTGGACAGATAGCAGTTTCAGTAGCATATACAGAATAAGCAAATTAGAGGAAACCTCTCTTCAGACTGTTATTCTGCTTACTTTAATAAGCTTTGTTTCCGCCGTATTCGTTCTTTTCATTTTAGGACGGATCTTCAATAACAAAACCAGATTTATAGACATTGTTAATACCGTTCTGATATCGCAGTTGGTTTTAATTCTTTTACAGCCTACTGTAAAACTGGACTTTATCAATGCAGCCCGAAAAAGCGTGATCCGTTATGAGAATGATCCCACGCAGTCAATTCCCGTTATGGATATAGCCATTACATTAGGCATATCTTTTTCCTTTATTATCATATTAGTATATAGCATTGTACTTTACTACAATGGTTTTAAAACAGCTACCAATATTAAAAAATGGGAACATATTGCTCTTTTTGCCTTTGTATCATTGGTTACTACTTTAACCTGCCAGATTCTAACAACTAAACTTATATAATACTATGAAAACCAAATTATTCGTCGTGCTGGTACTCCTGGCACAGTTTTGTTATGCCCAGATTGAAGGAACCTGGAACGGTGAGCTTGATCTTCAAACCATGAAACTTCCCATTATTCTAAAGATTAAAAAAGAAAAAGAAGGCTATAGTTCTCTGGTTAATAGCCCTAAACAAAGTCCCAAAGACTTTGAGGTAGACACAACCATTTTCAACAATAATGAATTTACTTTTGATATTCAAAAGCTGAATGCTTCTTACAAAGGAAATTTCAAAACAGATCATTTTGAAGGCATCCTTACCCAGCATGGTAAGACTTATCCTTTAAATTTCTTCACGGAGGTTCAAAAGACCACCAATATTCCGTACCTCAATGGCAAAGCTATTGATATAAAGAAAATTGATGATTTTTTAGATTATATCGTTCAAAAAAAACAAGGGATCGGAAGTGTTTCTATTTTCCGGAATGGTTCCGAAATTTATCATAAAAATTTTGGACAACAACAGCTTAAAAATGTTAGTTACGATGCCAATACTCTATACCAGATTGGATCTATCAGTAAGCTTATGACTGCTGTGATGCTCCACCAGCTCATAGAAAAAGGCAAGCTTGGTTTAAACGATAAATTATCCAAATTCTATCCGGAGATTCCCAATTCTGAAAATATCAGTATTAAGAACATGCTTAATCATACGAGTGGTTTGGGAGACTATGTCGGAAAAACGATTGAGAATAACTGGCTGTTTGGAAAACCTGTGGGTGATGCCGCAATTATGGATTCTATCAAAATGGAAGGGGTAAGTTTTCAACCGGGAGAAAAAGCAAGGTACTCCAATTCCGCCTACTTTTTGTTGAGTAGGATTTTAGAAAAAATACACCAAAAGCCCTATAATCAGATTTTAAGAGAAAATATTCTTGAAAAAGCAGCGATGAAGCATACATTTTCCGTGCTTGATAATCCCAAAAATATTTTCAAATCTTATCAGTTGACCGATGATGTATGGGCAGAACTTCAGGACTTTGATTTTCACAATTGCATCGGTCTGGGAGATATTACTTCAACTACCGAAGACATGAATATTTTCATCAATGCATTATTTAACGGCAAGTTCATCCAAAAGAAAACAGTAGAAATGATGATTTCCGATAAAAATGAAAAACTTTTTGGTTCAGGCATTTTCAAAAGTCCTTTCTATAATATCATTTGGTACGGACATGGTGGTGATACTGCCGGTACTCACTCCACGGTTTCCTACGAGCCAAAAGATAAGCTTTCCTTTGCCGTCACCATCAACGGAGAAAATTTCTCTCATAACAAAGTCTTTGTTGCCATCCTGAACCTGATCTATGGCCGGGATTATAAATACCCGGTATTTGATACAGCCAAAGCTTCCGAAACGGTATTGGAAAAATATATCGGCAATTATTCCTCAAAAGATATTGCTCTGGGTTTAAAAGTTTTCATTAAAAATGAGAAGTTATATGCACAGGGAACAAATCAACCGGAATTTTTACTGGAGTATGTTAAAAATAATGAATTTACATTTGAGAAAGCAGACTTGAAAATAAACTTTATCCCTGAAAAAGGACAACTTGAACTAACACAGGGAGGGAAAACATTGACATTCAATAAACAATAATTACATATATAGTTATAAAAAAGTCCCTGAAATATTGAATTCAGGGACTTTTTATTATTTTTTATATGTATGATTTTAACACTCCGGAACGTTCACTGCAATCGCCAACCCGCCTTCAGAGGTTTCCTTGAAACGATCACTCATAGATTGTGCAGTCTCCCACATTGTTTGAATGACTTCATCCAATGTTACTTTAGCTTTGGTAGGATCACTTTCCAATGCAATATTAGCTGCTGTGATGGCTTTCATAGCTCCCATTGTATTTCTTTCAATACAAGGAATCTGTACCAATCCTTTGATAGGATCACAGGTTAATCCAAGATGATGTTCCATCGCTATTTCTGCTGCCATCATCACCTGTCCTACACTTCCTCCCAGGATTTCTGTAAGTCCTGCCGCTGCCATCGCCGATGACACTCCGATTTCTGCCTGGCAACCTCCCATTGCCGCAGAGATGGTAGCATTCTTTTTGAACAGTGTTCCTATTTCACCTGCAACAAGTAAGAACCTTACAATATCGTCTTCACTTGTAAATGGAGTAAATGCCTGTGAATACATCAATACAGCCGGAATTACACCGCTTGCCCCATTGGTAGGCGCTGTAATGATTCTTCCAAAACTTGCGTTTTCTTCATTCACTGCCAGTGCAAAGCAGGCAATCCATTTATTGATATTGGTAAAGTTCTCTTCAGCATCTACCACAAGCTTGAACCATTCATCAATATTTTTATAAATTTTATCTCCTAAAAGTTTTCTGTTAATTCCCGCAGCTCTTCGTGACACATTTAAACCTCCTGGAAGAATACCTTCTTTATTCACTCCTTTATAGATGCATTCTTTGATTTGCTGCCAGATATAAAGCGCTTCCTGTCTCGTTTCATCCTGAGTTCTCCAGCTCTCTTCATTGATTAAAATTAAATCTGAAATTTTATCAAATCCAAGTTTCTGGCAATATTTTGCAATATCTGAACCGTGATGGCAAGGATACAATGTACGTACACAATGTTTCTCAATAGAATTTTTTTCCTGGCTGGCTATAAAACCTCCTCCTACGGAATAAAAGTCCTGAACAAGCTCAGTCCCATCCTCAAAAACAGCTCTGAAAATCATCCCGTTAGGGTGAAAGTCCAGTGACTTCTTCATATTTAAAATCAAATGATGACCATACACAAAAGGAATAAGCTTCTCACCTCCCAGATTAATGGTTTGTGTACTTTTAATATACTCGATTTTTTCGTCGATTTTTGAAGTGTCGATGGTTTTAAAATCTTCACCATTCAACCCCAGCATTCCGGCAATATCTGTCCCGTGGCCGATTCCTGTTTTCGCCAATGATCCGAAAAATTCAAGAAAAACTTCTTTAACTTCTTCTATTGATCTTTCTCTCTTTATAATTCTGATAAATGCAGATGCAGCATTCCAAGGCCCCATCGTATGCGAACTGGATGGGCCTATCCCTACTTTAATAATCTCAAAAACCGATATTGATTCCATAAATGATTCGTCATTTTCCTCTCAAGCAAAGATACATGATAAATCTTAATAAAATTCAGGATTTCATGGAGGTTTAATGATAATATAAAGTTAAAAAAGGTCATATAACACTTTCTTCGTGTTGAGAGAGATCAAGGCCTTTGTTTTCAGATTCTTCCGAGACTCTTAAGGTGATCATAGAATCTGTAATTTTATACAGTATCAGTGATCCAAAAAATGTAAATACAGAAACCAGAACCAAAGCGATCATATGATGTAGAAAAACACGTGTTCCTCCGTGAAGAAGGCTGGCATTCTCGCCATGGGCAAAGATAGCCGTGAGGATCATTCCCATAATTCCCCCTACGCCGTGACAGGCAAAAACATCCAGTGTATCATCTATTTTTTTTAAAGCTTTCCAATTGACCATTATATTGGAAACAATAGCCGTAATAAACCCTATGAAAAGACTTTCCTGGATACTGACAAAACCACATCCGGGAGTAATGGCCACCAATCCAACCACTGCTCCGATGCAGGCACCCAAAGCCGAGACACTTCTTCCATTGATTCTATCAAAAAAAATCCAGGTCATCATCGCGGAAGCTGAAGCAATAGTCGTCGTTCCAAATGCCGTTGCTGCAGAAGCAGAAGCACTCAAGGCAGATCCTGCATTAAATCCGAACCAGCCGAACCACAACATGCCTGTTCCTAAGAGTACATATGAAATATTGGAAGGCTCATGATGCGGATTCTTTCTGTTTCCAACCACAAGAGCTCCTGCAAGAGCCGCAAAACCGGCACTCATATGCACCACTGTTCCTCCGGCGAAATCTTTGACACCAAAATAGTTATTCAGAAGACCGTCAGGATGCCACACCATATGACAAAGCGGAGTATAAATAAAAATACTGAAAAGCACAATAAATAAAAGATAAGAGATAAAACGTACTCTCTCCGCAAAGGAGCCCGTAATAATCGCAGGTGTAATCACTGCGAACTTCATTTGAAACAGAGCAAACAACACAAATGGAATGGTAGGAGCCATCATTTTATGCGGAAGACTTCCTACTTCACTAAAAAAAGGATAGGTAAATGGATTTCCAATAATTCCATAATGTTTTCCATTCAGATTAAAGCCTAATGATTCTCCAAAAGAAAGAGAAAATCCTACGACAATCCAGACTATAGAAATTACTCCCAGTGCTATAAAACTTTGGAGCATGGTAGATATGACATTCTTCTTCCCAACCATCCCTCCATAGAAAAAGGATAATCCAGGCGTCATCAGAAGTACCAGACCGGCAGCAGCCAGAATCCAGGCAACATCTGCACCTACAATATTATCTTCAGAAAGAAAATCGCCGTTATTGGCAACAGGTATGGCCGGATTCCAAAATAATCCTCCAATGGCGACAAGCGTAATTACAGAAAATGAAATGATCCATTTTAAACCAATTTTCATAATAATTTATATTTAACCCTATCAAATTTAAATATAAATCTTATAAAAAATACATTTTTAACAATCTACCCCCTATAAAAAAGTATTTAACAAATAATATTTTACTTATTTGAAAACTTCATGTAATATTTTAGAAACTTCTTTGTACTTAGTAGCCGGAAAAAGGTGCGTTCCTCCTTTGATAACATAATCCGGTTTTGAATAACGGATAGGGAAAACAATATCTTTATCTCCTAATATCTGGATGACATTGGGGTTTTCTTCAAATTTCCATTCTGCCACCTTTTCTACCGACCATTTCAGGTAATAAGGATCTTTCACTCTGAAATACTGAAGAAGTCTCGGATTTTTAGGATCGAAAAGCTTTCTCACCACAGCGTAGGCATTCGCAGCTCTTTCATTAAAGAGTCCTACAGGTAATATTCTTGGAATTTTGGTGATCTCACCGGTCTTTATGAATCTTGACTTTTCTTTATCCGACTTGATACTTCCCAGAATAACAACTTTTTCCGCAGGCTTCAGACGGTTAATTTCCTGCACCATAATTCCTCCGAAAGAATATCCTAAAAGAAAAAATGGCTCCGAATCATCTACTTTTTCAGCCATTCTTTTAACATAGGCATGAAAAGATTCATTTTTTTCCGGAATAAGCCAGTCTATAAAGATCAGTTCATATTCCTTGGGAAACTCTATTCTTTCCAGAACTTTAAAATCTGCTCCAAGACCGCTTACGATATAAATTTTCATAGGACTAATTTATAAAAAATACCGTAATGATCATAGATGGAACCCAATAGAATTTCCTCTCTGTTATTTAAATTTTCACAAAAAAAATGAGCAGTTTAAAACCACTCATTTTTATATCAATTTTATATTTAATCTATTTCTTTTTAACCGGAATTCTGTTATCATTATCCAATTTCTCCGTAGATACTTTAAACTGAATGTCCATCTCATTTTTAATGAAATAATCTTTCAGAGAAGACTGGTAGAATACTTTGAAATCTCTTCTGTTTAATGAGAATTTAGCAGATTCAATCACCACGGTAAACTGAGTAACATAAACGTTAGCAGGGAAAGAGATTGTTTTTCTCACTCCTTTAAGGGTAAGATCTCCATATACGGTAGAATTAAACTCACTGTTTGCTAATGGAATAATTTTAGTCAGGTGGAATTTAGCAATCGGGAATTTTTTTACTTCAAAGAAGTTGGTACTTTTCAGGTCGTTGGTAAGTTTAATCTGATCCTCATCAGAAACGTCTCCGGCCATCATACTTCTCATATCTATTATAAACTCACCGTCTACCAAAACAGTATGGTCAAAATTGAATTTTCCGCTTTTCAGCTTTACTGTTCCTGAGTGAGATGAAGCTTCAGTTTTTACAACCTTATATCCCCACCATCTGATCTCTGACGAGGTCACTTTGGATACCTTATCAAATTTCTTTTGTGCAGAAACAAATGATATACTTGCGCACACCATAGCAAACAATAGTAATCTTTTCATTCTTTTTTATTTACAATTCAACAAAAATAAAAAAAAGTGTAGAACTTCTACACTTTTAATAATCTTTTTTTGATTAATTTATTGAGCAGTTACCTTTACTACCATATCAATATCATCTTTCACAAAAACATCCTGCATTGTAGATTTGTAAGCTACATCAAATTTCTGTCTGTCGAAAGAGAATTTGTTGGATACCAAACTTACGACTCCTTTGCTGTAAGCAATTTTTGCAGGGAAAGTAACCGGATTCGTTTTTCCTTTTACTGTAAGGTTTCCTGATACTAAAGAATTGTAGATTTTATCGTTGTTTTTCTTTACTCCTGTAATTTTGAAAGTAGCAGTAGGGTGTTTTTCAACTTCAAAGAAATCACCGTTTTTAAGGTGTCCGTTTAATTTTTGCTGATATTCTCCTGTAAGGTCAGTAGCATTGATAGAAGTCATATCTAAAACAAAGCTTCCTCCTACCAGTTGGTTTCCTTTCATCACCATATCTCCTGATTTCACTTTAATCGTTCCATCGTGAGAACTAGCCTCAGATTTTGCTACTTTGTATCCCCACCAGTGGATATCAGATGCTACTACTTTTTTTGACTGTCCGAAAGCTAAACCACCAGCTAATACTGCCAGTAAAAATATTTTTTTCATTGAATAGATTTGTTTACTTATTTAACAGGGCAAAGGTAGCCATCTTATTTCATAGATGACGTTGATGTATATCAAGAAAAACGATTATTTTTATGAATAATATCATCTCATAAAAAAACTCCGAATTTCTTCGGAGTTTGTATTTTAATTTTGATAATAAGCGGTATAAAGAGCAATTCCTTTTATCGCTGTGTGGTTTTGCTTTACCAGGTAAATTGGAATGTTTTTCAACATCTCTTCCATTTTATCACTGATTTTAAACTTCTCATAGAACTTAGCTTTATCCATGTATTCTCTCAACATCTGAGGAATATCTCCGGCAATAAGTAATCCACCGGTTGCTTTTAACTTTAATGTTAAGTTATTCGCTTCTCTTGCCAAAAACTCAAGGAAAGTATCTAAAGCAATTCTACAGATCATTACATTTTCATCAACAGCAGCTTTAAAGAGTTCTTCTACAAAATTACCGCTCGCAAGACGCTCTCCCAACCATTCAGGTTCAGGATGTCTCTTTACATCTCTTAAAAATCTGTAAATATTGAACAATCCGGACTTGGACAATACATTTTCCCAGCTTACAATTCCATAGATATTATTTAAGAATTGATAAAACTCAACTTCTACGTTGGTTCTTGGTGAAAACTCAGAATGCCCGCCTTCTGTAGCAAATGGTCTCAGGTATTTTCCATCAAAGAAATATCCTGCTTCTCCCAACCCGTTTCCAGGTGCAAGAATTGCAACATTTCCTTTTTCAAGATGGCCACTTGTATAGATTGCATCAAGGTCATCATCTTCAAGAAGTGCCATTCCGTAAGCGGAAGCTTCAAGGTCATTCAGCATATCTGCCTTTTCAAACCCGAAGTCTCTTTTGTACACCTCAATATCTAAATGCCAACCTAGTCTTGGAGGGGTACTTTTCCCGTCAAATACAGGTCCCGGTACCGCCATTCCTAAACGTTTTACGTTTTCAAGCTGGTTATCCTGAATAAACTTCTTTAAAATATCTGCAAAAGAAGCATATTCTTTGGTTACATACGTATTTTGTTTTTTGATCTCAAGACCTCCGTCACCGGAAACAAAATAGCCTAAGATTGTTATATCTTCACGGAGACTTGCTCCAATGATAGAAACGTTATCATTATTACTGTTTTCTACTCCAGGTAAATAAAGTGGAAATTTTGGATTCAGAATCATAACCTCAAATTTTACCAAATATAATAATTATCCTTCAGAGACAAAAAAAACCTTCTCACAAAAGTGAAAAGGTTTGGTTAATAATTGTTTATATTAAATCTAACTACTTTCCTAATGGAATATTATAACCGAAGCCTACCCCGATGTTCCCCACATTATAGTCCTGACCAGGAAGATCTCCTTTAGTTCCTACAAAAACCTTTTGGTATTGTACGAAGAAATTCCAGTCTCTGTTGTGGTATCCGATCTCCGGCTTAAGGTAGAAACCTCCGCTAGCTCTTTCTACATTTGTATTGGAAGCTACCTGCTTATCTCCTACAAGAAAACCATATCCTAAGTCCGTTCCGAAATAGAAACCGGTTTGTTTTGGATAAATTCTGATCAAAGCAGCTACAGGAACCACTCCTACATCATTGTTTTTATATCCGTTGTTTTCTTTTCCGAAATAGTGAGAATATCCTGTTGCAATACCTAATCCAAACCCAGGAGTAATCAGGTTTTGGTAAGCCACGTCTACACCTACAGCTGCAGAAAGGTTATCTGAAGGAACTGCTAAACCAACATTTGCGCCAACTTTAAGCATGTTGTTCATTTGTGAACTTTGAGCACTTGCTACACCTGCTGTTAAAATCCCAGCCAACAATATTGCTTGTTTAAACATTTTCATAACTCTAATTTTTAATTTTACTAAACAGGTAGGATGTAAAAATCGTGCCAAGCCAAGCCTTTTTTGCCCATTTAACATTCAAAAAATTCATAAAACAATGAATTTCAACGCATTAATTTTAACTATTTTTAAATGTTTGTTTAACAAAAATTATCAAAAATTCATCTTAAAAAATGAATTAAGTCTAAAAAACGCCTATAAAATATTAACACAGATGCTACGAATATGGGATATTAATTATTCACAACAACTAAAGATAAATCTAATTGGCTATTTGGCTTAATTTTTTATTGGGCTCATACCTTTCTTTCAAAGATACATGTCATCAGTCTTTCCAGTAACATTAACAATCCTTAACTCATTATTATTTTAACCTTTATACGCTAAAGACATCAAAAAAGTAAATTCTCTCACCATGGCAGATTCCCTATTAAAAAACAAACATCTCCTTTGGCGTGCTGGTTTCGGAGTTGGAATCAATCAAATTGCTGATTTGAAAAATAAAAACACTACAGCATTACTTAATGAATTATGTAAAGAAGATCAGTTCTTTGAAATCAATTATGATACTCCTGATACAGGTCCTTCCACTGACTATATGAATAACACGGCCCCTGCTGAAAAGAAAAAAGAGATGCAGCGCATCAACAGGGAGCAAAATAATGAACTGAATCTGAATTTTCTGAACCAAATGGCAAACAGCAAGGAACAGATGAGAGAAAAGATGGCTTTTTTCTGGCATGGACATTTTGCTTCCCGGGTGATCAACCCCAAGTTCAGCAGACAACTTTTGAATACGATCAGGAAAAATGCTTTGGGAAATTTTAAAGATTTACTGTTTGAAGTAAGCCAGTCCCCTGCTATGCTGAATTTTCTGAACAATCAGCAGAATAAAAAAGATCATCCGAATGAAAACTTTGCCCGTGAAGTAATGGAGCTCTTTACAATGGGCAGAGGAAATTATACAGAAAAAGATGTGAGAGAAGGTGCAAGAGCTTTTACGGGATGGAGCTATGATAAGGAAGGAAATTTTAAGGAAAGAAAAAATCTGCATGACGAAGGGACAAAAACTTTTTTGGGCAACACAGGTAACTTCACTGGTGGTGACGTTTTGAATATCATTTTGGAACAAAAAACTACGGCTCAGTTTATCACAACTAAAATCTATAAATTCTTTGTTAATGAAAATGTAGATCATGATATCATCAATAAGCTGAGTAACAATTTCTATAATTCGGGTTATGATATTAAAAAACTCCTGAATGAGATATTTTCAAGTTCATGGTTTTATGATCAGAAGAATATAGGAAACAGAATCAAATCTCCTGTGGAACTTATGGTGGGGATTATGCGAATCCTTCCAATGCAGATCCAGAATCCTGAAAACCTCATTGTTTATCAGAAATTATTGGGACAAATGCTGTTATATCCACCTAATGTAGCGGGTTGGCCCAATGGGAGATCGTGGATAGACAGTTCTACTTTGATGTTAAGACTTCAGATTCCTCAGATATGGTCCGGACTTCGGCCTCTGGAATACAGTCCACGCCAGGATGATGATATTGATATGGGAATGAAATCCCGTGAAACGGCTTTAAATAAAAGCTTTAAAAATCCAAATATTACGATAGACTGGAATAGGGTTGATACATTATTTGCTCAAAAGAAATGTGAAGATTATCTGCTTCAGAGACCAGAAAGTCTTGATATCAATACAGTAAACAATTTTTCTGATAAGAGTATTAAAATGACGGTCATCAATCTGATGTCTACCCCGGAATATCAGCTCATGTAAACGAGCAGCCACTACTTTAACCTTCTAATCTCTCACCAAAACTATAAAGTTATGCTAATCAAAAGAAGAGAATTCCTAAAAATAAGCTCATTGGCAACAGCTTCATTCATGATGCCTAATTTCTTAAAGGCAATGACATTAGACGAAGCTTTAGCTCCCAGTCAGAATATATTGGTCGTCCTGCAGTTCACTGGAGGAAATGATGGACTAAACACGATCATTCCTGCAAAAAATGACATTTACTTCAGAGAACGAAAAACTCTTGCCATTCAGAATTCCTTGTCTTTAACGGATGAGGTCGGAATCAACCCTTCTCTACCTTATTTTAAAGAACTTTTTGATGGAGGTGAATTATCGGTTATGAATAATGTAGGGTATCCCAATCCCGACAAATCTCACTTCAGAAGTATGGATATCTGGCAGTCCGCAAGCCGGAGTGATGAATTTTTAGATACCGGATGGCTTGGACGTTTCCTGGATGAAGAATGTTATCGTTGTGAACATCCTACTCAGGCATTGGAAGTGGATGATATGCTGAGTCTTGCTTTAAAAGGAGAAAATAACAAAGCATTTGCTTTTAAAGATCCGAAAAGACTTTATCAAACCAGCCAGGAGAAATATTTCAAATCTCTGTATGATCATCACCATGATGATGAAACGGTCTCTTATCTTTATCAGACTTTAGGTTCAACAATTAATAATGCCGGCTATATATTTGATAAAAGCAAAGCGAAAAAGACGGACCAGACTTATCCGAATTCTCAATTGGGAAGAGATTTCAAAACGGTGGCATCTTTAATAAAATCTGACATTAATACTCAGGTTTATTATTTGTCTGTGGGAAGTTTTGATACCCATGTGAACCAAACCGACAGGCAAAGTAAGCTCTTTAACGATATCAATGAGGCTGTAAAGTCCTTTGTTGCTGATATGAAAAGCAATGGACTTTTTAATAATATTCTGCTGATGACGTTTTCAGAATTCGGACGCCGTGTTGCTCAAAATGCCAGCAATGGAACAGATCACGGAACTGCCAATCAAATGTTTTTCATCAGTGGAAACCTCAAAAGAAAGGGCCTTCTGAATGCTCTTCCTGACTTACAAAACCTGAATGAAGGAGATCTTATCTATACTGAAGATTTCAGAAAAGTCTATGCCACCATTCTGAAAAACTGGCTGAAAGCAGATTCCTCCAAGGTCTTGGGCTGGAAAAACGGAGTTTATGATTTTGTGTAAATAAGAATTCATCTCCTTTTTTTATCTTGGCTTGGAAATTGCATAATTCTCTATAAAATAGCACTATGAAATCTAGAATATTTAAAGCATTAATTGCAATTTTGGCCCCTATAGCGATAGAATATATCGTAAAAAAAATATCTGAGAAAATAGATAAAAGCGAAGAAAAGAAAGAAAAAGAGCCTAAGCAGATTACTGCATAAACGTAAAAGTAGTTAGAATTTAAAATTATTGAAAAAGAGACTGTCATATCTAATGTACAGTCTCTTTTTGTATAGCTACTTATCTTCGGGAACAATCAGATTCTGATAATTTTGACTTCCCATTTTGAATTTTTCTTCCATCCTCAGCCTCAATTTTCTAGGTTTATGAACAAGTAAGGAATCTCCAAAACCCAACAATAATCTTTCCAGTTCGTAATTAATCTGCACACAAATTTTAAACAGCGTGCCTTCCCCGTTTTCACTCACGATTTGCTGGCTTCTGTGCAGCGGCTTCGTTTTTACATAAGGTGCATTATGCGCATCTATCCAGAAAACTACATTCTTAGGAGCCATAGATTCTGAAACCGTAACCCCCACAATATCTTTAAAATAGTCATCGCCATCCAGATTCTTATCAATATAATTGCTGTTTTCTGCAATTTCAATACTCTCCATCCTGTCTAAAGCCAGATTGTACATTTTCTGCTTATAAAGGCAGATCAGAAACCAACGGTTGTTAAACTCCTTTAATAATTGCGGATGAACCGTATACACATTAGATTCTCTGGCCGTAAAACTTTTATATAAAATTTGTAAAACCCTTTTACCGGCAATACTTTCATACAAAATATCAATATGCTCGAGGCCTTTTAACTGCTCATTTTTATCAAGATGAATGATTGATTTCTGACTTGTGGAGTGAATGGAATCCTCCAGCTTCTGAATCACCCCGTTCATCTCCTTGAACATTGAAAAGTCTTTGAATTGTTTTAAAATCTGAACGGCATTATTCATCGCTTTCAGGTCACTTTCATTCACCGAAATATTATGAATACTGTAATCAGGATCACTGTATCTGTAGTATTTTCTTTCGTACACTTCAATAGGAGCCTCATACCCGAATTTTTCACTCCGCATATTCTGCAGATCAAGCTGGACTGTGCGTTTGCTGACATAAGATTCTTTACCCTCAAATTCAAACAAGGCTTCTGAGCATTCATCAATAAGATCTTCCAGGGTATATTTTCTGTATTTGTTTTTAAGACATTTATCCAGTGTTTTATAACGGATCAGGGCATTTTTATTGGATGACATAACTTTATTTTTAATGTGATGCTAATGTGAATATTAGTATAACTCCTCTGAGAGGTCTGCGAGGATCTGAGTTACAATAACACAGAATATCCTATTTTATATAGTTGATTCTTTATCTGAAATTATTTCTTCACCACTGCATCTCCTTCAAAAACGACTCCTTCCCATCCGAACTCCATAAAGTTTCTGATATTCTGATGATCAGCTCCATTAGGATTTTTCAAAACATCTTCTCTGTAGAAATCTCCGAAAAGATAAAGCGTCTGTTCTTTTGAAATTCCCTCATAGGCAGCAAAACCGAATATTTTACAGGAACCGTTGTTCTGCCCTGCTTCATTTCTTGTATTTCCGTTTTTAAAAGCTGTCGGAATAAAATGATAATGTTCATCAATATAAGCGATGACATCATTGAATTGAATTGTCTCCGGAAAATGCTGTAATTGTTCTAATAGTACCATAAGTTGTAAGGTTTAATTTCTTTGCAGGTATCACCGGTGGGTAAGTTGTACCGGCTAGCCTTCTGCTTTTTTAAATATTTTTGTAAAAATAATCAAAAAAAATAAATCTACGCAAAACTATTGCGCAATAGACATATTACTTTGCAGTATCAAAATAACAAAACAATGGAATTTAATGGAAATCACTTAATTGAATTAGGATATAGACCGGCTAAATGGTTTAAAGATGCCATTACTTATATCAATGAAAATAATCTGGATGAAATTCAGATCACAGAATATCTGGAACAGTTCAAGCAACCGGAATTGATTCCTCTTCATGAAACCGCAAAAGACTTCATCATTAATATCAGAGCTGAACATGAAAGTGAAGATGACAATGTAGAAAAAGTAATCAAAACGATGAATGTTCTGATGAAAACACCGACTTTGATTGCCGGAGCTGTAATGCCAGATGCTTGCCCTACAGGGCCAGCAGGTCAGATTCCGGTAGGAGGAGTGGTAGTTGCTCAAAATGCAATTCACCCGGGATTTCATAGTGCAGATATCTGTTGTTCTGTAATGTTGACAGATTTTGGAAAAATCAATCCTAAGGAAGTTTTGGATGCTGCGCATGCTGTCACTCACTTCGGATATGGAGGAAGACCACGCGGTGAACAGATGCCCATGTCTGAGGAACTGATGGAAGCGTTCAGGGAAAATTTTTTCTTAAATGATGAAAAACTGATCAGCATTGCCCGTTCTCATATGGGAACACAAGGAGATGGAAATCATTTCTTATTTGTAGGAACCTCTAAAAACACAGGAAATACGATGCTGGTAACACATCATGGTTCAAGAGCCCCGGGAGCAGCATTATATGATAAAGGAATGAAAGTGGCCAACCGTTTCAGACAGGATATTTCTCCTGAAACGTTGAAGGAAAATGCATGGATTCCTTACGATACGGAAGAAGGTAAAGCCTATTGGGAAGCTCTTCAGATTATCAGACAATGGACAAAAGAAAACCATACCTCTATTCATGATGCAGTATTAAACACACTGGAAACAGAGAAGAAAGACCGTTACTGGAATGAGCATAACTTTGTCTTCAAAGATGGAGATTTGTTCTATCATGCAAAAGGAGCTACTCCGCTGGATGATAAGTTTATGCCTGATATCACAGGACCAAGATTGATTCCGTTGAATATGGCAGAACCGGTGTTGATTGTTCAGGGAAAAACCAATGAAAGAAATCTAGGTTTTGCCCCTCATGGAGCGGGAAGAAATTTCAGCAGAAGCCAGCATAAAAAATCTATGGCTCATAAAACAACAGAGGAAATTTTTGAAGAAGAAACAGCAGGATTGGATATCCGTTTTTACTCAAATGAAATTGATATTTCAGAGTTGCCAAGTGCGTATAAAAGTGCTAAAAACGTGAGAGCACAGATTGAGGAATATGGACTTTGTGAAGTTCTGGATGAAGTGATGCCTTACGGGTGTATCATGGCTGGTGACGTAGAGAAAAATGCACCATGGAAAAGAAAAAAGAAGTTTAGAAAAGCATAACTTTTAATTTATAAAAAATAATACGATGGACGGGCAGTAGCTCAGTGGGTAGAGCAACATCAACTTTCCGCTACAGGCAAATAAAGTTCCTTTATTTGTGGGACACAGGTTCGATTCCTGTCTGCCCGGCAAAATGATAGTAAACAACCATTCTATCAACAAAAAATAAGGCAAAGGGAGTTCCTATAAAACATTTGGATTTTACTCCCCGCTTTTTCAAAAATTATAGGTAAAAGGAGTTCCTATATCATTTTTCTATTAAAAAATTTACTCCTCACTTATTTAATTTTTATATCATGAAAACACTTAAATTATTTAATGCCGTACTGGCCAAAGTATCCGATGAAAAGCCTTTCATTTCCAGTGACGGCTTCGTGATTGAACCTGATGCACTTTGGGCAAAAAAACAAATCATCAGCTATTATGCAAAGGAAAAATTAAATGGAAATGATCTGAACAAGGCCTTCCATAAATCATGGGAAAAGATCAAAACCAGTACACGATTTGAACTTCTTATCGAGCAGATCACTCATTATTTCTCAACATACGGAAGTCACTTCCAGGATGAAATCTATATTCCTGATGAAGTATTGAACGTTCCGGGAATGAAGCTTACTTTCAAAGTGATCAAGGCTTATTCTCCTGATGAAATGACGGAAAAATGTTTGTCATTATTACAGTCAGGCATTGCTTTAACTGAAGACACCATCAACGATCTCTTTTATATTTTAACAGAAGAACTTGAATATGAATTTACAGGAAAAGAAAATATCAGAAATAAAGAAGCGATTGTGAAAATTGCTGACCTTTTTGAAATCTATCCGGAAAATCCTGTAGAATTCTTAAGATATGTTATTTTTAAAACCACTGATACCAGCCTTCTGATCAAAAATAAGGAGTTGATTGAGAATATCAGGCTGAGCAAATTCGATCCCTCTGATTTGTTCGAAACATTCGGGTTGGAAAAACTTGGCGGAATTTTCAATAGGTTCAAACCTTTATTCCTGGCCTATAAAAACAGATCTTCAAAGGTTATTAATAAGATTTCAAAGCTTTCAAAGGTTTATCATCAACCTTTGGTTTCAAACCCGTTGAATGATGCGACAAGTACTTTATTGATCGAAAGTGATGTACATTGGCTGGAACATGCAACACCATTTGCTTTATTCAGGGCATTATCAGCTTGTTACCAGAGAATGTACGGTCAGGATACCTTTGTCTACAGAATCAGAAATGGAAAATCATGGGTAAAAAAAGGGAAAAATACTGATGTCAATGAGATGAACTATGATTTTATCTTAAGTCATTTGCAATCAAGATTTAATTTTTCAGGAAAGAAATTCTATTTCCCTGAGAATGTAGAGTTCGGACTTCCTGCTTCTGAAAAAATGTTTGTAGGAAATATCCCGACCGGAACAAGATTCTCCGGTGAAAAACTGGCCGTAGGAATTTATTGGGAAAATGCCTGGGGTGCCCATGACCTTGATCTTTCAGGGCTGAACATCACTGGAAAAACAGGATGGAATGCAGCTTATAATCAAGGAAACGGAAACCTGATGTATTCCGGAGATATGACCTCTGCGCCTAAAGGAGCTGTGGAGTATCTTTATGCCAACACGGGATTACATACCCCCACCCTGATCATGAACAACGTCTATTCAGGAATTCCTGAATGTGACTATAAAATTGTAGTCGGAAAAGGTGATGATATCTCAAGAGAATATATGATGAATCCAAACAATCTGTTTGCAGAAGTGAAATGTAAATCTGTACAAAGGCAGACCGTTCTCGGGATGCTTTTACCTAAAGGAGAAAAACAGTGTTTTGTTCTGTTGAATTTTGGTGCTGGTCATTCCCATGTTTCAGGAAGTTCCAAAGTGGCAGCCATGGCAACAGAGGCTCTCTATCAGCAATGGTATGAACCTTTGTCCTTTAACCAGCTTGTAAAAGAGCTTGGAGCAGAGGTAACACCGGAAAAAACAGAAGCCGATTATGACTTCTCACTGGAAAACCTTGAAAAAGATAGTTTTACCAGAATTTTTAAATAAGAATACGCCATTTAACCTGATTGAATGGCGTTTTTCCTGTCATATAAATGAGTCTCAACGACAAGCATATCAAATATTTATAAAAGTAATCATCTTTTTCTTTATATTTGCCGACCTTAAATTATAAAACATAAAACTTTTAACCATGAAGAAAATATTATTTGTATTTCTGTGTGTTCTTACGCTCGCATCTTGCGGTTCAGATGGTGGCAGAGATAATGACAACGGCTCAAACAACAACACTAATGCAGCCCCAAAAGTAGTAACGGGTACTCCAATCATTGCTAATGCTCAATTCAAATTTACAGGAACGGTAACTTCTGCAGGATCAGGATACTCCAGACGTGGCTTTTGCTGGAGCAAGAACGCCAATCCTACCATCAGCAACTCCAAATATATTGAGGAGTTTACCAATACTACCGGAGATTATCAACTGACAGCAACTTACAGTACAGATTTTGATAAATCAACAACGTATTACGTAAGAGCCTATGTTCAGCCCAATGGAGGAGAGATCATCTATGGAGACAATGTATCGTTTGTTACGCCTGCAAAAATGGATATTACCTTTAAAATGGCTAAAAACATCTATACTACTTCCGCTACTTTAGTCACAGAAAAAATTTCCGTAAATTATCTTGAATCATTCTTTCCGGATGAGAAAGGATTTTGCTACAGAACCAGTGCTGGGGTAAATATTACCAACGGTCAGCTTGCCAAGGCTACCAACCCTGCTAATTATTCTCCGGATGTACTTGAAGTTACAGGATTATTGCCTAACACCACCTATTATGTAAGATCTTATGTAAAAGAGGGTCCCAATGTATATTATTCACCTGAAAAAACATTTACAACAGCCGGTGCTATAGGAGCTTCCGGAGGATATGTATTTTACGATAAAGGAGAAGTTACAGATGGCTGGAGATACCTTGAAGCAGCTCCGGACAATATCACTTATAACGGCACTGATAAAGTTCAATGGGGATGTCCGTTTGATGTTGTTAACCAGACTCAATCGACTATGGGATCAGGCCCTGCCAATACAACACGAATTGTTTCTCAATGTTCTGACGCCAACTCTGCGGCAAGATTATGTGATAACTATGCAGTAAATGGCTTAACAGATTGGTTCCTTCCATCAGAAGAAGAACTGATGGCATTCTTTAAAAGTGCCAAAAATGTTTACAATATTGCGTCAAACAATGTATCTCAAAAGTATTTCTGGAGTTCTACGGAAGTGCCTGTTAGCAATCAGGTAAAGATTCTGGAAGGATATAATGGGTACATGTGGAGCTACACCAAAGATTACAATATGGTGAGGGTAAGACCTTTCAGAAGGTTTTAACCTAAAGATATAAAAAACGAAACCGCTGCTATCAGCGGTTTTTTTATTTTAAAACATTGATTGTCCTAGACATTTATTGTATGAATTGAAAATATCTGTCCTTCCAGTTTCACAATGACTTTCTTTCCATAATCAATTTGCAGAGTGAACATATTCTCCAAAGGAAACTGAAGAATAGACTGAAGTATCAGACGGATAACTCCTGCATGAGACAGTATTAAAACTTTATCAATATGCTCCTTTGCCGTCAATTCATTCCAGAAATTGAGAACGCGACCCTGCATTTCAAGCAGATTTTCTCCCCCTGAAGCTCTTACGTTCACAAAATCTTTATACCAGGGATCGATTTCTTCTTCCGGAATCTCAGTCCATTTTTTGAATTCCCAATCTCCGAAATTCATTTCCCGAAGTCTTTCATCAGTTGAATAATTAAACTTAAAATACTCTGCCATCAAACAACAACGCTGTGCCGGACTTGAAATCACAAGATCGAAATCCTGATCAAGATCCAGCTTTTTAAAATCCTCAAGACAACTTGATCTTAAAGGCATTTCAGCAAAACCATAGCACAGGTTTTCCGGATTATGGACAGCGGTATGACGGATCAGATGAATTTCCATGCGATAATTGTTCCCAGATAAAATAATACTTCACTCACCTGCTGTACAGAGCCCAGACAATCTCCCGTGTATCCTCCGATATGTTTTTTAAAATACCATCCCATACAAACTTTACCAAAATAAGCCAGTGCAAAAGCCAATATCAATCTCCAGTCCGGAATTAAGGCAAATGCAATCAATACACTTAGAAATCCAACGACTAAAGCTGCTCCGTCCAATGGTTTATTCGCTAAAGGTTTTGATTTGCTGGCGTCTATATCCGTTACATATTGATGGGTATAAATCATTGTTCCGGAAATAAAACGACTTGCGGTATGAGCCAGAATAATGATGGCTGAAGTTTTAACCAAATCCACCGTTCCAAGTGCCTGAATACTGAAAAATTTCAAAGCAAAAAGCAGAATAATCCCGATGGTTCCATAAGCTCCTATCCTACTGTCTTTCATAATGGTAAGAATCTTTTCTTTTCCATAGCCGCCCCCAAAACTGTCGCACATATCCGTAAAACCATCTTCATGAAAAGCTCCGGTCAGTAAAACACTACTGATCATCATCAGCACAATGCCAATCTCCAGATTAAAAAGCCGGGCAGAAAAATATAAAATGACAGCATTGATCAATCCTACTAAAAGGCCGATCCAGGCAAAGTATTTTTGAGATTTATTCATGATTTCCCCGGAATAAGGGATGGTAAACGGAACCGGAATTCTTGTGAAAAACATCAGAGCCGTTGCAAAATAAATCAGTTCGTTTTTAAGGACTTTCATTTATTCTTTATTTGAAACTTGAGCATCATCAAAACTTGACATTTCATTCAAAAAGTTGACTGCACTTTGAATAAGCGGATAAGCCAATGCACATCCCGTACCCTCACCCAACCTCAGATTCAGGTTGAGTAACGCTTTCTGTCCCAATAACCCGATCAGCTGAAGATGGGCATTTTCATCACTTACATGGCAAAAAATACAGTTTTTAAGAATATCATTATTCTTTTTCCAGGCAGTGGCTACAGCAACAGTAGCGATAAAACCGTCCACCATAATCAGCATATTCCGATGGAAAGCCTCTTCCATAGCACCAATCATCTGAGCAATTTCCAATCCGCCAAAAGTTCGGGCAATTTCATCAGGTGTTGTTATATCGGGATATTTTTCAATGATTTCAGAAAGGATATTGATTTTGTTTTGCAGCTGATCATCATTTAAACCGGTACCTCTTCCAATACAGCTTACAATGGGCAAGTCAAACAACTGACTCATCATTAGTGAAGATGCTGAAGTATTGCCAATTCCCATCTCTCCGAAACCGATAATATTGCAACCTTTTTCTGCAATTTCTTTCACAACTTCTCTTCCGTTTTCAAGGGCTTGTTGGTATTCGTCGGAGGTCATTGCCGGTTCTTCCAGCATATTGCGGCTGGATTTTCGTACTTTTTTATCCATCAATGAGAGGCCTTTCGGAAAATCAAAGTTAACCCCGGCATCTACGATATGAATTGTAATACCATTTTGTTTACAGAAAACATTGATTGCTGCTCCGCCATTCAAAAAATTCATAACCATTTGATAGGTTACTTCTTGCGGATAGGCACTCACTCCCGCTGTAGCAATGCCGTGATCTGCGGCAAAAACAACCATATGCGGATTCATTAATCGGGGAGATGTGGTTTGCTGAACCATCCCTATTTTATGAGCAAGATGTTCAAGATGTCCTAATGCGCCTAAGGGTTTGGTTTTAAAATCAATTTTATGCTGTAATTCGTTTGATAACATGAATATAAATGTAAACTTAGTTATGTTTAAATAGAGAAAGTACAATATTAGTAAAATAGGGTGTTTTGCACAATGTAATAAAGAGAAAAAGGCATGAGACTGAGATGATACACGAAGAGATAAGAGACGGCAACCGGAAAAGGACCTGGAATTTTAAAACCCTATTATTTATGAATCCCACAACTCAAAACAATCTATTAAAGTCTCCTTCATTTAAAAATACTACGTAATTACAGTGCGTACTTACTCCTTTACTTTGCCTCATAAATCGAAAACAATGACATCAAGAATACTAGAAAAAATAAAAGAAGTTGAAGCCTCGAAGGGCATAGAAGTCCTTCTGGCTGTAGAATCAGGAAGCCGGGCCTGGGGTTTTGCTTCTCCTGACAGTGATTATGATATACGTTTTATATACCGACATGAAAAAGACTGGTATCTTTCTCCCTGGGATAAAGACGAAACGATAGAATTTATGACGGAAGATGATCTGGACGGATCCGGATGGGATCTTCGGAAAACCTTTCATCTTTTATTGAAATCAAATGCCGCTCTGTTAAGTTGGTTCTATTCTCCTATCGTTTATATGAAAAACGAAAAATTTGTAGAACTCTTTAAACCTCTGGCAGATGCCTGTTTTTCTCCGATAGCCGTTTCTTATCATTATTTGAGTATGAGTAAGAAATACCTGGAAGCCTGCAGAAACGATGAAGTAAAACTGAAAAGTTATTTTTATTGCCTGAGAACTGCCTTAACAGGAAAATGGATCATAGAAAAAGGGACGGTTCCACCGGTATTATTTAGTGATTTGCTAGTCTTAACCGATGATGATACCAGGCGAAAAATAGAAGACTTAGTTGCCTTGAAAGCTACTAAAGGAGAAGCCTACTTTCATCCAAACGATTGGGAACTGTTTGACTTTTTGGAAAAGACCATCCTTGAAACCGAGGAAAGATCAAAAAGCCTTGCTGGAAGTAAGGCCGATAAAGTTGAAATGGAGAGGGTTTTTAGGGAGATCCTAACATGATGATAATAAATAAGGAAGTCGAGATTTATTTTCCACGACTTCCTTTTTATTTCTTAACAATTATTTATTCTAATCCAGCGTTATAGGGGTATTGTTATTCAACAATTTATCAATATCTTTAAATTACCATATTCAAAAAACATCAAAATGAAAAACAAAAACTTTACGCCTGTAGAACAATCATTTGTAACAGATCTTTCAAAAAACAGCAGTACCAATATCTCTTATATAGCGGTTGATAATTTCCCTAATTTAGGGATGTTGACAGCTCTCCGGTTTCTGGAGTGGGCCTCTGAAAATCCAAACGGCGTGATCAGTTTACCGACAGGAAAAACTCCTGAATATTTTATTTTCTGGACAAAACATATCCTTGAAAACTGGGAAAAAGAGGAGATTGCCGGGCTTAGAAAAAAGCATCATTTAGGTGATCGCAAACCTTCACTCTCTGAACTTCATTTTGTTCAAATTGATGAATTTTACCCGATTAAATCATCTCAGGCCAATAGTTTCTATCATTATGTTAATAAATATTACATCGAAGGACTGGGACTCAAAAGAGAAAATGCAATCCTGATCAATTGTGATGAAATTCCTCTTGCCGAAGGTAAAAGCTTTGAAGAAGTCTTCCCTGATCACAGAGTAAACCTTGACTTACGGTATTACGAACCCGAAACTCCTTTAGAAAAGCTACAGAAAGAATCTATTTTTCTCATTGATAACTGGTGCTCGGAATACGAGCAGAAGATCCGCAATCTCGGTGGAATCGGTTTTTTCCTTGGAGGTATAGGTCCTGACGGGCATATCGCTTTCAATATTAAAGGTTCTGATCCTTTTTCGACGACGCGACTGACTTCAACCAATTTTGAAACACAAGCTGTTGCTGCAGGAGATCTGGGAGGCATTGAAATTTCCCGTGAACGACTGGTAATCACGATAGGACTTGAAACCATTACCTATAACAAAGATGCAGTGGCTATAATTTTTGCTGCCGGAGAAGCCAAAGCTCCTATGATAAAAAATGCACTGGAACTTCCGCCTTCCAATCTGTATCCTGCCTCGGTTCTTTCCAAGCTTCCGAACAGCAGATTCTATATTACGCTGGGAGCGGCAAGTATGTTGAATGACTTTATTGATGATTATTATCAATCGGGAAGCTGGTCTCAGGAAAAAACGGATAAAGCTGTAATGCAACTGACTCAAAAACTCAACAAATATGCAGAACATCTTACCCTGGAAGATCTTCAGTCCGATCCTCATACCAATCTTATCCCTGGACTTGGTGAGAATACGGTACAATCTGTCATCAGCTCCATTGAAAACAAAATTAAAAAAGGAACAGAACAGCTGACCCATGAAGTTTTTTATCATACAGGACCACATCATGATGATATTTCGTTGGGGCTTTTACCTTATATCCACTATCAGTCGCGTAACGAGAGCAATACGTCCCATTATTCTGTATTGACATCCGGGTTTACCGCTGTGACGAATAAATTTTTAACGGACATCCTTAGAGATACCCTCTCTTTCATTCAAAAAGGAGAAGTTGAAATGCTTAATTATCCTGACTTTTTTGATGTTGGATATAAAAATAAAAGAGATAAGGATGTATATCATTACCTCATCAATATCGCTTCTGAAAACGCAACAGAAAGATCCAGAGCAGTATCACACAGAATGGTAAGGAATATTGTTGAACTTTGGAATATCAAGAACCAACAAGAATTGGAAGAAAGAATCAGTGAAATTATTTCTGTGATTCAATCCAGCTATGACGGTCAAAATCCGGAATCAAAAATTCAGACCTTAAAAGGAATGATCCGTGAATATGAGGAAGAGCTTGTATGGGCACATTTTGGGGTAAGAACAAAAAATGTATCTCATTTGCGACTTGGATTTTATACCGGAGCAATTTTCACTGAAAAACCTAATCGTGAAAGAGATGTGTATCCAATTTTGGAGGAGTTGAGAAGGATTAATCCAACAGTCATCAGTCTAGCATTTGATCCCGAAGGAAGTGGTCCCGATACCCATTACAAAGTTCTGCAGGCTATTGCTGCGGCAGTACGGGAGTGGAGTAAGGAAAAAGATCTGTCCCAACTTAAAATCTGGGGATACAGAAATGTCTGGTATCAGTTCAATGCTGCTGATGTCACCCACATTTTCCCTGTATCACTGAATGCGATGAGTACAATGGATGAAAGCTTTACCAACAGTTATCTGAGTCAGGTGAATGCCTCTTTTCCGAGCTACCGTTACAATGGAAAATTCAGTCACCTTTCTATACAAACCTGGGTAGAACAGCTTCAGGCTGCCCAGCTGATATTAGGAAAACCTTACTTCTACGACAATGACAGTCCGCGTCTGCGGGCAACCCACGGATTGCTTTTCTTTAAGGAAATGGATGTAGAAGAATTCCTGCAATCAGCTCGTGAACTGGAACAATCAACGGAAGGAGTATAAAGAAACAACCCTTTCTACAGTAAAATATATAATGACTTAGAAACAAATTTCACTTTGTTTCCAATATGATAATGACCATACAAGACTTAAAAAATAAAAACCTTATTCTCTTTGAAGCCATTTCCGGAAGCCGTGCTTTCGGACTGGCTACAGAAACCTCAGATACCGATATCCGGGGTGTATTTTATTTACCTAAAGATGACTTTTTTGGATTAAACTACATTCCCCAGATCTCCAATGAAACCAATGATATTACCTATTATGAAATCGGGAGATTTGTAGAGTTGTTACAAAAAAACAACCCCAATATTCTGGAAGTTCTGGCCAGTCCGGAAGATTGTATTCTCCATAAAGACCCTTTGATTAATCTTTTAAAAACTGAAGATTTTCTTTCAAAATTATGTAAAGACACCTTTGCCGGATACGCAGTTTCTCAGATAAAAAAGGCAAAAGGTCTGAATAAAAAGATCCTGAATCCTATAGACAGAGAAAGAAAATCTATTCTGGATTTTTGTTTTATCCTTGAAGGGCAAGGTTCTGTTCCACTAACGAAATGGCTTTCAGAACAGGGAAAAACCCAGGAAAGGTGTGGTTTGATCAATATCAATCATACTAAGGGAATGTTTGCTTTATTTTACGATGCTTCACAAACACTGGGATATAAAGGAATTATTCAAAACGAAGAAGCCAATCAGGTTTCTGTATCATCGGTTCCAAAGGCCGAAAAACCTATGGCTTATCTTTTTTGCCACCTCGATGCCTACTCTACCTATTGCAAAGACTATAAAGACTATTGGAAGTGGGTAGAAGAAAGAAACGAAGACCGCTACAATGTCAACCAAGAACACGGACAAAATTATGATAGCAAAAATATGATGCATACCATTCGTTTATTGCAGTCTTGCGAACATATTTTTAAAACAGGTTCTCTTCAGATTCGGGTAGACAATCGTGAAGAATTGCTCAACATCAAAGCTGGAACCCTCTCGTATGAGGCGCTCATAGAAAAAGCAGAAGATTTGATACAGTCGATTGAAAGCTATCATTTAACATCCGGACTTCCCGACGTTCCCAATGTGCAAGAAACGACCAAAATCCTGGTTACAATCAGAGAAAAATTATACGCAGAAAATCATCAATAATGAGTACTAACAGTGGGAAGTTACAATGATTGCCTCCCACTCTCAAACTCCTACACTCTCAAACCTTTGTACCGGAATTCTCTCAAACTTACTTCTTTTTCGAGGCTTTTGCAATCTTGTTATAATCAAGGCAAATCTTTATCCAGTATTCAAAGTCTTCCTGCTTTTGGAAGCCCACAGGTTCTACATAACAATATTCCTTGAGTTGTTTTCCTCTCATTATCATGGGAAGAAATCCTGTTTTCTCAGCTACTACTTCTTCCTTTTCCGGATTATAACGGCACATCAGATTATCATGACTGATGTTGATACACATCTTTCCATTCACCAGAAATGCGAGCCCTCCAAACATTTTCTTTTCCTCAACTTCAATATCAGGAACTATAGAAAGTCGTTCACGGACTTTGTCTGCCAATTCAATATTGTAAGCCATGTTTTCTTTTTTATTGATTTAAAATTACTGAAAAACGAGATTCCATGAGACATTTCGTACAAATTCTTTTGATTCATTCACTTTAAAAATAAAATTTTATTTAAATTAATTATTGTTTTACGATAATTAATTATACATTTGCAATAGTAATTAATGATCGTGACATGAACCAGACCAAAATTATTTCAAAGATTTTATTTTATATCTGTACCTTGCTTTCTGCCGGATATCTGATAACATTTCTATATTCTGTGCTTTGCCTGGCTACAGATTTTTCTTTTACCCCTTATAAAGAAGGTCAATATCTCCATATCAATTATCCTTTCACAGAAAGTCCTTTTCTCAACATTGAGGCCAATTATCCGTATATCATCTTTTCATTTCTTCTGGTTTTAATTTCCTATGGAGTTTTTTTCTGGCTTTCGGCTAAAGTTTTCAAGGTCTTTTTTCAGGACAGATTGTTTACCAAAGATCATATACAGCAACTTAAGAGATTTTACCTGTACAATATTTTCATCCCGCTTCCCTTAGTGATGATCGCGAGTTTTTTTGTGGAAGTAGAAAGTATGATATGGGGACTGGTGTTTATACACTTTATGCTTGGAATTTTCTGTCTGTTTCTTGCCAATATCTTTAAGCAAGGACTACATTTGCAAAACGAACAAGACTTATTTATTTAAAATGCCAATTATAGTCAACTTAGATGTAATGTTAGCCAAACGAAAAATGCAGAGTAAAGAATTGGCAGAAAAACTGGGAATCACTCCCGTTAACCTTTCTATCCTTAAAACAGGGAAAGCTAAAGGCGTTCGTTTTGATACCTTAGAAGCCATCTGTAAAATTCTGGAATGCCAGCCCGGAGATATTCTGGAATATAAAGAATAGCTTTTTAGTCTAAGCATGTTAGGGTCTGGAGGTTTGAGAGCGAGAGCATAAAAACCTGATCCCCAGCCCCCGATTTACTTCTGATTTTTTTAAATAATAATAGCAGCTGAAAGGCGGCCTGAATTTCTATTCTCCAAACACAACACTATGAATACATTATCCATCAACAATATAAGCCTTACCTATGAAAATGGTTTTCAAGCTATTAAAAACATTTCTTTAGACATAAAAAATGGCATGTTTGGGCTGCTCGGGCCAAACGGAGCCGGAAAATCATCATTGATGAAAACCATTGTGGGGCTTCAGAAGCCAACCTCCGGAACATTACTGTTCAACGGAGTAGACATTGTCGGAAATCCTGATTATATAAAAAAGCATCTCGGATTTCTGCCACAGGATTTCGGAGTATATCCTAAGGTTTCTGCTTATGACCTGCTGGAGCATATTGCTGTTCTCAAAGGAGTTACCGACAAAATCCAGCGTAAAAATCAAATCCTGAACCTTCTTGAAAAAGTTAATCTTTCAGATTTTTCCAAAAAAGAAGTCCACACCTTTTCAGGAGGCATGAAACAGCGGTTTGGAGTCGCTCAGGCTTTATTGGGTGATCCTAAAATCATCATCGTTGATGAGCCTACGGCTGGTCTTGATCCTGAAGAGCGCAACCGTTTCAATAGTCTGCTGAATGACATCAGCCAGGAAGTCATTGTCATTCTTTCCACCCATCTGGTAGAAGATGTAAGGAACCTTTGCTCAGAAATGGCAGTAATGAGCCAGGGACAGATTCTGAGAAAAGGAAATCCCGGAAGGCTTATCGCAGAACTGGATAACAGAATCTGGTCAAAACCTATTGACAAAAATGAACTGGAAAGCTATAGTTCCAGTTATGAAATCCTCAGCAGGCAGCTATTGGAAAGAGCTCTTCATATTACCATATTTTCTGAAGAGCGGCCCAAAGACTTTATTCCCGTAACACCTCTATTGGAGCATGTTTATTTTCATAGTCTAACGCAAAAACCTTAATCATGAACACGATATTTTTATTTGAAGCCAGACGCACTTCCAAGCACTGGCTAAGCTATCTTATTGCCCTGATCTTAGTACTTCTAGGTATTTTCTGTGGCAACCGGTTCAATCTTTCTGTTGGAGAGGGTATCTATCTCAATTCTCCTTATACAACCGGTTATATGATAGGAATGCTGAGTATCTCCATTATTTTCTTTGCTACCATTTATGCTTTACAACTTCTTTTTAAAGATCAGGATTCAAAATTTAATATCATACTCTTCTCATTTCCATTGTCAAAACGTGCTTATCTGAAAGGAAAATTCAGCAATTATTTCCTGCAGTCATTTTTAAGCTTTGTCTTTTTAATAACAGGTTTTATAATTGGTCAGCTTATGCGTGCCGGAAGCGAAATGCAGAGCAGCTTTACTATTTTCTATTATATATACCCTTTACTGATCTTCGGACTGGCCAATACCTTACTGGTATGCAGCTTTCTGTTTCTTCTTTCTGTAACGGTCCGGAAAAAACTATTTGTGGTTGTAGGCGGGCTGTTCCTCTACATTTTTTATATGATCATTTTACTATTTTCCAATTCTCCTTTTATGGCCGGTAGCCTTCCTCAATCCCTGGGAGCACAGCAGATCTCTGCCCTGCTCGATCCTTTTGGACTCTCCGCTTATTTCCTGGAATCCAAAGCTCTTACCGTTCAACAAAAAAACCTACAAATCGTTCCTCTTACCAGTTACCTGCTGTTGAACAGAATTATTTTTCTGCTTATATCCGGAGGTCTTCTCCTGCTTACATTGAGATTGTTTTCTTTTTCAAATATTTCCGGTAAAAAAACAGGAAAATCAGCTATAAAAGCAACTTTATCCCCAGATTATACCGGATCTGAATATTCTGTAGCCCTCCCAGGTTTCGGGTCTGCTTCTTCTTACAGGTCTGTAATATCTTTTGCAAAAATCGATCTGATCTACCTGTTCAAAAGCATTACCTTTCCGGCTATTTCTATCATTTTATTGTTCTGCATAGGAATGGAAATGTACGCTGAAATTGAAAAAGGTATCCGGCTTCCCCAGAAATATGCAGGCTCTGGACTTATGGCAGTAACCATTTCTGAGAATTTTCATTTGCTTGGCTTATTGGTTTCAGCTTATTTTCTGAATGATCTATACTGGAGAAGCCGTTCATCCGGATTTTTTTTGATCGAAAGCAGTACTTACTTCTCTAAAAACAGATTAACAGGACATCTTATTTCTATCAGTGTATTGCTTTTTTTCTTCACAGATATTTTAATCGTTGAGGGACTTATCTTTCAGGCTGCCTATGGGTATTTTCATATTGACTGGAATGCTTATCTTGGTGTCTTCCTATTCAATACTTTTCCTTTTATCTTATTTTCCGGATTTGTACTTATACTTAATGACCGGATTGCTAATAAATTCATTGCGTTGGGTGTCTCTATTCTTGCTGTACTCGCATTGGCCGGTCCCATTGCAGGTAAAGTCCTTCCCTATCCTCTTTTGAGAATATTCTCAGATTTTAAAGGCAGTTACAGTGATTTTAATGGATATGGAATTTATCAGGTCGCTTTTGTGCAAAGACTTTTATTCGGGGCAGGGTTAATCGCCGTTTTGTGGATGTTGAATCAATTGATTAAGATTAAAAGATTACCTGTTATTCAGACCGTCTTAGTATTCATTCTCTTCTCTTCAGGGATATGGGCTGGAGCTTCCTATATGAAAGGTTACCTCCCTAAAAATGAAGGTCAGGTAAATTTAAATGCAGCTCAGTATGAAAAGCAATTCAAAAAATATGAAAACCTTTCCCAACCCGAAATAACAGATATCATGACCCATATTAAGCTGTATCCTTCGAAAAATGCCTATCAGATTACGGGAAAATATATTCTTAAAAACCATTCCGCCCTGCCTATCAGGAAAATCCTGATTAACTTTAATGAGGAACTGAAGATAGAATCAGCCGTTTTTGTATCCGGATCTCAAACCACCAGGATCCATGGAAGTACAGCAGAGATTCTTTTACATCAACCTATGCAGCCTGACGACATGGCTTCTCTGAATTTTAGTCTGTCTTATCAATGGTATGCAGTTAACGGACATGAATCTTTCAATGCCATTATTGAAAACGGCTCTTTTATGAGAATCAGCAGATATTATCCAAGTGTTGGCTACCAGAAGGATTATGAGATTCAGGATGAACATACACGCAGTACATTTACTCTAGGAAAACTCACAAAACTAAAAAGTCCGGAAGCTCCGGAGGTAATCAGAAAAGACTTTATCAATCTGAATATGACTGTTTCCACTGAGAAGAACCAGACCGTTGCAGGAACCGGCGATTTTGTGAAAAAATGGACAGAAGCAGGACGAAATTATTTCCAGTTTAAGGCAGAGAAGATTCCTTTCCGCTTTGCTGTTTCTTCCGCAGAATATCAGACAAAAAGTATTAATTATAAAGGTATTACCATCAATATTCTGTATCAGAAAAACCATTTTGAAAATGTGAATCATCTTCTTGAGAATGCAAAACTTACCTTGGAGTATTGTCAGCACAATTTTGGAGCTTATCCTTTTAGAACCATTACCTTTGCTGAAATATCTTCTTTTACAAGAGGTTTTGCCGCTACGGCATATCCGTCTGCCATTTTTATGCCTGAAGATATGGTTTTCCATGCCAATATTCAAGCAGACAAAAAGCAGGATGTAATCAATGAACTGGCAGGTCATGAACTTTCCCATCTATGGTGGGGTAACAGCCAGATCAATCCTGATGACAGAGAAGGATCTGTAATGCTTACAGAAACTCTGGCTATGTATACTGAAATGATGCTCTACAAAAAAATGCATGGAAAAGAACAGATGATGGAAAGAATTCAGGTACATCAACAAATTTACGATAACGAAAAAGGATTGTATGAAAACCTCCCGATTTACAGGGCAACGGGTGATACTCCGCATATCTCCTATTCAAAAGGAGCGGTTGCCATGGTAAAGCTGAGCGATTTAATCGGTGAAGAGAAAGTAAATACCGCACTGAATAATTTTCTTCGCAACAATTCTTATCCTAAAAAACCATCATCTTTAGATTTAATTCAGGAATTTTATAAAGTCTCGCCTGACCACAATACCAAAAGACAAATTGAGATCCTATTTAAAACGACAAAAGATATCCCTACAACTCAACAGCAAAAAATTGCTTCACTTGATAGTTTTTAGTTAATGTTTAAATTTTAAATAAGATTAACTGTATCACTATTTTGTTATAACAAAAAATCCCTCAAAAATTGAGGGATTTCATATAATTAAGATTAAATATTATTAAGCTTCGTTAGAAGGAGCCTGGTTTTCCGCAGGTTTTTCACCTTGTGGCTTTTGCCCTTCAGGTCTTCTTTGTCCTTCTGGTCTTGGTTTTCCTTCCGGTCTTGGAGGTCTTGGTAAAAGAACTTTACGGGAAAGCTTCATTTTCTTACGGTCATCATATCCCATAAATTTAACCTCTACTTCATCACCTTCAGCATAAGGAACTTTGTCTAAACGAGCCCACTCAATTTCTGAAATGTGAAGAAGTCCTTCAGTTCCTTTTGCAATAGCAACGAAAGCACCAAAGTCCATTACTTTTACTACTTTACCTTTGTACACTTCACCTACAACCGGTACGAAAGTAATTTCATTGATCTTAGCAATAGCGGCATTGATCTTTTCTCTGTCTGTTCCTGCAATTTCAATACGTCCGATTTCTCCGATTTCTTCGATAGCAATAACCGTATCAGTATCTTTCTGTAATTGTTGGATAATTTTTCCACCAGGTCCGATTACAGCACCAATGAAGTCTTTAGAGATCTCCATTACGACCATTTTCGGAGCGTGAGGTTTCACGTCTGCTCTTGGAGTAGCAATTGTTTCCGTGATTTTATTTAAGATATGTAATCTTCCGTCTTTAGCCTGCATTAAAGCTTTTTCCATGATATCCATAGAAAGTCCCTGGATTTTGATATCCATCTGACAAGCTGTAATACCGTCTGCAGTACCTGTTACTTTGAAGTCCATGTCACCAAGGTGATCTTCGTCTCCTAAGATATCAGAAAGTACGGTAAATTTACCTGATTTTTTATCAGTGATTAGTCCCATTGCAATACCAGAAACCGGTTTTGTAATCTGAACCCCAGCATCCATAAGTGCTAATGTACCCGCACAAACAGTTGCCATTGAAGAAGAACCATTAGATTCAAGGATATCAGACACGATTCTGATGGTATAAGGGTTTTCAGCAGGAATAACTGCTGTTAATGCTCTCTGAGCTAAGTTTCCGTGTCCTACTTCTCTTCTTGAAGTTCCTCTTAAAGGTCTTGCTTCACCAGTTGAGAATGGAGGGAAGTTATAGTGTAGGAAGAATCTTTCGTCGTGTTGCGTGATAACGCTGTCGATCATGTTCGCATCTTTTACAGAACCTAAAGTTACCGCTGTTAAAGACTGAGTCTCTCCTCTTGTGAACACCGCTGAGCCGTGAGCTCCCGGAAGGTAGTCGATTTCTGACCAGATCGGACGGATCGTTTGTGGATCACGACCATCAAGACGGATATTGTCTTCAAGGATCATCTGACGCATAGCCTCTTTCTCTACGTCATGGTAATATACTTTAACGAAAGGAGTTACTCTTGCCAATTCTTCTTCGTTCTCTGCATACTGAGCTAAGAACTCTTCACGGATTGCTTTGAATTTATCTCCTCTTTCTTCTTTATTGGATGGAGTTTTTGCTACTTCATATACTTTGTCATAGCACTGTTTCCATACTTTCTCACGAATTTCCTCATCATGCTCTTCGTGGCTGTATTCTCTTTTAGGGAAAGCTTTTCCTACTTTAGCAGCTAGTCTTTCCTGAGCTTCGATCTGCTTTTTGATCTCTACGTGAGCGAAGTTAATAGCTTCAATCATTTCCTGCTCAGAAATCTCCTTCATCTCTCCTTCTACCATTACGATGGAGTCTTTAGTAGCCCCAACCATAATATCGATATCTGCTTTTAATAAGTTTTCGTAACTTGGGTTAACGGATAATTGTCCGTCAATTCTTACTACTCTTGCTTCAGACATTGGTCCGTCAAAAGGAATATCTGTAATAGCAATCGCTGCAGAAGCGGCCAAACCTGCAAGAGCTTCCGGCATTACTTCTTTATCGTAAGAAATCAATGAAATCATCACCTGTACTTCTGCGTGGAAGTCTTCAGGGAAAAGAGGACGCAATACTCTGTCCACCAATCTCATTGTAAGTACTTCATCATCAGATGGTTTTGCTTCTCTACGGAAGAAATTCCCAGGAATTCTTCCACCTGCATAAAACTTTTCTCTGTAATCTACCGTTAATGGTAAAAAGTCTACACCAGGATTAGCTTCTTTATTGGCTACAACAGTTGCTAAAAGCATTGTTCCGCCACATTTCACCACTACTGATCCGTCGGCCTGCTTAGCCAGTTTCCCCGTTTCAATAGTGATTTCCCTGCCGTCTGCAAGGGTAATCGTTTCTGTAAACGCTTGAGGTATACTCATAAATTTGCTTCTTTATACTCCGTATTGAGTATGATTAATATTTAAACTCTTTAAATTTTCGTTTGCAAAGGTACTAATAATAATGATATATTAAATTTTTTCAATTGCATAAATCAGGCTTCAAAATACAAATTTTTGGCTATCAGTTGTATGAAAGATTCAAAATTCTGCATCAGTAATCAAAACTTTTTTCCTATTTACGAAAACGAAAACGTTCATTTTTTAAAATATTGTATTGGAAAACCCTTCCCTTTTTGTATTATTGTCTCAAAAAATGAAAATAATATTTTTATACTCTAAAAAGTATACATCTCATTATAAAAATCATTAAAATAATTGCAAAAACAGGGGTTGATTCCTATATTTGCCCTACTTCACAAAATACCATGCAGTAGCAAAAAGATAAGGACCTAATCCTCCTTACACAGATAAATAAATGTTTATGAATAAAGAAGTACAACCACAAAGCAGGAATTACACGGTTCCGTTGATTACCATCACCCTGCTGTTTTTTATGTGGGGATTCATTACTTGTATGAATGATATCCTGATCCCCTATCTGAAACAACTTTTCAATCTTACCTTTTTCGAATCCATGCTGGTACAGTTCTGTTTTTTCGGAGCGTACTTTATCGGATCTCTGATTTATTTTATGATTTCGATAACCAAAGGAGATCCTATCAATAAACTGGGCTATAAAAAAGGTATTCTGTTTGGGATATTTCTTGCAGCGTTCGGCTGTATTCTGTTTTATCCGGCAGCAACTTTCTCTTATTATCCGTTGTTTCTAGGTGCTTTATTCATTCTGGGACTTGGTTTTACGGTACTGCAAATTACCGCCAATGCCTATGTATCTTTATTGGGAAGTGAAGAATCAGCATCCAGCCGTTTAAACATGACACAAGCTTTCAATGCTTTTGGAACCACCATTGCTCCGGTATTGGGAGGTCACCTGATATTTGAATTTTTCTCATCCCCTGATGGATCATTCAGTGCAGTGGCTACCAGAATCCCATACCTGATTTTTGCGGGAATTCTTTTACTTGTTGCTTTATTGATTTCGAGGGTAAAACTTCCATCTTTCCAAATGGGTGAAGAAGAAGTTGTAAAAGGTTGGGGAGCTTTAGAGTTCAGCCATCTTAAATTCGGTGTATTTACCATGTTCTGTTATGTAGGAGGAGAAGTTGCGGTAGGAAGTTTTATCATTAGTTTTCTTGAGCAGCCTCAAATCATGGGTTTCAATGAAATCATCAGTAAAAACTATCTTGCCTTATACTGGGGAGGAGCCATGATCGGTCGTTTCCTGGGAGCTATTTCTTTGAATCAGTCATTAAGTCAGGGGAAAAAAGCAATTTATATGCTTGGCGCAGCGGGAGCTGTATTTCTTGTTATCTTCAGTATTGTGAATCTTACCTTTTCTCAAATCAGCTTTTTCCTTGTATTTATCGTTCTTAATTTTATTGCTTTCTTTATTGGGAAGGCAGCACCTGCAAGAACTTTATCTATTTTTGCAGCCATCAATGTGGCTTTGTTGATTTCAGCAATGGTAAATCAGGGTGAACTGGCGATGTACAGTATTCTGGGTATCGGAATTTTTAATTCTATCATGTTCTCGAATATTTATACACTGGCTATTTCAGGTTTGGGCAAATATACCAGTCAGGGATCTTCTCTGGTTGTAATGGCAATTTTAGGAGGTGCTATTGTTCCTATTTTCCAGGGATATCTTGCTGATCAGTTTGGAGTACAGCATTCATTTATTATTCCGGTATTCTGTTACCTTGTGATTCTGATCTTCGGTGCGTATTGTACCAAATATTTGGGTCATGTGGAAAGCACGGAGGCCAAATCAGGTCACTAAATACATTACAATATAAAATACAGCAGGCTGTTTCTAAGAGGGACAGCCTATTTTTTAACCATATAGAAACATAGAATAATGAAAATAGGTTTATTCTTAATATCCGTGGCTATCAAATAAGCAGCTTAAAAATTTGATCAGAGATAAAATCCTTGTAGCTTAAGATAGTCCGATACTTTAAAACCCCGGATCTTCATTCTTACAACATTATTTCTATTTCCAAGCATATATCAATAATCTCAATTACTATGTGCCTATGTAGATTCATATTTTTTTTACCGCATAAGCAAATAAAAAGTTATGTAAATATTGATTCGTTGTTATCTCTTTTGGAAATCGCAAGGGCGCAAGATACGTTAAACAGTCTTTTTTAAGGCGCAAAGATTTTATATTCGATAAAATTTAATGCTGGGAATTCAAATGATCTCTAAGTTTTTGATTTTAATATCTGCGTAATCTGCAAAATCAGCGAGAGAAAAAGCATTAAATTCGTGTATTAGTGGCAAAAAAATAGATGCCATGAATTCACGATTTTTTTTTCACTCTGTAACTTTATTCCTGAAGCTTCTACTCATTTGATATATTCACTTAAATCTATTCTTCTGATGAAAACACAATTGAAGCTTGAATATGCAGCATTTTTATTCCTGGGAATTCTGGCTTTTGCCCGCACAGACTATTCATGGTGGTGGTTTGCCGGGTTATTTCTGGCACCTGACATTTCTATGCTGGGATATACTGTTAATAATAAAGCCGGTGCATTTTGCTATAATTTGTTTCATCATTTTGGTGTAGCTATCGTAGTTTATCTTGCAGGAACCGCTTTATCACTACCCTATTTACAAATGATAGGAGCAATTTTATTTTCACATTCTGCTTTTGACAGAATCTTGGGGTATGGATTAAAATATCCGGATAGTTTTCAGAACACCCATTTGGGAAAGATTGGAAAGAAAACGGAGTAAATTGAAGCAGTATGCGTACATCGCCCTGTCAAATCAAGGACTCGTCGTTCCTCTGTAGGAAAGAATTAGAAATGGTTGATCAAATGTACAAGTTAGCGAGAACAACAATATTTTAGTCTATTTAAATTTTTAAATTTCACGCAAAGGATTTCAATATCTGATACTGTATTTTTAAGGGTGCAAAGCCTGAATCAACTTCATTGATTCTCTCTAAGCGTATGCATATCACTTCAACAGCGACGTTGTCGTTATCTTCTTCCTTGTCAATGATTAGACTAGCAATTATCTTTAGGTTTGAACAAAACTCAATATGAACTAATGGTAAAAAAGCTTTTCTTAACCTCTGATTAACTTTAACTTTTTCTACGCCCCAAAATTCTGAGCTTCATCCATTTTTATCATTACAACTTCAACGATATAAAATAAAAAAGCAACTTCTTTCGAAGTTGCCTTGTTTTTGAAAATCTTTATAGATTATTTTCTTAAACCTAGTTCAGCGATGATCGCTCTGTATCTTGCGATATCTTTATTCTTAAGGTAATCTAGTAATCTTTTTCTTTTACCTACCAATTTCACCAAAGATTTTTCAGTTGCGAAATCTTTGTGGTTACTCTTTAAGTGAGCAGAAAGGTGGTTGATTCTGAAAGTGAAAAGAGCGATTTGTCCTTCAGCACTCCCTGTGTCTTGTGCAGATTTTCCGTGTTTTGCGAAAATTTCCTGCTTTTTGTCTGTTGTTAAGTACATTCCAATATTGTTTAATGATTATTATGTAACGGGTGCAAAATTACGACTATTTTTTGATTCTGCAAACTTCTTTACACATTATTGATTTCATAAATCAAAATTGATAGAAAAAAATGTTAAAAAATTCTTAATTAATTTTACACAATTTAAGGAAAAGGCAGTAATTTTGCATTCGAATTACAAATGAGAAAAATTATATTTTTTACAGCTGTTGTTACTTTCTTATCCGTGAGCTTTACTTTGGTACAGGCACAAAAAAATACGGACGATAAAATAAGAAAAGTTCTGTACTTTAATCCCGAAGTAGAGCCGGATATCGATGAGATAAAAGAGCCTACCAATAATGCTTTTTTCAGTGCTGTTTCTGATAATTTCAGTGGAAGAAAAAACAAAATGCTCCGGGCAGAAGTTCAGGTTGCTTTCGACAGTATCGACAAACAAACCATTACGGATTACTGTGTAAACAATGATGCTGATTTTGCTATTGTTTCCAAAGTACGGTATTTCAAAGTGGGTATTGGTAAATATGTTTTTTCAAACCAGGTAGTGGTGAGCATGAAGCTCTTTGGAGCTGATGGAAGTCTGATCACGGAATCTGATTATGATACGTATCGTAAAAATATGCGCCTTCTTGGCTCCACCGTTAATTCCATCAAAATAGGTACGGAAGGTGCCATAAAAGACATCATTAAAAAACTGAAAAAACTGAAACCTACAGAGGCTGAACTGTAGTTAATTGATAAGATTTCAAATTTTTCTATAGTTTGATTATTGGTGCACTACCAATGATGTACCCGGGTCAGTTTTCGATTTGGATACAGCTTTTCTTTACTTCTTACTTCTCATTACTTCCTCAACTGTATTTTTATATCATTAAGAGGAATCACGTTATTATATTACTATTTAAGGAAAATATCCCGCGGCTAGCAGCTCTTTTTCTTCGTTAGTATACTTTGATTAAATAAGCACAAACATTCATTATTAAATGTAAAAATCATTATAAATACCTGCATTTCAATTAAATATTTTCACCAAATAAGGAATAATTGAATATTTTTTACTATTTTGGCTTAACATTAAAACTAAATCATATGAAAAATTTAAAAAAGCTTAGCAGACAAGCTGCCAAACAGATTAATGGTGGAGCGCTTGCAAGATGTAGTAATACCAATCCATGCATAAGAGGATATTGCTGTGATGGTATTTGTACCCAGATTAGATGTCCTATTAACTAGCGACAAAGTATGCTCAGGCATTTGTTTACGGGTGCTTTTTAATTAAAATCACGCTTAAACAAGTTGATTTCCAACGAAACATTTTCACAAAACTGAACAATTCATATGTTCAATTCACATCAAAATTCAGACGATATGAAAAATTTAAAAAAACTCAGCAGAGAAGTTGCCAAACAAATTAAAGGTGCAGGATTCCAACGATGCAGCGAAACTGATCCTTGCGTTGTAGGCTGGTGTTGTAATGGTATGTGTAAAGAGTTTATTTGCATAGAATAAAAGGAACCAGTAAAAAGATACGCCCGTTTATTGCGGGTGTTTTTTATGACAAATAAAGAAACAACCACGCAATAAACTGAATATCAATTAAATATTTTCACTAAATAATGAATAAATAGAAATTTTTTACTATTTTAGTCAGACATTAAAACTATCTCATATGAAAAATTTAAAGAAGCTTAGCAGAGAAGCTACAAAACAAATTAAAGGCGGAGGACCTAAAAGATGTACAGAGCATTCTCAATGTATTTATGGAATGTGTTGTAAAGGAGTATGCATGGAATATGCCTGTTTTGAAGATTAAAATTACAAACTTATCGTAATCATTAAAAATCAATAGCCATGAAAACTTCAAATTTCAAAAAACTGAACAGACAGGAACAAAAAGAAATCAAAGGAAGTCTACAGATGAAAAAATGCAGAAGCAGTCAGCCCAAATGTGATTGGGGTGAATGCTGTGTCGGTGGATTCTGCATTGCTTCTGAAATTACAGAATGTGAGCCTATTTTTTTAGAATAATAGACATACATAAATTTTTAAAATTTAATTTTTTAACATCCGCTCCGGCGGGTGTTTTTTGTTATTATTGGATGATACTACACTTTAATTAATCCTTAAATTTCCCAGTTTGTTCGTCAGTCTTAAAAATTTGAATTATTTTTGCATATCCTAAAAATTTGACGTTTTGAATTCTAGAGACGAACTTATCTTCAACCCTGCCGATATTGCCGAAACTCTCAGTGGACTTCCTGCTGACGAGAGGCTACTCGCGTTCCTGAAGGTTCCGAAAGAGTACAAAGCAGAAGTTTTCTCTCATCTTGATCCTGATTTTCAAGAAGATACCATCAGAAGCATCGGAAGTGATGATGTTTCCGAGATTTTGAATGCCATGACTCCGGATGATAGAACTGCCCTATTTGAGGACTTTCCGGATGAACTGATCAAGTATTCTATCAATCATCTTAATCCTCAGGAAAGAAGAATTGCCTTAAAACTTTTAGGATATAACTCGGATTCGATTGCCCGTCTGATGACCCCCTATTACATCCAGATCCGTAAGGAATGGACTGTAAAAAGATGTCTTCAGCAAATCAAAAAGGTAGGAAGAAGAGTGGAAACCATGAACTATCTGTATGTTGTGGATGAAAGGAATCGTCTGATCGATGACCTTGCCATTGGTACTTTACTTCTTGAAGAGGAGGACACTCTGGTTTCGGATATTACGGATAATCACTTTGTAGCTATTACTACTACAACTTCAAAAGAGGATGCAGTAACATACTTCGAGAAATATGACCGCGGTGCCCTTCCTATTATCACTGAGGCCGGTGTTCTGGTAGGAATTGTAACGATAGATGACATCCTGGATCAGATTGAACAACAAAACACCGAGGACATTCAGAAATTCGGGGGATTGGAAGCATTGGATCTTCCTTATACCCAGACTTCATGGACTGAAATGATTAAGAAAAGAGCAACCTGGCTGATTATCCTTTTCGTTTCTGAGATGCTGACCGCTTCTGCAATGGGATATTTTGATAAGGAAATTGAAAAAGCAGTAGTTCTTGCCTTATTTGTTCCATTGATTATTTCCAGTGGAGGAAATTCCGGTTCTCAGGCTGCTACGTTAATCATCAGGGCTATGGCCCTTCAGGAAATCAGTTTGAAAGACTGGTGGTATGTAATGAGAAAGGAAATTATTTCAGGTTTATGCCTGGGAGCAATTTTGGGAATTATTGGATTTATCAGAATTATGCTTTGGCAAAAAATTGGGCTTTTTGACTATGGCCAATATTGGGCGTATGTAGGACTCAGTGTTTCAGTATCTCTTATTGCCATTGTATTATGGGGTACTTTATCCGGTTCTATGATTCCGTTTGTCTTAAAAAAATTAAAACTTGACCCTGCTACTTCTTCTGCTCCATTTGTAGCTACTTTAGTGGATGTAACAGGACTTATTATCTATTTTACGGTAGCCGGACTTTTCTTAACGGGAAAACTTTTGTAATTTTAGGCATCATCTAACATGCCAATATGAAAATTGTATCTCTTGTACCCTCTATTACTGAGGCGTTGTTTGACCTTGGGCTCAGTGAACATGAAGTCGTAGGCAGAACAAAATTCTGTATTCACCCTGAAGATAAAATAAAAAATATTCCTGTCATTGGTGGGACAAAGAACATCAATATTGAGAAAATCAGAGCTTTACAACCGGATCTTATTCTAGCTAATAAAGAGGAAAATGTCAAAGATCAGGTGGAAGTTTTAATGAATGATTTTAAGGTTACGGTAACTAATGTAGAAACGGTCGAGGATAATTATTATCTGTTAAAAAATCTAGGAAAACTTTTAGGAAGAGAAGATCGGGCCCAGCTTTTTAATCTTAAAATTTATGATGTCCTTAACCAGGCTCAACTTGAAACAAAAGTAAAGGTTGCTTACCTGATCTGGAAAAACCCATACATGACCATTGGCTCAGATACTTTTATTCATAAAATTTTAGCAGAAATCGGTTTTGAAAATATTTTTAAAGATAAAACCCGCTATCCGGTCATAACCACAGAAGATCTGGCAGATGCAGACATGATCATGCTTTCTTCGGAGCCCTTCCCTTTTAAAGAAAAGCATATTGAAGAATTGAAAGTTTTTTACCCTGATAAAAAAATCATCATTGTTGATGGTGAGGCATTTTCATGGTACGGAACCCATATTGCAAAATGTGAAGATTATTTTAAAGAACTATTGGCAGAAGTACATTCCATACAGATCTGATTCCTAACCGTAAAAGTTTTTAAACACTTTAGTTATTTTAAGTGACTGCTAAACGCTTGAGAAGAGCACTAAAGTTTTAAAAAATATCAGATTTTTGAGGTATTAGACAAATGGCTAAACCATTAAGATTGTATAAGGTTATAAGACCATTAAGAAGAGCTTCGTTTAAAATAATGTGCTTTATGAAAATCTTTCGATTTTCCTTAACTTGCCTTAAGTACTCTACTATTACTTACTTGTTTGAATACCATTATTAACCACAAAAGACGCAAAAGTTTTTAAACACTTTAGTTATTTTAAGTGGCTGCTAAATGCTGGTTGAAATGATAGGTGTTAATAGAAAACATCTTTTAAACTTGTCTTATCTTGCAATTTTTGGTAAATTGTTCAGAATTAACATTTTAAAAAAAACACATATGTCCGGTACTGTTGTATTGTCTGAGGGAGTGGAATTCAATCATGTTATAGAGGAGGTTTCAAAGTACATCCGTCTTTATGTCATGGCATTTGAAAAAGAAGAAAGAACCATCACCCGCGTTGATAAACGTGAAAATATGTATGGAGGTCATGGAACGGTATATTTGATACAAATGTTTGATCAGAAGGATCTGGCGAATAATCGTCTGGCTGCTTACATGGTTTTGTTACATAAAGGAGATGAATCCGGATTTCACACGCATAATGAAAGAAATGAACAGGAATTATACGTTGTCGTACATGGAACCGGAGAGTATCGTGAAAGAACAGGGACAGAAGGAACCCTACGTAAAAAGCTACTTCAGAAGGGTGATATTACGGCTATCAATTCCATAGGGTATCATTCTATAGAAAATACCGGCGATGAACCATTGATTATGTTTGTTATTACAACCAATAACCCATAAAATTACAGAAGAGATTTTCGTTACAATTCATAAAAAAACTCCAACTGAAAAGCTGGAGTTTTTGTTATATTTACTGACCTTAGATTAGAGAATCTTAGAAACTTCTTGACAAAGCCATTCTAATAATTCACGATCTTCCGCAGTGAAAGGATCAATGGTATGGGAATCAATATCTATCTGGCCAATATTTTTGCCGTCTTTAAATATCGGAACTACAATTTCTGCCTTTGTATCGATAGAACAGCTTAAATAATTGCTTTCTTCGTGTACATCAGGAACAACAAATGTTTCATTAGAAACGGCAACCTGACCACAAATACCTTTACCGTAAGGAATGATGTTGTGATCTGTAGGTGCTCCCACATAAGGACCAAGGATCAGTTCATCCTTATCTCCATTTTTGAAATAAAAACCTGTCCAGTTGAAATAAGAAATTTCCTGATCCAACAGGTGGCAAACTTTTTCAAGTTTTTCTTCTGTATTATGCTTAGGACTTTCAAGAATTGAGGAAAGCCTTTTCTTTAATTCTGACATTATATTTATTTTTTTAAGAGAATTGTTTTAGGGAAAGCTCTTCTTTATACCCAAACATTCCGCGTTCTTTAATCATTTCTGCAACACCTTCCGGAACCTGGGTTTCCCAGCCTTTAACGCAACATGCAATTTTTCTTAATATCTCTCTTGAATAAATTTCCAAAAACTCAGGATTATAGTTGGTAATATCTACAATACGCTCGTTTCTTTTGAAATATTTATATAGTTCTTTAAGATTTTCTTCTACTTTAAGGTTGGATGAATCTAACAATTCATGAGTTTCAGGATCTTTATATGGATACAGATAAACTCTCATTCCGTTTCTGAAGAATTTCCCGAATGCTTCAAGGATCCCTCCGGACAAATCTTTATAATATTTCTCGTCAAATACCATCAACAGGTTATTTACTCCCATGGCTACCCCAATATCTCCAGTGGTGTAAGAAGCAAAATAATCAATAAGTCGATAGTATTCTGAGAAGTTTGAAATGATAACAGTATATCCCAGTTTACCCAAGATATCTACCCTATCCAGGAAGTCTCTTTCATCAATATCACCATCTGCCCTAAGGTTTGAGATGGTAATTTCGATAAGGACTTCTGTTTCATCATGAGTACAGATGGCATCCTTAAAGAACATATCCATACCATTCTGAAGCATATCGATATTAACTTTTGTTACCGGTCTGAAACTCCCTCTTACTGCAAAAATATTTTTCTTGTATAAAACATCTGCTGGAAGCATATTGTTCCCCTGAGAGTTAAAAATCACCGCATCAGTCATTCCGTTTTTTACCAGTTGAAGTGACATGAGTCTATTATCAACATAGGCAAAAGCCGGCCCGCTAAAATCAATCATATCAATTTCAAGATTGTCTTTTGCTACATCATCATATAATGACTCTACTAAAGTTCTTGGATTGTCATAGTAGTTGAAAGCTCCGAAAATAAGGTTTACCCCTAGATTTCCTAAAGTCTCCTGCTGTAAAGTAGCATCGTTTTCTTTGAATTTTACGTGAATAACGATTTCGTTGTAATCTTCATTTTCTTTGGTCTGAAAACGAATTCCTACCCAACCGTGGCCTTTTACCGTCTTATCAAAATTAATCGTGGTTACCGTATTGGCATAAGAGAAAAATTTTCTATCAGGATTATTATCCCTTGAAATTCTTTCTTCGATTAATGCAACCTCGTAACGGAGCATTTTACGAAGTCTGTTTTGGGTAACATACCTGTTTTTTACTTCTTTTCCGTAGATTGCATCACTAAAATCTTTGTCATAAGCAGACATTGCTTTGGCAATCGTACCGGAAGCCCCCCCTGCTCTAAAAAAGTGACGAACAGTCTCCTGCCCTGCTCCAATTTCTGCGAAAGTACCATAAATAGTAGGATCTAGATTAATTGTTAATGCTTTTTGTTTGGGAGTTAGTTTCTGATACATTAGGACATGAAATTTTTTGTAAATTTACCAAAATTAAACCAACCTCAAAACAAAATGAAGTTGAAATTTTTAGGAACCGGTACTTCGCAAGGTGTGCCCGTTATAGGCTGTACATGTGAAGTGTGTACTTCTGAAAATCCCAAAGACAAACGTTTACGCTCTTCCGTAATGGTCACAACGGAGGAAAATAAAAAAATACTCATCGACTGCGGCCCGGATTTCAGGCAGCAGATGCTTACGAATCATGAACATACGGTAGATATTACCCTGATTACCCACGAGCATAATGATCATGTCATCGGATTGGATGATATGCGACCACTTATTTTTAAAAGTGGTAAAGATGTTCCTTTATATTGCTATTCAAGAGTTGCAGGTGAGATAAAAAATCGTTTTCCTTACGCCTTTGCAGATGTAAGATATCCGGGAGCTCCTGCTTTTGAGCTTCATGAGATAGAAAATAAACCTTTTGAAGTCTTAGACACTGAGATCACGCCTGTTGAAGTGATTCACTACAAGATTTCCGTTTTTGGCTATAAGTTTAAAAAACTGGCTTATATTACCGACGCCGGTTTTATTTCGGAGACAGAAAAGGAGAAATTAAAGGGACTTGATGTATTAATTTTAAACTGTATCCGGAAATTTGATCCACACCCTGCTCATTTTATCCTTCCGGATGTAATCAAACTTTTTGAAGAGCTACAACCTAAAAAATTATTTTTAACTCACATTAGCCATCATTTGGGACTGCATGATATTGAAGACAAGCAGCTTCCGGCCGGAATGCACCTTGCCTACGATGGTTTGGAGATTAATTTTTAAAAAAATCTTTTAAAAAACTTTGGAGTATTAAGAAATGTTCCTATATTTGCACACCAATTAGAAACAAGGTAACACACTTGCCCAGGTGGCGGAATTGGTAGACGCGCTGGTCTCAAACACCAGTTCTTAGGAGTACCGGTTCGATCCCGGTCCTGGGTACAAAAAACCTCTGGAATCATTTGATTTTCAGAGGTTTTTGATTTTTAGGGGATCAAAAGAGGAACTATTATTTTCTATTATTTAATTTATGTAGTATAATAGCACTTTTAAGATGAGCATAATCCTTTTGCTCATTATACGAAAAAAGAATTTCTTGTTTTGACAATTGAGCTACAATATTATTTAAAAAACTTGGAGAATAATCTTTATAATATTTTACAAACTTTTCAATAGCCTCAAAAGATTGAAAATAATATTCTTTTGAATTCATATAAATTTTCCAAGAACTAAACCGATAGTATCTACCATGCCCACCTTCTTTTATTATTGGCATTAAATTCTCTTCAATAAGGAAATTAAATATATCAAACATCTTTACATCAAAAATATATTCAATTAAATCTGTTTTTATATATGTTAAATTACTGAATTTTGCTTGACAAGTTCTATGATTACCTCCACCAGTAAAATAAAGATCTCCATATCTTATATAGTAAATTCCACTTCTAGTAAAATTTTCTGTTTCAGTAAAACTTAAAAAATTATTTACATTGTAATAATCACTAAAACGTTTCATGTTGTATAGTAAATCTATCCATCTTTTTCCTATATAACTCACATGAGTTGTCCCAACTATTTTTTCAATTGGAACTAAATAATCTTTAATTTCTCTTTCTGAATTGTAAAATTTATAATTTTCAATATCTTCTACACTTCTAAGCCTCTCATAACACCAATCTTCTATCTCAAAATTTGGATTAAACTTTTTAACATTCTCTAAGCATTCCATATAAATATTTATTTAAAATTATAACCAGATACTTTATCAAGAAAAACTTATACTTGTTGAAGACTTACCTTTTTGGTAGCCAATCACTTTATTCTTTCTCTAACATATTTTGGAACTTTATTAAGGTCTTTTTTTTGAGATTTCATCAAAGAAAGATATGTTTTATAATTTTCTATGGCCTGATCTTTTTTACCTGAATTCCAATAACTGTTTGCAATATTAAGATACGCTACAACCCGATCAGGATATTTTTGAAGTATTTTTTGAAGTACATTAATTGAGACTGCCGGATTAATATTTTCAAGCTTAAAAGCAAAATCATTAATTTTATTAATATTTTCAGAAGAAATAGTGATATAATCTAACCAACTTTTGTTTGCTACCCAATCATAATAATTAAATTTTTTATTTTGAAAATCCCTTCTATCTAATATTATTGCTGCATTATCATCAGACTCTGTAGCAAAGTAAGTTTCTTTATATTGATGAAGTATAAAACTATTATCTGAAAATTGTAACTTGAAGTCAATAACTGAATATTTATCGGAAGCAAAGGGTGAAATTGCCGTAGTATATGAAAGTAATTTATTTTCAAATTTCAAATGATCAATATTTGCATCTGACTTACCACTACATTCTTTACAAGGAAAAATAGTATCATTTTCATACACAGATTCTTTATTATTTTTATTCTTGAAAATAATGAGAAGTTTCCTTTTGGTAATATCATCAGACTCTTTTTTGTTATTTAATGTTAAAATATACAAATCATCACGTATACCATCATTATTAAAATCATTATGCAACTCAGCTACAACTTCGTTTGATTTTAATAAAGACTCCAATTGAGAATTCTGGGAATTACAACTTAATCCTGAAAGAAGAAGTAATAAAGAAATTTTATTGATCATCTTTAAATATTTTAGCCCCTGGATTATTAATCTTTGCTTCAACTTTTTGAGGAATTGGAGCTAAAATCTGTGCTTTTGTACCACATCCTGATAAAGTGAGTATAAGGCTAAAATAAACCGAGGTTAATGGCAATATAATTTTGCTTAGTCGTATATGATTTTCCATGAAAATTTATTATCACTTTTAAATCTTTGCACCTCACATATGTGTATCAAGATTAATAACATGGTTCATTTTTATTAAAAATACAATGAGGAAAACGAACATCGACAGCATCTTTTACAGTATAAGTTTTTACACTGTCTATTTTACCTTCTTTATTATAGTATTTCCATTCTCCAACTTTGTAATTATTTTTTACTTTGCCTTCTTCCTTAATTGTAGCTTTTTTGCCTGGTTTATCGTACTCTTTATTTTTGAAATATTCTACTATATAGGTATCTATCCAATATCCACTGCCTGTTTTGAAAATGTTCAATTGCTGCTTCATAGGAACCACTCCTCCGTTATCTGAAAACAAGTATGACGGTACTTCTTTCATATGATATAAATATTCATCATCAGGCAATCCTTTTTCTATAATAATACTTTTACTATAATTGTTATCTACATTAAAATTAATATATACCCTGTCTAGCAATTTTCCATTTGAGTATAATTTCCCATTTTTTATTGAATATTTCTTTCTAATCATAGAAACGTTCTCTATACTAGGCACTGCTTTATTATTTTTTAATATGGGATAATATTCATTGGTGCTCCAATATAATACATTATCATATTTTGTATCTGGAGTATTAATCTTTGCTTCAACTTTTTGAGGAATTGGAGCTAAAATCTGTGCTTTTGTACCACATCCTGATAATGTGAATATAAGGCTAAAATAAACCGAGGTCAATGGCAAAATATTTTTGCTTAGTCGTATATGATTTTCCATGAAAATTTATTATCACTTTTAAATCTTTGCACCTCACATATGTGTATCAAGATTAATAACATGGTTCATTTTTATTGAAAATACATTGCGGAAAGCGGATATCTACAGCATCTTTTACAGTATAAGTTTTGACACTGTCTATTTTACCTTCTTTATTATAGTATTTCCATTCCCCTACTTTATAATTATTTTTAACTTCGCCTTCCTCTTTTAAAATGTCTTTACTGAAACTTTGATTTTTTCCGTTCCATTCTGCATAGTAATACCCTTTAAAAGAACCACTTCCTTTAGCCAGAAAAACATTACTTTCCAAATAATTATAAGTAATATCTCCATCTCTATTGTAAGTAACAGAATACATACTGGGTTGTGGATTATTATTAGCATTTATAGTATATCCTGTAGACATTCCATTAACAATATATACTAAGTAATTAATATTTTCGCTTTGACGATAATAAACCAGAAGACTATCCACTTTCTTTCCGGAATGAAACAGGTGATCTTTTTTAAATGAGTATTGCTGCTTTACTCTCTTTATACTTTTTGATTGCTTGAAATTATAGGTAGAAATTTCATCGTTTGCATATTTTTCATTGTACCAATTGTCAGTTTTTTTAAAATTTATTCCTGAACCTCCACATGCAAGCTTATAATTCGTTTTTAAAACAGGCTTGACTATAGGTTTTTGAGGCGCAGGTTTTTTCTGAGCATTATAAGTACAAAAAAGAAAAAATATAATTATTGAAAATTTATTCATCATAACATAAAATTTTAATGGTAATACTGTTTAGTCTCCTCTTGAATTACTTTCCACTGCCATTTATCAAAAGTAATTTGATTTCTTAAATTATAATCCATAATATTTTCAGTAGTTTGCTTGATATATCTATGACTGTTCTTTTTTAAAACATTTAATTGGTCTTCAAAATTTTTTATATTTTGATTATAAATATTCTCATTTTTAGTCTTTTCGCCAGGGTGTGTTGTATAGTATGCCGCATTCGTTATAAAATGATTTCTTTTATCAGCTTTTTCTGCGTTTAATTTCGTTTGAACAGATGATATTTCTTGATTCACGGTTAATGTTCCATCTAAGAAAAAATGCTCTAGCCCTAAACTATGACCTATTTCATGAGAATAAGAAGATAGGTGATCTAAATTATTTTTAAATAATATTATATGTTTACTTGTAAGTGGAATATTATAACTGGCCCCACCAGCTGATGGGCTTAAAAAAGGAGTAAGATAAATAAAAAGGCCTTTTTTCCCAGCTATAGCAGGATAACCCAACTTAAATCTGTCATTAATAAAATTCATATACTTCGCATCATCCATTAACATTGTAACCTTATTGGTTATCATTCCTGTATAAGGAGTATTGCGTGTATCAGACGTATTTACCAGAGTTTGTTCAGTAAATACCCAATCCGGTAGAGGAAGGACTTTTACTTGTATTAATCCCTGATTTAAACTGTTTTCATTCAAATATTTTTCTAAACCTGCTAGTCCACCAATCTTATTAAATTCTGTATCAACTGTAGACAATCCAAATGATGTATGATTTTTCAAATATGACTTTATCACATACACATTAATAGTATACTTAGACTGATCACTATTCTTCATCACCATCATCTTCCCTACTTCTTTTTTATCTTCTGCTCCAGAGGCCGCATCTTTAAGTTTTGCAAAAACTTTTATCTGTTCATCTTTTATCAAAGCTTTATTACATTTTACTTTTACCTGATTGGTTGCTAAGTAATAATCTCTGGAAGTGGTTCCTCCTAACGGTTTATTTTTCTTCCCACCTACAATTAATGTACTTAACGGAATGCTTGAAGGATTTATGGTAAGATCAGAACTGCTGCTTTCAAAAATAATTTCAGTAGCATCGGCTGCCAAAGCTTCGAGTTCTTCTACTTCTATGTCTAATTCCGCTTCCTGATTTAACATTAAATTCAGAAATGAACAGTAATACTCTTTTCCATAAGGAGAAACAGGATTCAAAACATCGGTTGTTTTATACTCTGTTTTCAATTGTGCCGGATCCAGACTTAATTCTTTATTTGTACCCCCAACTGCTGTGATAGGATAAATATATTCATCTCTCATCCAATCAAAACCAAACTCTCCTTTGTAAGATGAATTTCTCCTAAAGTGGACCATAAACTTTTTTAAAACATCAACTTTATTGGGCACCGGCGCCCCTTTCGCATCAATACTTTCCGGAACATTAACCTGTCCCGAATTTACAAATTCAACCTTTCCACTTTCCGGAGGGGTTCCGGGGATTGCACCGACTCCCGGTAAAAAAGACTGTTTCAGCAAGACTTTGTTGTCCTGTACTTTTACCGTTCCGAAATTTTGCCATTCTGCAGGTTGTGTCACAATAAACCCATCATCAAAAATAAAGTTGGGAACTTGTTTCTCAACAACAGTTCCGGTGAGCTTGTCCTGTGTGGTGGGTACATCATTGAGTACTTTAAATGTTCCCATATGAGCATTAAACTTTATTTTCGCACCATCTATGGCCAGCAGTAGCCCCTCTTCTTTTTTATCTTTTTCCTCATTTTCTGCACGCTTCTCTTCCATTTTCTTACTGTTCTCAGCCTTCATCTGCTCATGATCCGGTGCTGAGTTCTGATTTTGGGTTTCCGGAGCATCTCCTTCCCCACCATTCTTTAACCTATCCATAATAATGAATGTTTTAAATGAGAATTCTGTTTTTTGATTTCTATAAAGCCTTCTTCATACTGATCACCTTTGCAAACAAATACTCCTCTGAAGTCTTCCACTTCTGTTTGCTCAAGATTTTGAGCGCTGATTTTTAAAATCATCTTATCGCCCACTTTCACTGGAGTCATTATTTCTGTAAATCCTTCTGAAGATTCTCTTTTCCTTTTTGTTTCAAAGGATTGCAGCAAACCATTAAATAGCAATCCGAACATATTATATCCTCCTAAGAAATCAATTAATTTTGTTTCATCTTCAAGCAGACTGCTTACCCTACTGAAATAATTATCAACGGCCTCTCCTTTATGCGTTTTTGATAGTTCAGTTTGAATTTTAAGCCATCTCATCCGTAAGAAAAGCAGGTTATCAACTGCTGTAATATTTCCTTCCGCATCTACCTTAAATTCCAGCTCATCAAATAAATAGCTAATTTTCTTAATCAACTTCCCCATTGTCTCTTCTTCGTCAGAAAAATCGAAATCAACCACTAAAATCTGAAACTGATGTTCGTCCTTTACTTTTCCATAATAATAAACCTCAATTTGTCTGGCATAGCTTTTTGTGATGCTATAAACAGGATTTTTTTGCTCCGTGAAAATCGTTTCCAGCCTGTACTTTTTTTGATGAAGGTTTTGCAATAGGTTAAGCATCATTACGGATATATTACTCTTTCATAGTTACTGTTAGGGTCCATTCCCATCCAATCCCTGTTGGCCGACCAGTGGAGATACTGATTACGGATAATCCTCAACAAGGTTTGAGGATGGTAGGCTGTAACTGTAACTTCTTGTAAATTGGTCGTTTTCATCTTATTGCCATTTTCATCTAGTGGTGCATCAGGTACAGGTTCATGCACGGGTTCCGGGTTATTGAGTCTTCTTAATGCTTTTTCTTGCTTTTCTTTTTCGTATTCTTCATCTGTCTGAAAACTCCATTTTTGCCCATCATCAAAAACATAATCATGCAGTAGATCTTTCGCAGAAGGCAGATATGGATCGTGCTCTATGGAATAACTTGTTTCTGTTTTTACCATCAATTGATGATCATACAATTCTTTCCCTTGTTCTTCCATGAAATGAAGTGGGATATAGCTGTATTCTTTTCTCAGAAAGCGAATTCCCGTAATTTTACGATATACTCCTCCCAATGTTAAAACGTTCAGAAAGCTATTATTAATTTCAATCTGCTTATCTGTAAACCAATGCTCATCGATAAGATGCTGCATTCGTTTATTTAAAAACCATACCGGTTTATGATTAGAAGTCTCTATTTCATCAACAGTTTCCATTCCGTTTTCATAAGCTCCGCCGATATCACAATGAACTCCCGGGAACTCTTTTTCAATACTACCGGGGAATCTCGTTAATGAAAAATTCTCGCGATGCTCATTAGCTGCAGTAAAATGAACCGCTCTGAAATAAGATCCCGGATTCAGAAGCTGTAACTGTTCTACATCATCTCCGAAATTATACGAAGATCCTAAGGTAGAATGTTTCATGCCTTCCCATCCCACACGTCTGATCCCTCCCATATCTCCATATTCCTCATAAGAGGATACCGTATCATACACGCCGATAAAACGAACATCCAGATCTAAGCTTTCAAGCTCTTCTTTTGTCAAAATGTCTTTACTTAAAAGGTAATATCCCAAGAAACCAAATTTTGGCAACTTACCATCTATAATATACTGAGGATCTACCTCTGTATTATCTTTATCTATCCAGATATCTCCATATTCAGGAACCGTTATCGGGCCTTCAGAAGAATCCATTTGAGTATAGCCAATAATTTTTCTTGATTTTTTTATCTCAACATCTTTTAATCTTTTTTTATAACTGTTGATTTCGTAAGAAAAATTTCTTGCTGCTGCTGCTCCACGACTAAATCCAAAAGTGTCAATGGTAATTCTGGTCAGTTTTTTTTTATCACGCTGTTGCTTTTTTAGAACTCCAATCCTGTCAGCAACCATATCACACCCTTTTCTTACTTTCCCTCGTACTCCTGTTTTACCGGATCCGTACTGGAAACCATCATCTACATCTCTGCTGTTATCCAGTGTCCCGATTCCTTCTACATACACTCCATACGTTTTTTGTCTGCAGCATTGGTACATCCTGGCCACATTGGTATAATCATTACTGAAACTGTTATCAACACCCTGTTTATCTAACCATCCTCTGTGGCTTGCTTTGAGGTATCGTTCATATTCAAGATCATTATCGGTTATATCTTTATTGGCCAGCTTTTTATATTCTTTTTCCTGTTGGGCTCTCGTTTTTTCGATCTCTTCCTCTTTTCTCAATATCTCATCTTTGGAATCAGTACTTTCCATTTTATTCTTACCATCCCTGTACTTCATCCTTAACTCACTATTTTTCAAGTTATTCAAAGTTCCGTCAAAAAACACTCCTATTTCCAGATGTATTTCATCTACAGGAGGCTTAGCATTTCCCGTGTTGTATACGAAAGTTTTTCCCATAGTTTTTGTTTTAGAAAACTTCTATCCTGTCTGCCTTTATAAAGGCTTCTTTACCATTTTCACCTTTTAGCTTTATTGTAAAATAGCTGTTGGCTTCATTAATCTTGACAATAATATCAGCCTTAGTCGAAGTAGGATTATCACCAAACACAGCTTTAAAAGCCTCGAAACCCGATTGTTCATTCAGATCACAATCTGCTCCGTATTTTTTATTATCTGCACCAATAAAATCAAAACCAATAGTTCTGGGTATTGCTCTTAATTCATTTTCAGCTATAGAAATCTTCGATGCATCAAGCTGTTCCCATTCTCCATTAATTGCCGTTAACCCAACATCTGTCAATGGATTGAGTTTAGCATTTTCCGGCAGCTCAAAGACAGGTTTCCAACTGTATCTTATTCTGTAAGTATCCCACAAACCAAATGGAATTCCTTTTCCTTTATTTTTCTCTCTCACCTCAACGGGGATCACCTTGCCATTATTAACTATTTCATCAAGGTAATCTTTTCGCCAGAAACGATTCTCATGACTATCCAGCTTAGCAATTTCCGATTCGGGAATCGTTACTTTTTTTCCCTGGTATCGGCCTACTTCCTTCTGAACTCCAACGCCGACGACCCAAACTACCACTACACCTCCGGGAGCCATTCCAACACAAATTTCTTTATAATTCAAATGCTTAATATTACCACTACCACTGGTCGCTTTTATTTGATATCCCTTACTGAAATACTCTTTTATTTTAGCCGTATCAATAGCTGTATCAATCATATAAAACTGGTTTTCCATATATGACATCCAGACAAAATCCAATCGGGTGGGAAGACTTTTAAAACCATTTCCCATCCCATGGTTGATAGCACCCCAAGAACCATCCCCTGGTATGATACCAAAGCTTAATCCTACCCATTCTTTGCCTTCACATTCCATTCCTCCTTTGTATACTTCCATCGGGTATCCCAAGGGAGCAGAAGTCCCTTCAGTCCATTCATATTTTGTCATAGTTTCAGTTTTTTTTATATCTTTTTTCTCCTGACACGAGATCTGGGTAAAAAATAAAAAGCTTAACAGATATTTTAATATTTTATTCATTCTTACATCCTTTACATTTATTTTTCAGCTGTCAACATTATCTGCCGGGTTTATATTAAGAGCAGATTATGGGAACCAGTATTAATAAAATCACTGATATAATCATAAAGCTGATACCAGCTGAATAGGCACAAAACGCTGCAAAATCTTTAAGCGTCGTTTTCTTCTTTATAGCGCCTATTATAAATGGCATAAAAAACATTATCGGTAAAAAACCGCAGCAAAGCCATACAGCCACCCAACCACAATCTCCCTGTCCATATCCTGTAAGATCCAAAACACTTAATGTTATGATCCCTATGAGAATGGCAGAAAATACAGATGAGAATAAGGAAATCAAGATCTTTTTTAACATAGATGTTATCCTTTATTCACCTTTGCGTCTATTTTACCCAACACTTTCGCTACTCCTGAACTTTGTAATAAGATATCCCCATTTTTTGCTTTATGAGTGGTTGTAGAAGTGGTCTCTTTCAAATCACCGGTCACATTAATGGTCTTATTTTCGTTAATGGTTTGCTTATAGTTTTTGGAAGTAAATTTATGATCATTGATAATATTGGTGGTATTATCGTTTCCAACGCTTGTCTTCATATCTTTTCCCACATTGATGTTAAGATCTTCTCCCGCATTGAATGTCATATTTTTAGGGGCAGTTACGACAATATTACCTTTTCCGTCCATATAATAGTTGTTTCCGCTGGGGTCTATAATATTGACACTTCCTTCTGCATCATTCATCAGAATCCTGATTCCGCTTCGGGTTTGTATGGATTTTAAGTGATTATTCACTCCGCCACCCAAAGCAACACCTCCGTGAAACATTCCTCCCATCACAAAAGGGCGGTCCGGATGATTATGTACAAATCCTACCATAACCTGATCTCCTACTTCCGGTATTGCTACATAGCCTCTGTTTTGAGTAATCTGATCTGTTCCTCCCGCATCCGGGGCCATCATCCTGATAAAATTGGTGGTATCATGCAGCTGCCAGTCAAATTTCACCGTTACTCTTCCCTGACCCAGCGGATCTGTATTGGAAATAACGGTTGCAATTTGTGGCTGTGCAATAGGAAGGGTAAAATCAGGAGTAGGAATATATCCGGTGTCCGAAGCTATAGCTTCAAATCTTCCTTTGTAACGACCTAAAGCATCTACTTCGTGAATGACTTCTGTCATCATCAGTTTTGTAAAATAAGCAGTCTGGTTGGTATCTGTTTTCCGCATATTGATGTCGGCAACACATCCCGGATATAAAAACGGAATGGTAGTTCCTCCTGAAACGGTAAAAACATCTACGGCCTTACTTCCTGCTGTACTGGTTTGGGAAATGACCACATCCATATCAGTTGCAGCTTTTATAGGAGCAACCTGTAATGAAGGAGTCCTGAATATGCCATCATTATTTTTATAAGCTGTTTGCGCCAGATTGCTGACATGTTTTATCGGAGTATCTCCGGAAGTGAGTCTGGCATTTGAACTGCTGTTGTAGCCGTAAAAACTGGGTTTAATATGGACCGCTTTTAGCTCGACATTAATATCGGAAACATTACTGCCGTAAATCAGTTCCAGCGCTTTATTCTGCGGAGGCATATTTCCGAAATGCAGAACTTCACCGTCATAATAAAACTGCTCCCCGTAAGCTTCTGCCATCCGGCAGAGATAGTTGTAATGGGTTTCGTTATACTGGGCACTGTACAGAATCTGAGCGGATGCTTTAGCGTTTATTTTCACGTCAAACTTACTGCTTTCAATCCCCTGTTTAATTACTTCGGCAGCAATAATTCCCATGTTGACAGGCTGTTCTCCACCAAAACTTTGTGTATGGGGAGCGGCATCCAATAAAATAGTTGGGCTCTGTCCTTTTAGTACAATATTTCCCAGACTATGGTGTTCCTGGCTGAAGCCCACTTTTGTGATTACTCCCACAAAGGTTCTTTCAGGGCTGCCTTCTACATCTTTATACTTAAAAACTACAGTTAGGCGTTTTCCTAAAAACTGCTGAGCTTCTTCGAGATCATGGTTTTGTATTCCATCAAGTGTATCGTGGGCTAGAGTCAATTCAAAGTCATGGTGTTTTTTTACGCTCTGCTGTAAACGGAAGTGTTTGAAGTGCTTGAGTATTTTCCCTTCAATCACAATATCCAGCTTCACCACACGGTTGATTCCGGGAATATGATTTTCCGAAATCTTTTCAGAATTCGAGGTATTTTTATTCATATGAGATCAGGTGTTTTTAAAAGGCTTTTTATTTTTTAAAATAAGTCTAAAAACAACCAGCCTTTTTATAAAGTTATAAATTTTTCACTATATAAAACCAATTTCTATCACCTATATTAAAAAAAAAGAAATCAAATCAACAATCATCAACCCTGCTGAATTTGATGACTGCAGACAAAAAAACAGAATAGCGTCCTGTTACCGGAAAAACTATTCTGTTTTTTTATTGAAGTTTTAAAAGTGATCAGATTCTTATGAAGTTGGCCATCCACCATGATAAGAAGAAGTTCCAAGATCAATTTGTTCTGCACTTACAACGAAAGAAATGTACATACTGTTTTCATCCACAGCATCGAAATCCACCTCATGCTGAATAACATAACCGTTTTGCCATTTTAATGTTGTAAGAGTTCCTTCTTCGTGAGACTTATTGAAAGTAACTTCTCCCACAGTAGGCTTGTACTTCCCGTTCAGAAGGCTTTCCAGAATATCTGCTTTTTCTGTAGCTTCTACTGTAATTTTGATTAGTGCATTGGAAGGATCTGATGCTACACGTCCTGAAACGTCTGTAGATCTTGACACGCTGTAATTAAGCTTTAATAATTTTTGTCCTTCTCCGTTGTTGAATTTTAAGATTCCTCTAGAATTTCTTTCTGCCATGATTGTAAATTTTAATCGTTAATATTTTGTGATTTGTTATTGGTTATGTCACCAAATTTAGATGTATTTATCTGTGAAGAAGAATATTTTTGGATAAATATGAAAAAGTGTCGTATTTCTACGACTAACACTCGTTAGGTAAAATACAATCTAGAAATCAAACAATTAACGATAAGACCTCATCCTTCTTTACCCTACGTTCACTCCAAAAAGATGCCCTACCAATGCTGTAATTCCCATTGCAACGGTTCCCCAGAAACAAATTCTCAACATAGCAATTCCAATATGCGAACCTCCAGTTCTTGCTGAGACCGCCCCCAAGAGCATAAGAAATATAATAGAAAACCCATACTGGTAATACACCATTTGTTTAATTGGAGCCAGAAGCGATACTGTGAAAGGCAACAATGCCCCAATTGCAAATGAACCGAATGAGGCAATTGCCGCCTGAAAAGGTTTAGCCTGGGTTATTTCGTTGATTCCCAATTCATCTCTGGCATGTGCTTCCAGGGCATTATGTTCAGTAAGTTCAGTGGCAACCTGCATGGCTGTTTCTTTACTACATCCTCTTTTTTCGTAGATTTTTGCAAGTTCACGAAGTTCTATATCAGGCATTTCTTCCAACTCTCGCTTTTCTCTCATCAGATCTGCTTTTTCGGTATCTTCCTGAGAGCTCACTGAAACATATTCACCGGCAGCCATGGACATTGCTCCGGCAATCATACCGGCAAGAGCGGCAAGAATAATAATATGACGTTCCGGTTCTGCCGCTGCAACACCAATGACAATACTGGTTGTAGACAATAGCCCGTCATTCGCTCCCAATACCGCTGCACGAAGCCACCCTACTCTATTTACATAATGTTTCTCTAACTGATGATGCATCATAACTTATTTGTGTTGATATCACTACTAAAGTTATAAAATGTTTCTTCAAGAATGATTTTAAATTATACAACACTTTGCAACCAACCTGATCTATAAAAAATCGGGATGCCTCTGTATGAGCTAAATCATCATTATTTATATCTGTAATACGTTATTGTTTCCTCCTCTTCATCATCGATATCATTTCCGTAGTTTTGCTCTTCCAGAGATTTTTGGAGCCGTACCGGGACGTTATCTGCTATTCTGTTCTGAGGATCATTGCTAACTTTATCCATAGCGGCTATCAATTCATCAAGCTTTAGCTGCAGTTCTTTTGAATCTTTGTGTGCATTACGGATCATTATTACAGCAAATGTGGCAATCCCCAAAACTGCACTTCCTTTAATGAATGTCCCATTTGCAAAACTGTTCAACATATCTTTTATCATAATTCTCTTTTTTATTTATTATTGATTTTAGAACCGCCCAAACAAACTATTCAGATTAATTTTCCCGAAACATTTTTTTTCAACCGGAAAGAGGAGCCAGGTAAGTAATTAATTTATTTAATGATTAAATCTTGCGGCAGATCTCTGACCGAAAGTAGAAAAATTCCGCTTAAAACTTTATGACTCAGGTCATAGAGTCTATTAATGTCATCCTAATCATTCAAAAGTTCGTATTTTATTATATTTGCACAATGAATTTATTATACATCAACTGGGATATCAATCCTGAAATTGTAAATATTCTGGGAATTCCTTTGAAATATTACGGTTTACTATTTCTTGCCGGACTTGTTTTATGTTTCAATATTTTAAAAAGTGTTTATAAAAAAGAGAATTTAAGTGAACAGGCGCATGAGGCTTTGTTCTCCTATGCTTTAATAGGAATTTTAGTGGGTGCCAGATTGGGACACTGCCTTTTTTATGATTTTGAATATTACTCACAACATCCAATTGAAATACTATTACCTATCCAGAGAGGACCGGATGGCGCCTATCATTTTGTAGGTTTTGCAGGATTGGCAAGTCACGGTGGTGGTATTGGTTTGATTATTATGCTCTTGCTTTATGCCAGAAAATATTCTATTCCATTTATGACCATTCTGGATGCCATAGCCATTGTTCTTCCACTGGGAGGCACTTTCATCAGATTGGCCAACCTCATGAATTCAGAAATCATAGGAATTCCTACCGATGTTCCGTGGGCTTTTGTTTTCAAGCAGGTAGATAATCTGCCAAGACATCCAGCTCAGCTTTATGAAGCAATTTCTTATCTGATTATCTTTTCTGTAGTGTACTTTTTATACAGAAAGAACATCGTTAAAATCGGGAAAGGATTTTACTTTGGAATCAGTATTTTGTTAATTTTTATAATGCGTATTCTGATCGAATTCATCAAAGTTGATCAGGTTGAATTTGAGCACGGGATGAGCTTGAATATGGGACAGTTGTTAAGTATTCCATTTATTATTCTGGGCTTATTTTTTATTATCAAAAGTATAATGGACAAAGGAAAGATAAAAACTTCCTGATTTCTATTCTTAATCTTATAAAAAAACTCACTGATTTGACTTCAGTGAGTTTTTTATTTAAGAATGATGTGAATTATCTGGTGGTATATCCTCCGTTAGCAAAAATAGTCTGCCCGGTAATCCACCATCCGTCTGTTACTAAAAATTCAACTAATGGAGCGATATCTTTAATATCAGTAAGTCCTCCCAATGCAGAAGCTGATTTGTGATAAGCTACGGCATCATCACTCTCCTGCCCATAAAAGAAAGGAGTGTCCATTGGCCCTGGGGCAACAGCGGTAACAGAGATACCTCTTGCTCCGAATTCTTTGGAAGCTGCTCTTGTAAAATGTTCTACAGGAGCTTTGGCTCCTGCATAAGTAGAATATAATCCTGTATAAGCGGCGAGTAATGAGGTAACGATTGTACAGATCTTTCCGTTGTCATTCAATTTTTTGCCAGCTTCCTGTAGGAAAAAATAGGCAGATTTTGAATTAATGTTAAACATGGTATCATATTCTGCTTCGGTAGTATCTGTGAAAGGCTTTTTCAATACCATACCTACTGTATTAATTGCTACATCAATTCCTCCAAAACGGGAAATTGTTTCATCAAAAAACTTTTTGAGATTCTCTACTTTAGTGAGATCTCCCTGAAACAGGAATGCTTCAGCACCAAGTGCCTGTACTTCTGCCAGTGTTTTTTCACTTTCTGCTTTTGAACTTTCGCTGTTGTAATGAATAGCCAGTTTTGCTCCTTTAGCAGCAAAATCCCTGCTTAATAACCCTCCCAGATTTTTGCCTCCTCCGGCAATTAAAACAACTTTTCCTTTTACATCGTGTGTTGACATTGTTCTTATTTTTAAATGTTAATAAAACAAAGATGAATAATAAAATTCACCACAGTATGGTGAATTTTTCGGAATTTGTGTACTGTGCAGTTCTGTGGCTCTTAAAATAAAATCATTTTTTTATAAATTTTCTTTTATCATTATAATATTATTTACCAGATACATACCTATCTCTATCTGGTTTCGCAAGAGAAAAATATGCTATAATTCTTTATTTATCGGGAATTTTAGGCATGGCATTTGATACTTAACCGGCGTATCGTGCACCACATTCATACAAAAATATATTTTTTTTCATAATCCTCAGATTACTGAGGATTTTTTGTTATATTCAGCACAATAAGGTATTATCTTATCATAAAACGTTTTTATAAAATTCCTAATGATAACCTTTTCTGATAATCAATCATTTAAAACCGTATTATTCATTTTATTGTTGTATATTTGCATATTATAACCAAGTCTATACTTTGTTTTTCTGTAACGACTCGAATAATTTATTCAGTCATAGCTTTTTTGAGCAGCCATATTTTACACTTTTATTCTTCTATTAAGAACAATACTTGTCGGAATTTTAACGCTCTGGATGATTGGAAAAAATCCAAGGACAGGAAACATCGACGGGCTTTAAGGTCTGGAGAAGACCGGAGTGAACTCATTAATTTATAGAAACTAAATACTAAAAATAATTTATGGCAGATTCTTTTTCTAAAAAGGAAAATTTCAAGAAAAAAATTCAAAAGCAAAAAGAAAAGGCGTTAAGACGCGAAGAACGTAAAACGAACAACAACAAAGGGAAAGACATGGAGGATGTATTCATGTATGTAGATGAATTCGGAAGATTAACTTCTACTCCCCCTGAACAAAGACAGGAAATAAACCTTGAAGATATTCAGCTGGGTGCAGCTCCTATCGTTGAGGAAGATCCAAGAAAAACAGGAATCATTACTTTCCTGAGTGAAAAAGGATACGGTTTCATTACTGAAGATAATAGTAAAGAAAATATCTTTTTCCACAATAACAACTGTGCAGAACCTGTAAAAAAAGGAAATAAAGTTTCTTTTGAAAAAGAGAAATCTCCAAAAGGATTTTCTGCCATCGATATACAAATCGTTAAATAAACATAGTATAAAAGCCACCTTTTCAGGTGGCTTTTTTTATACATCGTAAAAATAAAAATCAACCGGTTTCAGAAACCGGTTAAATGGTTTTTGTTATTATTTAATCTAATCTTCCCCCCAGCGCTTTGAACAGCAAAACGTTATTTCTGGTGTTCTGATGCTGAAACTGCAACAAATCCAGCTCTGCTGTCAGCTTGCTTTTCTGAGAATTGATCAGTTCAAAGTAATTCGCATATCCCGTCAGATACAGATCATTGGATACTTCTACTCCACGATCCAGAAATCCTACTTCTTCAGACTTCAACTGCAACATACGTTCATAGATTTTCGTCTGTTTTAAAATAGACTGGAGCTCGTTAAATGCAGTGGTGATACTTTTCTGATAGTTTAGAAAAGCAATCTCCTGTTCTTTACTGGCTACGTTAAATTCGTATTTTAATTGTCCTTTATTAAATACAGGAACCATCAGTCCGCCCAATAACTGACCGGCAAGAGAGCTTGGTTTGAATAAAGTTTCAACTGAAAAGGAATTCAGTCCAAAGCCGGCTCCCAGATCTATTTTAGGGTAAAAAGCGGCTCTTGCGGCCTTAGCATCAGCCTGAGAAGCCTCCAATACATAATAATTTGCTGCTACATCCGGCCGCGAATGAATGACTGCTTCCACATTAATATTTTTATTTAAAATATCCATATTGGTAGGCATTAACGTCTTTCCACGCTTTACATCTCCTCCATAACTTCCCGTAAGAGTAGTGATGGCTTGTTCGACCGTAACAATTTCGACTTTGATATGCTCAATTTCGGCCAGCCAGTTGTTATTTTGAGCTTTAAACTGCTGTACAGCCAGCTCAGTTGCTTTCCCGACTTCTCTTTGAGCCAAAACAATTTCAAAAGCTCTTTGCTGAAGGTTATAGTTTTTCTGGTAAATAGCCAGACGATTGTCTAAAGTTACCAGTTGATAATACAAATTGGCGATATCCGTAAAAAGCTCAACCTGTAAAAGCCTTAGCCCTTCTGTAGAAGCAAGAAACTTCTTTTGGGCAGCAATCTTCTTATTTTTTAATTTGCCCCAGGCATCAATTTCCCAACTGCTTCGCGCGCCCAGCCAGTAATTAGGGGTAAAATCTCTGTTGATTTTCTGCTCTTCCGTAATATTGGGAGAAAGATTGGTATCATAGTTTCCTACGCCTTCCATCGTATATTTTCCATAGCGGTTACCGGAAGCTTCTGCTCCTATTTCCAGGGAAGGTAAGAGATCCATTTTTGATCTTTGAAGAAAGCTATTGGCGATTTCTACTCTTTGTTGTGCAATCTGAAAGTCAGGATTCGCCTGGACTACTTTATCAAAAAGCTCCAGCAGATGAGGCTCTGTGAAGTAGGCTTTCAAATTCAACTGTTGAAAGTCTTCCGATTGGGTACCTTTTCCTGATGTAATGACATCTTCAGGTAATGCGCGGGCTTTTTTTAGATCAGTGACTTTGGGTGCAGCACATGAGACAAGACTTATTGCTGCAATTCCTGTTATTATATTTCTAGGATTTAATCGTTTCATTTTTCTTCTTATTTTCAAGTTTTGCAAAGAATATATACAGTCCCGGGATCACAACCAATCCGAAAACAGTTCCGATCAGCATTCCACCTGCTGCGGCTGTTCCAATGGAGCGGTTTCCTATTGCACCTGCTCCTGAAGCGATACATAAAGGAATAAGTCCTGCTACAAAAGCAAAGGAAGTCATAAGGATCGGACGAAGCCGTTGCCTTGCTCCTTCAATAGCAGCAGGGATAATGTCAAACCCCTGTTTGTTTCTGGCTACGGCAAATTCAACAATCAGAATGGCATTTTTAGCCAACAAACCAATTAACATAACCAAAGCAACCTGGGCATAAATATTATTATCCAGACCTGCCAGCACCAATGCGATATAAGATCCAAAAATTCCTGTAGGAAGACTTAATAACACAGGCATTGGTAAAAGAAAGCTTTCATACTGAGCTGCCAGTAGAAGGTAAACAAACAGCAGACAGATCAGGAAGATATAGACCGTCTGGTTTCCTGATAGGATTTCTTCTCTAGTCATCCCTGACCACTCAATATCAAATCCTCTGGGAAGGCTTTCTTTCGCTACACGTTCTACGGCTGCAATAGCATCTCCGGAGCTGTATCCGTCTGCAGGTTCCCCATTGATCATGGCAGACATATACATATTATATCTGGTTAAAACCTCCGGTCCGTATACTTTTTCAATGGTGATGAATGTTGAAAACGGCACCATTTCTCCTTTGTCGTTCTTTAAATAGAGATTCAAAATACTTTCAGGAGTATCTCTGTGCTCTGGGCTTGCCTGAACCATTACTTTATACATCTGACTAAAACGGATAAAATTGGTGGCATAATATGACCCTAACATGGTCTGCAACGTGGACATGGCATTATCTACGGAAACTCCTTTTTTAGCTGCCATATCATAATCTACATTGATCATGTACTGTGGAAAAGTAGCATCAAAACTTGTAAAACTATTTTGCAGTTCAGGTGCTGCATTAAGCTTTTTGACAAAATCCTTGGTGATTTTATCGGTATTCTCAATCGTTCCTCCCGTTCTGTCCAGCAAACGCAATTCAAAACCGCTTGTATTTCCGAATCCGGGAACGGTGGGTGGTGCAAAAATTTCAATCTGAGCATCTGCAATCCCTTTTGTCTTTTCAGAAAGCTCTGCAATCAGATCGTTGACTGAGATATTCCTTTGCTTCCAGTCTTTAAGGTTAATCATTGCCATTCCGTAAGATGAGCCCGCAATTTCTGTTACAATGCTGTATCCGGCAAGTGTAGTCACATTCTCTACACCTTCGATTTTCTTGGCCATCACAGTGACTTCATCCAGTACTTTTTCAGTTCTTTCCACGGTAGCGCCTTGTGGAGTGGTGACGCTTACGTAGACCATACCCTGATCTTCCATAGGGATAAATCCTGTTGGAAGAAATTTACTGGTTATAAAAGTTAATGCGATAAACAGAAACAACAGCCCAAAAGTAATGGTTGTTCTGGTTGCAAACTTGGTCAGAATTTCTACATACCCATTGGTTAATCTTTCAAAACCTGTATTAAAACTCTGGAAAGCTCTGTCAATAATTGTTTTCTTTTTATCATGGGTATGAGGCTTCAGAATAATAGCACAAAGAGCCGGTGTAAGTGTTAGAGCATTTACTCCTGAAATCACAATACTGATAGCCAAAGTCAATGAAAACTGGCGATAAAAAACGCCCACGGGACCATCCAGAAATGCTACCGGAATAAAAACAGCTGACATCACGATGGTGATTGCCACTACCGCCCCGGCAATTTCCTTGGTAGCACTGATGGTGGCATCCATCGCATTCATTCCTTCTTCCATTTTAACGTGGACGGCCTCTACGACGACAATTGCGTTATCTACCACAATTCCGATAGCCAGAACAAGGGCAAATAATGTCAAGAGGTTGACTGAGAAATCCAGCATATTCATAAAGGCAAAAGTTCCTATCAATGCTACCGGAACTGCCAGAACAGGAATCAATGTTGAACGCCAGTCCTGAAGGAAAATAAAGACTACAATTCCTACCAGGATAAAGGCTTCAATCAATGTAGTAAGTACTGCACTGATGGACGCATCAAGGAACCTGGAGACATCATAGGCCATATTATATTCCATTCCGGGAGGGAAAGAGGAGACTTTTAATTCTTCCATTTTTGCCTTTACGCTTTCAATCACTTCGGAGGCATTCGATCCCGGACGCTGTTTCATCATGATGGAAGCAGAGGGTCTTCCGTCTGTCTTGGAAACCATTCCGTAGTTCATGGCTCCGAATTCTACTTTTGCAATATCTTTAAGCTTCAGGATTGTTCCGTCTACGTCTGCGCGGATGGGAACTTCTTCATATTGCTTAGGTTCAAAAAATTTACCTTTATACTTGATAACATATTGCAGCTGGCTTGAAGTTTTCCCCGAAGTCTCTCCTACTTTTCCCGGCGCAGCTGAAATATTCTGCTTCTGAAGAGAGGCAATGACCTCATCTGCTGAGATCGTATAGGCTGCCATTTTCTGTGGATCCAGCCATACCCTCATGGAATATTCTTTCTGTCCCATGATTTCGGCTCTTCCTACCCCATCAATACGTTTCAGTTCCTGAAGGACATTGATATCCGTAAAGTTATAGATAAATTGTTCGTCCTGGCTCGGATCTGTACTTGTGATGTTAAGATACATCAACATACTGTTAACCTCCTTTTCTGTGGTCACACCGGCTCTGATTACTTCTTCAGGAAGCTCATCGAGAATAGTGGTTACCCTGTTCTGAACATTCACTGCTGCCACATCCGGATCTGTTCCTACTTCGAAGAATACCTGGATAAGGGTAAGCCCGTCATTTGAAGTCACGGTGGACATATATGTCATTCCCGGAACTCCGTTAATAGCACGTTCTAAAGGAAGTGCTACGGCATTGGCGGATACTTCGGCATTGGCCCCCGTATATTTTGCTGTAACGGTTACGGAAGGAGGTACAATATCCGGAAACTGGGTAATCGGCATCTTGAGCAAGGCCATTATTCCCAGGAGTACAAATAATATGGAAATAACCAACGAAAGAACCTTTCGTCTTATAAACATTTCTACCATTGTTAGTTGATTTAAAGATTATGAAGGTCAGACCTTCTTTTTAATTTTAATGATATCGCCGTCTTTTAAAGACTGGGTACCTTCATAAATGATTAAATCTCCTCTTTTAAGACCGTTTTCCACCATATAGGAATCCCTCAGTGTATTTCCAATCTTAATATTGGTCATTTTCACTTTGTTCTGCTTATCTACTGTAAATACATAGGTTTTATCCTGAATGGAGAATGTAGATTTTTGCGGAATCAGAATCGCATTATTCTGTTGTTCGGAAATAATAAGTTTTCCGGACGTCCCATGTTTGATCAGGCGATCAGGGTTAGGAAATAATGCTTTGTATCGTATGGAGCCGGTAGCTCTATCTATCTCTCCTTCAGCTGTTTTCAATGCTCCATTGAACTGATAATTAACGCCGTTGGGTAATGTCAGTTCTATCTTCTGATGGTTTCCGATTTTGTCATTGGCCAGGAGTTCGAAGTATACATTTTCCGGAATAGAAAAATAGGCATAGACTTCATTCAACTGTGACAATGTGGTGAGTAGTGTACCATTTTCTACCAAACTTCCGTCCTTATGAGGAATCACGTCAATAACTCCGTCAAAAGGTGCGGTAATTTTTGTAAAACTTATTTTTTGTAATACGGTTTTCTTTTCAGCATCGGCGAAGGCATGTCTTGCTTTGGCTGATGACAGCTTTGCTTTTACCATTTCCAGTTCGTTATTGGCTACAAACTTTTTGGCATGAAGACTCTGGATCTGCTTTAATTCTACTTCTGCAATGCGGACATCGGCTTCGGTTTGTTTTAGTGTTGCATTGGCTTTCAGAAGTTCCATTTGCAGCTCGGCGTCATTAATTTTAAATAATGCCTGTCCCTGTCGTACAAACTGACCTTCATTGACGTAAATATGCTGTATAATTCCTCCTATCCTAGAACGCATTTCTACGTTCTTCTTAGCCTGAATATCAGTTACAAACTGATTACTGACCAAAGTATCTTTTTCTTTAATTTCCAGAACCGGGACTTCTTTTTCTTTCTGACTGTTTTTTTCCTTGTTTTTACTGCATGACACAGCGAATAATGTTGCAAAAGTGCAAATTATTACATTTTTAAAATACATCTTAGTATGTTTAAGTTATAAAAAATTCGTTAAAATAAACTGGTTTTCAATAGCTTAAACTAGTACAATTGGAGGAGATGGAGAAAGGATTTGACGCCGCAAATGGTAGATAGTGAAATTTCAGGAAGGATAATTTTCGGGCTTAGTTTTATAACTGTCGAAAAATCTCCCGTTACTTCTTCTTTGCGCGCGGCATGTTTTACAATTTTTGAGGCAGCAGGTAAGGCATGCGTGTTCATGTCCGCCTCCTCATAAACGTCCAGCAAGTGGATATTATTGATATGAGGAACATGGGGTATATTATTCAATGATTTTTCTGCCCAATTCGAATTGAAAAGGGTAAAAACCAACATAATATAGAATATGATAAATGACCTCAGGCCTGCCATGTCACTAGAATACGAGTTTTTTGTAAAAACGATAGTGCCGCAAAAATAGGGATTTTCGGCCGAAAAATGGGTGTTTTAAGTGTTAAAAAAACTTAAACAATAGAGGAAAACAAACCCTTTTTTGATCTAAAATATGTAAGTTTATGAACTAAAACAACTTACTCAACACCCTGAAGCGATAATCAAAAATATGTTCCAGTTTCTTTTTAACAAAAAGATTGTGGGCTATTTCTCCTAGGAACCCCATGGGAAGTTCATAGTCTATTGTATCTCTCATGAGTACTCCATGTTCGTTGGGAATAAATTCATGATGATGGTTCCATAGTTTATAGGGGCCTTTTTTCTGAAAATCGATAAAGCTTTTTTGGAAGTCTACATGGGTAATTTCTGTCTTCCATTTCATTTTAATTCCAAATAAAGGAGAAACGTAATAGTCGATAATCATTCCTTCGTAAATTTCATCATCCGCCATTTCCGTCAGAACGATAAATCCCATGTCTTTTGGGGTTATTTCTGCCAGATTATTTGCCGAGGAAAAGAATTTCCATGCGGTTTCTATATCACAGTTAAGTTGTTGTTCACGAAAAAGTGTGTGTTTCATCCTGTTTCTTTTTAATTATAAATCCACATCAGAACAGGTTTCCTTGAGTTCTGAATAATAGGATCAATTTTCTTCATTGCATTATTTGATATGGTAGGACACCCCCATCCTTCCGGAGAACCTTTGGGAAATACCTCTTCATCACTCATCAGATCCCAGGAATGAAAAACAATATATCGCTTTAAAGCGTTACTATTCGTGTCTTCAAGCCCGTGCATCAGATATTTTACGTTAATTCCCCATTCGCTATACCCTCTTCCCTGCAGTTTATATTTTCCCAGGGATGAAAGGTGACTTCCATCTTCATTACTGAACTCCGGATGACTTCTGGATTCATCTTTGCTCCAGGAATTCGCTCCACAGCCATGCCCTACAAGAAATCGCTCTGAAACCGTATTATCTTTAAAATCCCAGATAAAGAATCGTTTGACCCCTGAGTGAAGGCTCATATCAATCAGAATACAAAAATCGGTATTTAAACTCTTTGTTCTACAAAATTCCAGAGCTTCCTGTGCTTTTATTTTAATTTTGGAAAAATCGGCCTCAGGTTTCTTTTCTATTTTTACTGTAGCGTTTTCTGCTACAAAGGAGTTCGTCGTTTTCTCTTTAATACAGGAAGAAAAAACGACAGAAAGTACAAAGAACAACCCAATTTTTCTCATTTTTATTTATAATGCTGAAAAATTCCAAAGTCAGAAGGAGTCCACAGAGCTGCTTTTTGTCCTGCTGCCTTCAGAGCGTTATTACTCCAAGTATTGCAGGTATATAGAAAACTGTAAGTTCCTTTGGCATCATAGAAGGCATCATTATCTCCATACACAGCGTTCGTAGGAATCAATATAAAATTTCCATTCTGATCTTTATCAAATTTCTTTTCTACAAATGCTACGAGGTTTTTGTATTGACTTCTGCTGATCATAATCATTTTACAATCCTCTCCTTCTTTCATGGTATTGTAATAGGTACAGTGCATTGCGGAATCACTCAACCAGAAAGCTGCCTTAACAGCTGTAGAAAATTTCAGATCAGCCCAGGTTGGAGTGTCAAGATAAAAACCTTTATCTCCCCATCCTATTCCAATATAATTATAGTCTGTTTTTTTAGATTTCACATTGGCAAATGGTATTGTAAGACTCCAGTCGTACAGATCATTTTTTACGGGCATTACTATATCGGTATGTACTCCGTTGGTGTAAATATAGATGGGTATTTCCTTTTTCTCACCATCATCTTTAGCTGAAACCGGAATGAAAGGGATCAGCAATCCCAGGATTACATAAATAATTACGATTCCTAAAATAATTCCCAAAATTTTCAGGGTGTACATCAGTATGGATTTCACAGTCATGTTTTTGAATAAAATTTAATCTTTAATTTTTAGTAAAAGTATTTGTTTTAATCGAAAAAATGGCTATATTTAGTTACGAAATATTCACAAATATGCGTAAAAATACCAAGTCACAGAAAAGATTTAAAGTAAGAGTAAAAACGGCTCCAAAAAGAATACAAAAAAAACGTTGATTTTCGGTGAGATATGATCTCCTGAAAGTCAATTTTTCTTTTTAGGAAAGGCTTTACTGGAAAATTATTCTATTAAATCTTAACCCTCTTTAAGGCTAGAAACTTAAGGAATGGTCGATTATCAGCTTTAGTTTGGAACTCAGAAAATTCCAAAGGAGGAATTGTCACCAAAAATGTAGCCTACAATAGGTCTGAAGATTTCTGTAAAAACTCTATATTTCTCTTCAGGCCGGTAAATTTGGTTCTTTTTACGGGCGATTTCCTAAAGATTTCAGAGAAAATTTCCTGAGTCAGTTCTTTCCATTCTCCTTTTTTAAAGCTCTTCAATGCTTCATTGGGTTTGAACCTGCTTTGTTTATGCGGTGCTGAAAAGCGATTCCATGGGCAAACATCCTGGCAGATATCACAACCAAACATCCAGTCTTCCATTTTATCTTTAAAATGGTCGGGAATTTCACTTTTAAGTTCTATGGTTGCATAGGAAATACACCGGCTTCCATCAATAATTTTTTCAGAAACAATAGCATCTGTAGGACATGCATCAATACATTTTCTACAGGTTCCGCAGTGATCAGTGGTAGCATGATCTGCACTTAGTTCAAGATCACAGATGATTTCTGCTAAAAAATAGAAAGAGCCGTTTTGTTTGGTGATAAGATTTGCATTTTTTCCTACCCACCCAATTCCGGACTTTCTTGCCCAACTTCTCTCGAGAATAGGAGCAGAATCAACAAAAACTCTGAATCCGAATTCACCAATTTCCTCCTGCAATTCGGCGACCATTTCACGAAGAATCTCCTTAATGACTTCATGGTAATCCTCTGCATAGGCATATTTTGAAATCTTAAAGTTCTCCAGCACCGAAAGTTTTTCTTCAGGAAAATAATTATATGACAGTGAAATGACCGATTTGGAACCTTCAACCAGAAGTCTGGGATCAAGTCTCATATCAAAATGATTTTCCATATACTTCATTTCACCATTAAAATTATTCTTCAACCATTGTTCAAGAGGTCTTGCATCTTCTTCGAGAAAGTCTGCTTTGGAAATACCACAGCTCTGAAACCCAAATTTTTTAGATTTGGACTTAATCAGTTGGGAATATTTTTCGGCGACGGTATTCATAATTTACTCTGCAAAACTAATATTATTTTATAAATTTGTGGCTTTAAAAAAAATGAGCTTAAAAGCGACAAAATTTAAAAACTATTAAATAACTATGAAAAAACTTTGTCTTTTAGCAGGTTTTCTTGCTGCAGGCATCCATAATGCTCAAATTAAGTATGAAAAAGGATACTTTATCAACAACACCGGTGAAAAAAAGGAAGTTTTAATTAAAAATCTCGATTGGAAAAACAATCCTGTAGATTTTGAATACAAAGCGGACAACAATTCACAAGTTAAGAGAGAGAATATTAATAATGTAAAGGAATTTGGTATTGATGGTGATCGCAAATATATAAGAGCTACTGTAATGGTTGACCGTTCCTCGGTAAACCTGAACTCTATGTCCGAGAACAGGGAGCCGGAGTTAAACCAAGAGACTCTGTTTCTTAAATACATCATCGAAGGAAAAGCCGGACTGCTTTATTATGAAGACGGTAACCTCAGAAAATTCTTTTACAATACTTCTACTTCTGAACCTGAACAGCTTGTTTACAAACCTTACTACATTAATGAAGCAAACGTAGGATATAATGAAGATTATAAAAAACAGATTGCTGAGCATCTGAAATGTGGTATTAACGGTAAACAGCTTCAAAATATTAATTATAACACAAAGGATCTTACAAAGATTTTCACTCAATATAATCAGTGCTCGGGAGATGAAAGCATCGACTATGCAAAATCAGATGTAAAGAAAAATCTTTTCCATCTCAGCATCAGACCGGGAGTTAATTTTTCGTCTTTTGAAACGACCCACAACTTTAGTTATCAATCGGTAAATACTGATTTTGGAAATCATACGGCTTTCAGAATCGGGCTTGAGTTTGAATATATCCTTCCTTTTAACAAAAATAAATGGTCTCTTTTTGTTGAACCTACCTATCAGTATTATAAAGGCAATAAGGAAATTACTGAAAATGAAGGAAGTTATTTTGAATATAAATATACCGCTACCACAGATTATAAGTCTGTAGAACTTCCACTTGGACTTAGACATTATTTCTTTTTGGATGACCGTTCAAAAATATTCTTAAACGCAGCATATGTGATCGATTTTAATTTGAATTCATCCATAAAATTTGATCGTAACGAGCTGGAAATATCATCGGGAAATAATTTCGTTTTCGGTGCAGGATATAAGTACAATGATAAGTTCAGTGCGGAAATCAGAGTGGGAACATCAAGGAATCTGCTTCGTAATTATGTGAGTATAAATTCTGATTATAAGGCTGTATCTCTGATTTTAGGGTATACCCTGTTTTAAATAGTAGATCAGGCAGCGAGTTTTTCATAAAAAATTACGTAATTTCGTCTTGATTTAATGTTTAAAATAAAGAACTATGTCTTTAATAGAAGTAATACAATCCGGAAATTATGAATTGATTGACGTTCGCGAGCCAATGGAGCTTGAAATGGACGGAAATATTGAAGGGGCCAAAAATATTCCTCTTGGTGAAGTAGAAGATAGACAGGATGAAATTTTATCTATCGATAAACCGGTAATCATTTTCTGCAGAAGTGGAAACAGAAGTGGGAAAGCATTGGAATATCTGAACTCTCAAGGATTAAAAGACGGTTATAACGGCGGCGGCTGGGCTGAGCTTAAAGCTGCTCTTGAAGCAAACAGAGGAACTTTTTAAAAGTTCCTTTTTTTATCTCTATACCCTATGAATTTGAAGAATCAATTTGAACAGCTCTGTTTCTCATTCACAACAGATCAGGACTTCGTCAATAATCTTTGGGCAGAAATTGAGAAAAAATATACCGGAAAAGGCAGATTTTATCACAATCTCCTTCATCTCGAAAATATGTTTATTGAACTTGAGTCTGTAAAAGACCAGATTTCAGATTTCACGGCTATTTCTTTTTCCGTATTTTATCATGATGTTATTTATGATTCAACTTCAAAATCTAATGAGGAGAAAAGTGCTGAGTTCTCAAAAGCCAGACTTACTGAATTGGGCTTAGATAAAGATCGTATTCATCACATTTCTGATCAGATAATTGCTACCAAAGCTCATCAACTGTCAGAAAATTCCGATACCAATTATCTTTTGGATGCTGACCTTTCTATCCTTGGAAAGGATTTTGAAACTTATCTGGAATATACCCGAATGATCAGAAAAGAATATGCGATCTATCCGGATATTCTCTACAAACCGGGAAGAAAAAAAGTCTTGAAACATTTCCTGGAACTTGAAAGTATTTTTAAGACCGAACATTTCAAAGAAAAATATGAATTGCAGGCAAGAAAAAATATTGAGGCTGAAATTAAGCTACTCTAAATATATAATGGAAAAAAGACTACCTAAAGGCAGTCTTTTCTTTTTATTTAAATTTCATTAAGGTTGAATTCCACAGCCCAAAAGCTTACCCCGAAGTATGGAAATAGCTTCTGCGTCGGAATACCCTTCTGCTCTCAACTCGCTCATATATTGTTGCACATAGGTAAAATCAAATGTATGAGCACAATCAAATTCTGATATACCTCCCAGAACGGTTTTTAATTGTTCAGAAGTTAACTTCTTTCCTTTTAAATTCAATTTGTTTTTTAACTCTAAATTTTTCATAAATATCTACTTTTTCGGTATATTAAAAATAAAAAAATCCTTCTTAATACAATGTTTATTAAAAAGATTTAATTTATAAAATACCATTTTCTACAAATACTAAATTTCAAAAATGAACTATAAACTCCCCAGAAAGTTCACGATAGCATTAAACACCAGTTCCGGTGCTTCTTTGTGAGGGGTATGACCAATACCAGGAATAATATATTTCTCTGCACTTCCGCTCACCTGGGAAACCGTTTTTTCAACCTGATCCATAGTTCCGTATTCATCAGCTTCTCCCTGAATGAATAACAAAGGACAGGTAATATGCTTCAAAAGATGTTCAATATTCCAGTTTCTGTAATCCTCACGGGTCCAGGTTTCCGTCCAGGCTCTGAACAATGTTTCTACCTTGTCGCCATGGTATTTTTGCAAACGTTCTGCAAGATTGGTTGTTTGATAAGCATGTAAAGCTTCATGAATGCCTTTTATTGTAACATCTTCTACAAAGATATGCCCTGCTTCACAAATAACAGCTTCTACCATTTCGGGATACTTTGCTGCGGTAATTAAAGCAATAGTCCCTCCGTCACTGTGTCCAAAAAGAATGGCTTTAGTAATATTAAGTTCGGCAAGCAGATCATTTAATACATCTGCTTCCAGTTCCATATAATTTACGGGTCTGTTATGAGTCAGCATCGGGTGCGACTGCCCGTACCCCAAACGGTCATAAACAAGGATATTACATCCTGTAGCCTCGGAAATTTTTACCGGAAGATCCCTCCAAAGTGTTACAGATCCAAGTGAATCGTGTAAGAAAACGATAACCGGTTTACCTTCTAATTGATTATTAAATTCTATGTATAATTTTTTCCCTTTTACATCAATGATCCTTTTCTCCATGTATTCCAATTATAATGTAGGTATTTTTGTTTCTTCAAATTCTTTTAAAAGGTGATTAAAAACGATTTCTACAGGAAGAACTTCATCAATTAAAGCAGATACCTGCCCTATTTCCAGTTCTCCATCTTCCATATCACCTTCGAACATTCCTTTTTTTGCTCTGGCTCTGCCAAGAGATGCCACCAGGGCTTCTTTATTTCTTCCGATCTGGTAGATCTCTTCCAGCTCACTAAAGAATTTATTTTTCACCATTCTTACAGGCGCCAGCTCTTTTAAGGTAAGGTGGGTATCTCCTTCCTGTAACTCGGTGATTTTCTTTTTCCAGTTTTCATGAGCACTGGCTTCTGTTGTGGCAGCAAAACGGGAACCAATCTGTACGCCGTCTGCCCCTAATATCATCGCTGCTTTCATTTGAGAACCTAAGGCGATTCCTCCTGCTGCAATGAGTGGTTTGGAAATATGTTTTTTTACATTAGGAATAAGACAGAAGGTGGTTGTTTCATCTCTTCCGTTGTGTCCTCCCGCTTCAAAACCTTCCGCAACAATGGCATCAACACCTGCATCTTCACATTTTACAGCGAATTTAGTCGAAGAAACAACATGAGCAACCTTAATCCCCTCTTTCTGCAAAGTCTCGGTGTAAGTTTTGGGATTTCCGGCGGAAGTAAAAACGATTTTCACTCCTTCTTCAATAATAATCTGAATGATTTCTTCAAGGTTAGGATATAGCATAGGAACATTTACTCCGAAAGGTTTATCCGTAGCCTGCTTACATTTTTGAATATTTTCTCTCAGGATATCAGGGTACATGCTTCCCGCTCCTATCAATCCCAATCCTCCACAATTGGAAACCGCAGAGGCCAGCCTCCATCCGGAATGCCAGATCATACCTGCCTGAATAATAGGATATTTTATATTAAAAAGCTCTGTAATTCTATTTTGAGTGGCTTGCATATCATGTAGTTTTTTCGCCGAATTGAAATCTATAAAATTGCTCATGCGTAAAAATACTAAAAACAAAGATTTTATGGGAATAATTTACCTGGAAAATCATAGGTAATATGAACCACAAAAGGCGCAAAAATTTTAAACACTTAAGTTATTTAAGTGACAAACATTACGGATAAGAAAGTACACATAAGTCTTGAAAATCTTCGATTTTTCTTCTAAAGTGAAAGTGTTATAAAAAATCTGCGAGAGTCTTTTATTGTCACGCCCTATACTTTATTTGCGATGTTGAGATTCCTCCTTCGTCGGAATGACAATAGACTAACGCCTTACCTCATTAGTGAAAAAACAAAATACTCTGCTTCTATTCAAAGTAAGAAAAATCTGTGTACATCTGCGAAATCTGTGGTTAATAAAGGCACACAAATTTTAAACACTTAAGTTATTTAAGTGACAAGCATGACGGATAAGAAAGTACACATAAGTCTTGAAAATCTTCGATTTTTCTTCTAAAGTGAACTTATATGTTTAGCAACATTATAAGCTTGCTAAAGTGAACTAAAGTGTTATAAAAAAATCTGCGGGAGTCTTTTATTATTCAGCCTTATATTTTTATTTGGGATGTTGAGATTTCTCCTTCGTCGGAATGACAATAGACTAGGATTTTACCTCATTAGTGAAAATAAAATACTTTGCTTCTATTCAAACGTACTCTCATCATTTTCACCACAAAAAAAACCTTCAGAAATTCTGAAGGTTTTTGATATTATTTTTTGATGGAGTCTTTCTTCCAATTCGCTTTAAAGTTACAGGTGTCGTAACGTCCGTCTATTGAAATAAAAGTTGTTGGTAACTTGGAGTTGACAAACTTCTCTACCATTTCATTTTTCTTTTTATTCAAAGCCATTTGCTTGATTCTGCTGAAATCCGTTTCCAGAGTGATCTGGTGGGCAGGAATAACATCTTCCAATTTAATGATCTTCACTACTTTTCTTCTGTTTTCCTCTTCATCAAAAGCTGTAGTAATGTCTCCCTTATTTAATCCTGCCAATTCATAGCTGATCGTTCCAGGGATGCTTTCTCTTTCGATTTTATCAGAACCATCTGCTCCCGGAATGATCCCGGCGTTGAATTTGGTTCTTTTATCATCTGAAAATTTGAATGCAGCATCTTTAAATGTTATTTTACCTTCTAAAATCAGGCCTCTGATACTGTCTAATTTTGCTTTGGCAGTTTTCATTTCATCATCTGTAGGGGTAGCTTTCAACAGGATATGTCTCGCATCATAAACTTTACCTGATCTCTTAACCAGCTGAATAATGTGATATCCGAATTCAGATTCTATAGGGTCAGAAATTTCGTTTTCCTGAAGGTTCAGTGCTGCGGCCTCGAAAGGCTTTACCATCTGTCCTTTGTTGATGTTTTTATAAAGTCCTCCGTTGGAAGCTGAGCCTTCGTCTTCGGAGTAGATTCTGGCCTGGCTTTCAAAAGTTTCACCACCGGCAATATCCTGTTTGATCTTTTTCAGTCTGTTGATAAGATCTTGCTTATGAGCTTCCGTTAATTTAGGATACATCATAATCTGTGCAAGAGTGACCTCATCTTTTACCTGAGGAAGCTGTGTTTTATAGGTATTAAAAAAGTCGGTAACTTCATTAGGAGTTACGTCAGCTTTATCGGTAACTCTTTGGTATTTTGCCTGTCCGTAGTATTGGTCGATATCGATTTTCTCGATCGCATTCTTCATTTCATAAGAATTTCTGAACTTATAAGCGGCAAGCAATGCCTTTTCATCCGGAAATTGAGAAAGCAACTGACGGTATTTCTGATTAGCCTGTTCCTTGATAGCAGCAGAACGGTTTTCAATTAAAGTATCTTTTTTAGCTTCATATACAAGAAGTTTATTACTGATCAGGTTTTCCAGGAACTCACACTTATCTGTGTTTGTAGCTCCCTGCTGCTTTCCATAATTCATCTGTTCAGTTACATCAGATTCCAAAACAATTTCGTTCCCGATAACAGCAGCAATACCATCCACTAAATCTCCCGGTTTTAATTGGGCATTCATCATATTTGAAGAGAATATCATCATGAAAATCCCAAGGAGAAAAGTGATTTTTAGTCTATTTGTCATTTTACTATTTTAAACAAGTTGCAAATTTAGAATTCTTAACGAATTTTACTCAATTTTTTATTATAAATATTTCTTAAAAAGACTTATTTACTGCAGTTCAACATCAAATGTCGTCAATTCTTTAAATTGTCTCAATCTGCTGAACATATCTGATTCGTTTACTTCTTCAATTCTTTGTGTTCCGAATTTTTCTACCGTGAAAGAAGCCATTGCAGATCCTACGATAAGGGCAGACTTCATGGTATCAAAATCAATTTTACCTTTTTTAGCAAGATATGCGGCAAAACCACCTGCGAAAGTATCTCCGGCACCGGTAGGATCAAAAACATCTTCTAAAGGAAGTGCAGGAATAGCGAATACTTTACCGTCGTGGAAAAGTAAAGCTCCGTGCTCTCCTTTTTTAATGATTACATATTCAGGTCCCATCGTGTGGATCTTTTTAGCTGCTTTCACTAAAGAATATTCTCCGGAAAGTTGTCTTGCTTCCTCATCGTTGATGGTAATTACGTCTGTTTTAGCAATCATATCCATCAAAATATCCCAAGCGCAATCCATCCAGAAATTCATGGTATCAAGGATGACAAGTTTAGGACGTTTATTCATTTTTTCCAATACAGATAACTGAACTCCAGGGTGTAGGTTACCCAATAATAAAATTTCGGAATCCTGCATAGAATCCGGGATTTTAGGGTCAAAATTCTCCAACACATTTACTTCTGTAGCCAAAGTATCTCTGGTGTTCAGATCATTATGATATTTTCCTGACCAGAAGAAAGTTTTTCCTTCTTTTACGATCTCAATTCCTTCGATATTTACTTCTCTGTTTGTGAACATATCCAGATGTTCCTGTGGAAAGTCTCCTCCTACTACGGAAACGATACCGGATTTAACACCTAAAATAGATGAAGTGATCCCAATATAAGTGGCAGCTCCGCCTAAAATTTTATCCGTTTTACCAAATGGTGTTTCAATTGCATCAAATGCAACACTTCCTACAACTAAAAGTTTCATATATTTTTCAATGTATATTAAAAGTAATTATTTTTTCCATTCAAAAGAATCCAGCAGGTGTTTCATATCGTTTTTGATATAGTTTACCGCAGGAGCCAGGGAGTCCGGTTTCGGTCTCGTATTAAAGTATAAGTATGCAGTCACGAAGTGTTTCGTACTGTCTGTAATGTAAAATTGAAGATTGGAGGCACTTTGTCCCTTTAAGCTCATAAAAATTCCCGTATACCTTTTTTTCAGGGTATTCGAAAGATTTTGTGTCTATGGAACTCGCCTTTAATGGTATGCTCGTATCACCATTTTTTCTGCTTCTTTGATATGTGCAGCAAAGTCATTCTGTATCGGATAGTAAGTCAGGAAGACCTTCGCTTTCATTGAAGGGTAGTTCAGATAATACCAACATGGGTTTTTTGGCTGCCGTAATGGTAGCAAAGTCTGAATATTCGAAAGTATAGGCACAGTTGTTTTCAAACTTCTGATATTTCGGTGCCGGATACTCAAGACGCAGTTCACCGTATGGTTTCGGAACCTGATCTTTCCCACATGAAATTAAAAGCAGCGATACAAAAATAAAAATGACCTTTTTTATCATTTTGCAAAAGTACAAATTAGATTTTAGATTTAAGAAGACAAATTTCAGTCTTTCAGAGTGTTTTGAATGTAATTTTCCAGAGGCTTCGGAAAGGATTTTTCATGAGAATCCTCAATATCGGTAATGAGGTACTGATTTTCAGCCATAAAATCATTCCATATTGATTCAGAAGTAATTTCTACCTGAAATATTTCAATACTTAAGTTCTTATGGGTCAGCTTATGACTCAGAGTTTTTGAACCGGTAATGAAAGCTTCCATCCCGGCAGGAATAGCATTTGGAAATTCAAATAATTTTTTCCAGATAAAGTCATCTTTTCTCTGACGAATCAGAAATTTACCGTTTCTATGTACAAAATAATAGGTCAAAGCAAGGTCCTCGGCCTTTACTTTTTTAGTTTTTACTGGAAATTCAGAAATTTTTTGGTTGGAAAAAGCCAGGCAAGCATCATTAACCGGACATTCACCACATAAAGGATTTTTAGGCTTACATATTTCGGAACCAACATCCATCATAGCCTGATTAAAATCACCTACATTATCAGGCATGATCAATGTCGCCAATTCTGAAAAGTAAGCAAAGGCTCTGGAATTTGAAATATCAAAATCATCAGCAAAAAGACGGCTCAGAACCCGGTAAAAATTACCATCAACAGCTGGCATCTTCCCACCGAAGCAAATACTGGAAACAGCAGCAGCAGTATATTTCCCTACTCCTTTTAATTTCAGAATTTCTTCGTACGGTTCAGGAAAAACACCTTGATAATCATTCATAATCTGTTGGGCAGCGGTATGAATATTAATGGCTCTGGAATAGTATCCGAGACCTTTCCAATACAATAGAACTTCATTTTCCTCAGCTTCTGCCAAGGTTTTTACATCCGGAAATCTTCTGATAAAATTATTGTAATGATTTAATCCCTGATTGATTCTGGTCTGTTGGAAAACAATTTCGCAAATCCAGATTTTATACGGATCTTTTGTCTGTCTGAAAGGCAGATCCCGTGCATTATTTCTATACCACTCCAAAAGCCTGTTTCCAATGTGCCGAAAATCTGAGGCTGTACTATTCTTTTCCAAAAAACCTTTGTCTATTTAAATCATTGAAGAGGTTATACTCTCATTCCATTTTGAAGAAGCAAAGATAAGGTTATTCTTTTTCTTTTGGGGATGTAAATAAAACACTGGAGTAAAATAAGATTTTAATTCGTACCAGATCATAATATTACCTGGTTTTCTTCAAATTAAAATCTTTAGTTTCAATTATTTTTCCTGATTGGTCATAACTTTTCCATATTCCAATAGAATCTATTTCATTTTCATATAGAATATAATTGTTATAATTTTCTACAGATTTTATTTTTCCATTTTTATAATAACGTTTTTTTTCAATATAATCCTTCCCGAGTTCAAGATTCCCATAATATATTGTTGAATCTAATCGGTTTAGGTCATCATAATAAGACCATAATCCTATAGAACTTTTTGTATTAACAGTTGAGTTTTCAACAATTCCCTGGACTCCTTTTTCTTTTATTATCCCGTTTTCATAAAATGCTAAATATTGTTCTGCTCCTTTTAAAGAATCTTTCACAAGAGTTAATTCTTTTATCTTTTTACTAGAATAATACTCTACGTTTACGGTATCATTCTTTTTATAAGTAGCATTAGAGATAGCTTTTTTATCTTTACAAGCAATAAACCCCATTACGCTAATCAGAATTAATAAAATATTTTTCATTATTAAAAGTTTTTTCAATGTTTAGAACGATAACTTTAATCTGAAAATAAATTTAGAATTCCATCTATGCCTAAGATGAAGTTAATCTACGATAGCAATCAAAGTATTCCCTGATGAATTTTTTGTAAGTAATTTGGTCTGAATTATATAAGTAATTAATCACATCATAGTACAATGAACAAGATTGTTGAAAATCTAATGATCCATAATATTGATTTTTATCTTTTAAGTACTTTGCATACAATGCTTTTCCAATTTCCATATTATAAATAATCTCTTCAAAGGTCACCCCTTCATCACTTTGTATCGGAATCTCATTTAACTTCATTTCGATGCTGCACCATCTATTAATTTCATTAATATTATTAATTGTACATGGTTTATACGACTGGTTACTTATATAGTTGTCCAGCTCCTGAGGTAAATTACAAATATTATATTGAATATTATTCTTATAACTGTCAAAACTATTCTGGAAACATTTATTTGTAAAGTAGGTGCCTACATATACCTTCTCTTTGGTATAAGTTTTAATCAACGAATTGTATGACAAAACATTAGAACCTTGCTCTACCTTTGTACTCTGCGTTTTTTCACATTGAACTAAACAGCAAAATATAATGGTTATGCTCAATAAATTATAGATTTTTCTCAAAATAACTAATGATTCCATCTTTTACAGCTTTTCTGGTACTATCTTTTATACACTGCAATCTACAGAAGCAAAATCAATTATTGTCAGATACCATTTTCCATTAATTAGGGTTACATAAAAAATAAAAGTTCCGTTCTTACTATTTACTATTACTCTTCGGCTTTTAAGTTCAATTTTTTTAAATTTCTCCTTATCCGTTTCTAATTCTTTCCTTTTCTTCTGATCTAATTTTTCACCCATGATATCGGAAAAATGATTGATAAAAAAACTAACCGATTCAGATAATGTATGAAATTTATTTTCTGAAGAAATAAAAATTCCTTCTTTTATAATCTTTTCACATTCAAAAAAAGATTGTTCTGTAAATTCTATTTCGTTTAAACCTAAATTTCCAGTTTTATATTCTTCCAAAAATGACTGATAAGGTACTCCTGCTGATTCTGCAATTTTTTTATCAAGGCATTTCTTATCAAGGCAAACTCTTTGAAGTTTCTCCCAATTATTATTAGGTCCTATCGTAGTAATAATTACTAAACCTGCATTTTTATTTATTAACTGATTAAATTTTTCTGAGTCTTTTTGGTCGTAGACCTCAACTATCTTTTTTACAAATTGTTGTATTTCTTTGTTCTGTCCATGTAAAGAATCACAGCTTGAAAAAAGAATAGAAGTAAGTAGTATTAATAATAGTTTTTTCATAGACATTCGTTTAATAGTGGTAAAATAGCATCTTTAACAACCTGTCCCTCCCCTGCAGTTTTTGACTGCATTTCTTCATGAGTAAAAATATTTTCTTTTTTCAGATTGTAGAACCTCATTAAGGTAATAACTATACATTTTACAGATTTTACCTGTGCATCTGTCAATTGATCCCAATAAATATCTTCATCAACCCATTTTCCATTAAGTCTTCTTTGCCCTTTGAATGATCTTGTTAATTTTACAGAAGTAGGATCTTTTACTTTATAATCATATATCGTATATAGATCATTACCTACTTTATAGTAGGCCATTCCAATAACTTCAATTCCAACAGAATTTTCAGTTTGAATCTCCAAATGGCCAGTTCTCGCTGTTTCATTCATAATATGATTAGAATACTGATCCAGTTTGATCGGCTGAAATATCTCACCATCTACACCACGAGCTCCTTCAACATAAAAGTGGGTACCTTTTGTATGTGCAATCGCTCCAGATATTGAAGACCCAATGGTTCTATGTAAAACAATTGCAATAATTTTCTGAATCCCACTGTTTCCCTTCACTTTACTATCAGCCTTCTTATAAACAACGTTTGGCCCGTTTAACAATTCTTTATCAATAGAGTAAACACTACATTCACAATATTTAATTTCAAACCATTTCCCATCTTCATCAAGCCAGTAATTTGTTTTGGAGGATTTCTGGGAATCATTTTCATGCCCCTTTGCATTTCTTCCCATATAGGTAATGCTTAAACCCGGGTTATGTTTATCAGCATCTACCAGTAAGCAGGTATATACTTTTTTATCTTTGGCTTTATTGATTTTATTTCCCCAGACTTCAATGTCTTTATTGTTAGGAGAAGGCTGAAGTTTTACTTTATAAATGGCACGTCCGTCATTATTTACTATAGCTGAAAGTAATCCTTGTGTATCTTTATCATCCTGAAGCAAGTCTACAACGGAAAAAATTTTTCCCCCAAGAATTCCATCCCGGTCAAGTAAATTGACTTCAATTTTTTTACCGACTAAGCCCGTTGTCTCAACAACAATGTATACGGTATCCCCTATAGAAGCTGAATTGACCTGAACATATTTACCTCCATCAATCTTAGCAATATAGGCATTCAGCACCATGGTATTGTTCATACTCATTGGTTCTCTTTTAATCTCAGACCAGGTTTCAAAACTAACTCCTACCATATGCTTAACATTTTTCTATTGTTGGAATTAAACAGTCTTTCAGATAAGACGACTTTTATTCATAACGATTTTTTGTTCTATCATATATATGAAATACATTATTTATGAAGCTACTTTTCCTCCACAGAATATATAGATGCACCTCTCAGCCATTGGTAATTGATATTTTTATCTTTGGCAATAAAGCGATATCCTTTAAGTTTTTTAAGATAGACATATATGGAGTCATTATTATGACCTTTTAATTTTAATCTTTGAGGAGACAAAAATTGCATAGGGAATTCTACAACAGAATCTCTGACGGTTTTTAATACTTTGCCTGAGTTTACTTTATAGATAAAAAAGCCTCTTCCACGTCCTTTTGAGCTATCGGTCAGTTTCACACCGGAACCTGCAATGACAAGTTCACTGCCATCAAGGCATTCTTCTTTGCTCATGATATAGGCTTTCCCTTCCTGTCGTTCATCGGCAAAAAGATCTTCTTCATAATGAGCGGGCCTTTCGTATTTTTTTTCACAACCTGTTAAAAAGACCATTAATAAAACGGGCAGGCCAATGAAAAGGTTTTTATTCATTTTAATATTCATAGGTGTATTGGTAGAAAAAAACCGATGTACAATTGCATCGGTTTTGTTATTAAAAGTAAGTTTTTTTATTCCTGAGTGTATTCTGCATCCCATTCGTTACCATCATCTCCTTTGTGTCCGTCCAGTTTAATAACGAAACTTTTTGTTGGGAAATAAGGCGTCATACGGATATCAAGCCATACTCTGTCTTTGTTTACTCTATCCTGCTCGAAACGAACAATCTTGAATTTCTCGATCAACTTATCCGGACCTTTGATATTGTCTAAGAATGTTACGATTTGTCTTCTCAGATCGTCCTCATTTTTAGCATTCCAGTTTTCGAAAGCTCTTCTGTTCAGGAAGTCAAGTAATACTTTGGTTACATAGTCGAATACACGAACTACGGAATACGTCTGAAGACCAATATTGTCTCCTGTAAATAATGTTTTCGCAGAGAAAGCCATAATTTTTCCGTATTCATTTACCATAGGAACTAGACCCATTTTTTCTAACTGAGAAATTTCACTTTTCTTCAATTCGAATTTTACCGCGTCTACTTCGTTGATATTACCGTGTTTTTTACCGGCTGCTACCTGAGACATCAGTGTTTTATGGATTTTTCCTGCCAATGAAGTGGATGGTGGAAGTTCTACATTTTCTTCTTCACCTACTTCTTCAGCTTTTCCTCTACCTACTAACCAGTTACAAGTCATAATCACATTACTTCTGTGAAGTTCTCCTCCTGTAAGGTTGGCAGAGTGGAATAAGTCTACCACATCATCCGGTTTATCAAGGTTGGCGAAGTCTGTAACCATCATTACTTTATTCTCGTTACAGATTTTTGCCCATTTCTCGATCACTTTATTGGATCCTAAATATCCCGGAATTGCAAGGATAGAATAGTTATCTCTAAGATCTAAACGATCGTAGTAGTTTTTAAATTCTTCAGAAATTGCATCGATAAATAAAGGATTATCTAAATCTGAAACCTGATCCAGACTTGCATTCACAATACTTACGTTGTCCACTTTATCCAATTCTGTATTTTTATAGAATTGCGCTACAGTTCTGTAGTTGGTCTCCAACATACGAACGGCATCCAGTGTATTTTTTAAGTTTGTTTTAAGATTCTGATCGGCTTGTTGTGCTTTGGTTTTGCACGTATCGGCCATTTTATCTGCAGATTCATTCCCTTCTAAAAGGCTTACCCAAAGATTGATCTTCTGAAGAAGTTCTTTCCTTTCGTCTGCTTTATTACCGTCATTCAGGAAGATTTCTTTTCTTGCCTTTCTTGTTGGGTTCATATTGGCAATACCGTCTACAACGGATTCAACAAAGCCAAATCCTCCCATTTTATTGAGCTCTGCAAGCGGGTTACCCTTCGGTTGCCCTGAATGTTGCTGCTGCCCCTGCTGCTGGCTTTCTTGTGCCTGTAATTTGCTATCCATGATTTGATTTAAGTCTTTAATTATTTTTCAAGTTCTTGTGCTACTTCTTTCAATACTTCTATGAACGCCGCTCTTGTCTGATCGTTCTCCAACATATTTCTTAGAATTTTATTGGTTTTCAGCTGACGTACAATTTTGTTGTACTGCTCCTGTTCCATACTCAGTTGCTGAAGATAATCGGATTTTTGAGTAAGGCTTTTAGGAGTAAAGTCTCCAAGATTTTGAAAACGGAATTCTTCTTCTACCACACTTCCATCTTCTGTTTCATGCTGTACAGCTACAGAAGGTTGAAAGTGTTTGAAAACATCTTCCACAGTCTTTAATCCTGTCACAATTTCAGGAGTATACGATTCGTCTGTTGTAAGCTGGCTTACTATCAGTGATTTATTTTCTTGTATTTCCTGAATCGCTTCATTAGCGTCTACTTTTACCTCGTTTCCGCCAACACCATAATTAAACATTGCCATATTATTATTATTTTGAGATTTCTTATTTTGGTTAATATCTGTTTTTTGAGTAATTTACTGATGAATCAAATAAATTACCAATCCAGTGTTTAAATTTAAAAAAAACTGTAACATACAAAATTTTGTCAATATTTTTTCTTGACTTATTTAAATTTATCTAGAATTATTTAACATACAATCACCTACTTACGATGTCACTAAGCTATGAAAAAATAATGTAAGTCATTCATAAAAAAATAAAACCTTTGTGCAGTTTGATTCAAACTCATGTTAAAATAAGAATTCTTCCGGCAATACGAAAAAAATTTTTTTTATATTTAAAGAAAGTAAACACTCATGAAAGATGTAAAAATAGCGTTCAGAAAACCTATATTTCCTGTTTCAGAAGCATTGCAGCAATATCTTAAAAAATACAACAGAACGACCAAGATCCAGTTTTTGTATGAAGACCTGCTGAGATTTAGTGACAGTGTAAATATTCTGGATAAAGATGGTAAAGATACTTTGTGGCTTGGCGTCATGTACCCTGAATTTGAGTTTAAAGAAATAGAAGCCAATTTAAATAAAATATACACCCTCCTTCATTCTGATGGAGATACCGCTACTTTGCCTTATCTGAAAGTGGATACGATTGACTTTTGTACTTTTGGAAACTCCAAACCTTTCAGAGTTCGCGTAAGAAATATCCTGAATGATAATTATACAAATTTTTATATTAAACAAGCCGATGCTTCCCGGATATACGGATTAGAGCTTGAAGACCTTCTATCTCCCAACCGTATTAACTTTCTGATTTACAAAAACACCCTGATAGAGGAACATATCTTAGGGATTCCCGGAGATGTTTTTATTAAGAAGCATATGCATAATTGTACGGAGTTGGAAAAGGCACAGATTTCCAAAGAGTTTGTAAAGTTCAATGAACGTTGCCTTATTGGACTTCTCGGGGATATGCGGTCTTATAATTATGTGGTGATTCCTATACACGATTTCGACCAGGTAATTTACAGAATCCGCCCGATCGATTTTGATCAGCAAACCTATGAAGGGAATCTGAAAGTTTATCTTCCTCAGTACTTTAAAGAAAACTACCAAATGGTGAGTATGGTAATGGAAAAACTGAAACCCAGCTCCATAGAACAATACCGGAAAGAAGTACGCTCACAGATTGTAAAAAGAGTGACCAGCAGCAAAAACAGGTTTGATGAGCTTATTGCCATTATGAAAGAAGACAATATCGCCCCTGAAGCCAATGTGACAGAATTAAAAACAGCTCTGCAAAAACTTACTTACGATGTGAATTTCAAGTATTGCAAAAGTATGGGAGACATTATAGAAACCGGAATCAAGTTTGTACTCCGCAACTATAAGAAGGCATATTAAAAAAGAATCCATCTCAACTAAAGTGAGACGGATTCTTTCTTTTCTAACAATTTTTGGTAAGACTTACCAAATTTTTATTCTGTCCTGAGGAGCTTTATACATTTTATCCCCCGGTTTGATATCAAATGCTTTGATGAATGAGTCCTGGTTTACCAATGGCCCGAATGCCCTATACATTCCCGGTGAATGTGGATCAGTCTTCACCTGATTGATCATATACTGATCGGTGGCTTTGGTTCTCCAAACGGTAGCCCAGCTCATAAAGAACCTCTGATCCTGAGTAAACCCACTGATTTTTCCTGGATTTCCTTTATCTTTAAGGTACATCTGCAGAGCATCGTACGCTACTGCTACTCCCCCTAAATCACCGATGTTTTCACCACTGGTAAATTTACCGTTCACAAAGCTTCCTTTTACAGGCTCATAGGCGCTGTACTGTGCAGCAAGCTGTCCTACTTTGGCATCAAAGTTTTTACGGTCGGCATCTGTCCACCAGTTATTCAGGTTTCCATCACCGTCAAAGCGGGAACCGCTATCATCGAATCCGTGAGAAATTTCGTGACCGATCACAGCTCCAATCCCTCCGAAGTTGACGGCTGCATCAGCCATTGGGTTATAGAAAGGAGGTTGAAGTATCGCCGCCGGGAATACAATCTCGTTATTAGATCCGCTGTAGTAAGCATTTACCGTTTGCGGAGACATTCCCCATTCTGTTTTATCAACCGGCTTTCCTACTTTATCCAAACTTCTCTGGTATTGCCACGCGGAAACATTCTGAAGATTAGAATATAATGTAGCCCCTTGCTTTGGAGATTCTACTTTTAATTGGGTATAATCTTTCCATTTATCAGGATAGGCAATTTTTACCGTAAACTTGGATAGTTTTTCCTGAGCTTTTACTTTTGTTTCAGGAGACATCCAGTCTATGCTGGCAATATGGCTCTTAAATGATTTTAAAAGGTAGTCAATATACGTTTCCATCTGCTGCTTAGCTTCAGGAGTGAAGTATTTTTCAACATACAATTTTCCGAAAGCTTCTCCCAGAACACCGTTGACAAGAGTTAAACCTCTTTTGTTCATCGGACGCTGTTCTTTCTGGCCCTGTAAATATTTTGCATAGAAATCAAATCTGATCTGCTCCAGATTATCATCCAGATTGCTTGCATTTCCATTGATTAAATGAAACTTCAAATAATCCTTCAGTAAAGGCAGATTCTTCTGTGTTACAAACTGATCCATATTCTGGTAGTATTTCAACTCACCAATAATCACTCTGTCTGTATTAACTCCTGCTTCTTTCAGATACTTTGCAAGATCAACATTTTTAACGAGTCCTGATAATTCTGATACATTCTTAGGATTGTATCTTAAATTGGCATCTCTGTTCTGCTCCAATGTTAAAAGGTAGTTCGCCAGTTGCTTTTCAAAATCCACAACATTTTGCGCCGCCTGTGTTGAGTTTTTATATCCTAAAATTCCGAATAATTTCCCGGCATAGGCCTGGTATTCTGCTAAAGTCTTCGTATTGGCTTCATTTACTTTCTGATAATAATCTCTTCCCAAACCAAGATCAGGACCACCAAGATATACGGCATTCATTTTAGAATTCTTCATATCTGCACCTACTCTCCATCCGTAGAAAGAGTTATCTCCCAGTTTTGTAGCTTCTAAAAGGTATTTTTGAAGATCATTAAGATTTTTGATCCCATCAATTTTAGCAAGATCTCCTTTTATCGGGGAAAGACCATCTGCATTTCTTTTTGCAGTATCCATAAAAGAAGCGTATAGATTCTGGATCTTCTGTCCTTCAGAACCTGCTGAATAAGACTCAGTAAGAATTTTGTTTAAAATATCCAATGAAGCATCATCTACATTTTCTCTCAAAGCATTGAAAGATCCCCAATTGGCTTTATCAGAAGGAATCTGAGTGGTTTTTACCCAGTTTCCGTTCACATAGCTAAAAAAGTCATCCTGTGGGCGAACACTCGTATCCATATACGATAAATTGATCCCCTCCTCTTTTACTTCTTCTTTTACCGGTTCTGCAACTTTTGCTGTAGCCTCAGTTTTTGTCTCTGTCCCTGTAGTTTTTGTAGCACCACACGAATTAAGAAATACAATGCCTGAAAGGGCAAGTACTCCAATATTTAGCTTTTTCATTAAAAGGTAGTTTTTGATTTTACACAAACGTATCAAATATACAAACTTTAATGATAATTGGAAAATAATGGAAAGTTGAAAATTGAAAGTTAAAAAGAATGAATGCTTTAGAAGAGAATAAGGAATAAAAGTTGAAACTTTAAAGTTTGTCGTAAGGATAAAAAAAACCGTTCATTGCTGAACGGTTTCTATTTTTATTACCAGATTTTAATTCTGTCCTCCGGAGCTTTGTATAATTTATCTCCTTTTTTCACGTCGAAAGCTTTATAGAAAGCATCAACATTGATAAGTGGACCGAAGCTTCTGAAATAACCCGGAGAGTGCGGGTCAGTCTTCACCTGGTTCACCATATATTTTTCACTTGACAACGTTCTCCAAACAGTTGCCCAGCTTAAGAAGAATCTCTGATCCTGAGTAAATCCACTGATTTTTCCTGGGTTTCCTTTATCTTTTAAATACATCTGAAGTGCATCGTAAGCGATATTTACTCCACCTAAGTCAGCGATATTTTCACCGTTTGTGAATGTACCGTTTACAAATGTTCCTTTTACAGGTTCGTATTTATCATATTGAGAAGCTAAAGCTTTTGTAGCTTTCTCGAAGTTAGCTTTATCTTCAGGTGTCCACCAGTCTACAAGGTTACCAGCAGCATCAAACTGAGCTCCTGAATCATCAAATCCGTGGCTCATTTCGTGACCGATTACTGCACCAATTCCTCCGAAGTTTACCGCCGCATCAGCATTAGGATTGAAGAATGGCGGCTGAAGGATCGCTGCCGGGAATACGATTTCGTTGTATACCGGGTTATAATAAGCATTCACAGTCTGCGGAGTCATTCCCCATTCTGTTTTATCAACCGGTTTCCCTACTTTAGCCAGATCTTTGTTATACTGCCATTCAGCAACGTTCTGAAGATTTTGATATAAAGTACCTCCTTTTGCTTCAGGAGTGATTTGTAATTTTGAATAATCTTTCCATTTGTCCGGATAAGCAACTTTTACCGTGAACTTGTTCAGCTTATTCATCGCTTTTTCCTTAGTTGTTGAAGACATCCATGCAAGGTTGTTGATGTGAACAGCAAAACTTTTCTTTAAATAGTCGATCAATTCCACCATCTGAGCCTTAGCTTCTGCCGGGAAATATTTTTCAACATATAATTTTCCGAAAGCTTCCCCAAGGTTTCTGTTGATTACTTCAAAACCTCTCTTGTTTAAAGCTCTTTGCTCCTGCTGACCTCTTAAATATTTACCGAAGAATGCAAACTTCATGTCTCCAAGTTTTTCACTTAGATAAGAAGCACTTCCGTTGATCATGTGGAATTTCAGATAATCTTTGATGACAGGAAGATTCTGAGCATTTACCAATTTATCGAAGTTCTTGTAGTACCCTAGTTCTCCGATGATAATTTTATCAGTATTTACCCCTACTTTTTTAAGGTAAGCAGGAAGGTCAACTCCTTTTACCAACGCTGAAAGCTCAGGCATTGTCTGAGGATTGTACTGTAATGTATTGTCACGACTTTGCTCGTTAGTCAGGTAAGTCTTTGCAATGCTTTTTTCATAATCAACAATACCCTTTGCTGCTGCATCTGCATTTTTATACCCTAATTCAGTTAACATAGAAGCTACATATTTCTGATATTCAGCGATAGCTTCTGTATTTTTATCATTGACTTTCTGATAATAATCTCTCCCTAATCCAAGAGAAGCTTCTCCTAAATAAACAGCATTCATATTAGAATCTTTCAAATCTGCATATACGCCCCATCCGTAGAAATTGTTTTCTCCTTCTTTCGTTACTGAAGCAAGATAGTTCTGAAGATCAGTCATATTTTTGATGGCATCAATTTTAGTCAGGTTTTCCTGAATAGGCTTGATTCCATCAGCATTTCTCTTCTGCATGTTCATATAAGAAGCATACAGATCCTGGATTTTTTTTCCTTCGCTTCCGTCAGCAAATTTATCTTTCAGAAGAGAGTTCAGGATAGTCATGGAATTGTTATCCGTATCCTCAGCCAATTTGTTGAAACTTCCCCACGTTGGTTTATCAGATGGAATTTTGGCAGTTTTCATCCATGTTCCACTCACGTAGTTATAAAAATCATCCTGTGGACGAACAGAAGTGTCCATCAAACTAAGGTCTAAACCTTTATCTGTAGTATTCACAGCTACTTTCGCAGCTTTAGCTTGTGCACTCATCGTATTTTGAGAGCAGATCCCTGCTATTAGAAACAAAGAAAGCGTTATTTTTTTCATTATGATAACAATTTATACAATAGGTATAATTTATTTTCTTTTTGTTACGTTTTTGTGAAATAAATTTATACATACTATTACAGGTTTAATAAAAATCTAGGTTTGAAGCCTGGAAGATGGGAGCGGGAAGATGGAAGTTATGAAAGTCATAAAGAATGAGCATTCTATTTATTTTCATTATTTTTAAATAATTTGAATGATACATTCAGTCATAAAACGACTCCAAGTAACTTCCATCTTCCCGCCTCCAGCCTCTCTACCTAAGAAGTTGCTACCTCCTTTACATTTCCTGTGCGTTTCAGGAACCCCCAGGATTGCATTTCACCTTTCTATACATACTCTTACAGGTTTAATAAAAATCTTGGTTTGATACCTGGAAGATGGGAGCGGGAAGATGGAGGTTATGAAAATCATAAAGAATGAGCATTCTATTTATTTTCATTATTTTTAAATAATTTGAATGATACATTCAGTCATAAAACGACTCCAAGTAACTTCCAGCTTCCAGCCTCCAGCCTCTCTACCTAAGAAGTTGCTACCTCCTTTACATTTCCTGTGCGTTTCAGGAACCCCCAGGATTGCATTTCGCCTTTCAATGCCTTTCTTAAACTTTTAAACAATACAATATACATCAGCCATCTGTACCCAAATCTCTGCGGAATAATATACAGCAAATTGCTTAGTTTTTCTCTTTGCATGATAAATGCCACTAAAGCCAAAGAAGCATCCACCACAAGGAAAAGTAAATAATACGTGAATATTTTGCTTCCGTTTCCGGATAAAATTCCCAGTACCATTATAATATCAGCCAATGGCGAGAAAAATGGAATATTATACTGGAATAACAGAATATTCGGCATGGCCCACAGTCCCAAGCCTTTATATCTGGGGTTAAGGAAAGTTTGTCGTTGTTTCCAGAACATCTGCATAATTCCGTAGGTCCAGCGGAAACGTTGTTTCAGGAATTGTTTTACTGTTTCCGGAGCTTCAGTTACCGCAATGGCACTATTCTCATTAGCAACAGTATATCCTTCTTTTAAAATCTTTACGGTAATATCACAATCTTCTGCCAATGTATCGGAAGAATAGCCCCCTACTTCATTAATCACTGATCTTTTAAAAGCTCCTATTGCTCCCGGGATCACAGTAATTGCATTAATGTTGGCATAGGCCAGTCTGTCAAAATTCTGGCTGGTGGTATACTCTATCGCCTGCCATTTTGTAAGCCAGTTGACTCTGTTCCCTACTTTTACATTCCCTGCTACTGCGGCAATTTTGTCTTCAGGACCTGCATTTAAAAATCTTGCAATCAGATATTTTACCGCATCCTGCTGCAGTTTTGTATCCGCGTCAATACAAACAACGTATTCAGCATCAGTGTGATAAATACCATAATTCAAGGCTGTTGCTTTTCCTCCATTGGCTTTGGTGAAAATTTTCAGTTTCGGATGGTCGGGAAACGCTTCTCTTGCCTTATCATAGGTTGAATCTTTACTTCCGTCATCTACCATGATGATGTTAAAATTCGGGTAGGTCTGTTTCAACAAATTGGTGAGAGAAGACACAATATTTACCTCTTCATTATAAGCGGGTACAATGATGGATACTTTAGGATAAGATTCCAGAACCGGAAACTCACCCAGTTTTTTCTCTTTTTTTCTTTCTTTAAAAGCCCAGTATGCCATTAGTAACAATCTGATCAATCCTAAAATGATGAAGATTGTAAACAACGCAACCAAAAAATGGCTTATTCCATAAATTGCTGTGGCTAAGACTAAATTTAGCTGCATCACGTAATAAGACTTTGTTTTAGGAACTTCAGGCATCAGCTCACTTCTGCTTTTATGCAAAAGGTTCGTAAGGTTGGTAAAATGATACCCTTGTTTCTGCAGTGTCGGAATTAAAATTTTTAATGCTTTCACCGTTTCTTCTCTCGTATCCCCACCTGCATCATGAAGCAGGATGATATTCCCTCTCTGTTGCTTGATTCCGGCCATTACACGTTTTACAATTTCATCAGCTTTGATACCCGGCTGCCAGTCTTCAGGGTCAATATTTTCTCCGATATCCAGATAATTCTGCTGTCTTGCCAACGCTACCGGAATAATCTCTTCTGAGGTGGTTGGTTCAGAGTCTGCATTATAAGGAGCTCTGAAAAGAATGGTACTGTGACCCGTTACACACTCTATCAGCAGACGGGTTAATTTTAATTCCAGTAATGCTCTTTCAGGGCTTACTTTGGCAACATTTTCATGGGTAAATGTGTGGTTTCCTATTTCATGACCTTCACGATAGATCCTTTTGACCAGTGGAAGATTCTTTTCAGCATTTAAGCCGACAAGGAAAAATGCCGCTGGAACGTGATATTTGGACAATATATCCAATACTTGTGGCGTATAAGCCTCATCCGGCCCGTCATCAAATGTCAGCACCAGTTCTTTCTGAGGGGCACTTCCGTATTTTTTCACCTCATATGAGCTGGGATAAGTAATATAGTTTTCGTCGGTAATGATCTTCTCTTTAGGATCAATTTCCAATGCTATTTTCCCGTCATGAGGAGTATTCAGTACGTCCAGAACCTCACCGTCCCCAATATAATCCACCATAGTCTGCCCTTTTACATTTTCCAGTGTTTTCAGATTAAGCCTGGAAAGCCCTGCAAACGTAAGATCTTTATCATAGAAATTCCACACTCTGCTGTCTTCACTTCCCAATCTCCACAGCGCGGTTCCTGCCAGCGGATACTCTGATGAGAAGCGCATCGTGTTGAAAACAGAAGCCGCATCGTTAAAGAATACGGTGTGCGTATTATTTTTAGAATCGGTATATGAGTAATTGAGATTGAAGGTATTATCATTAAAATCAATAACCGCTTTACTGGCACTGGCCTTTGTAATGGCCTGCATGTAGGTAACAGAAGTATTGTCATCTTTATTGGAACTCCAGTCGTAACCATAGGCTCCCAAGCCAAGAATAATTTTGTGGGGAGACGTTTGTTTTACGATTTTACCTGTCTGAGCTTCAATCCATTTTTGGGAAGAAACCGGTCCTGCATCGCTTCCAGCTGAATATTCGTCATAAGCCATCAATACAAAATAATCAACATAAGGATCTAATCTCGGAATATTATAATCATCATTATCGGTCATAATATCCATGGTAACAAGAAGCTGATTCTGTTTGAAGGTTTCTGAAAGCTCTTTCATAAAAGCTATCAGATTGTCATCTGAATTCAGGTTCATATCCTCGAAGTCAATATTGATTCCTTTAAAATGGTATTTTTTACATTGTTGTGTAATCTTTTGAATCAGATTGGTTCTTCGTTTCGGATCATTAAGCACCTTGGTCAATCCCTCAGCACGGAATTCCCGATCCGAGTTGTTACTCAACATAGGCATTGCGGCCACACCTGTTCTTTTGATGACTTTATACCCTTCCGGATCTACATTCGTTTTCAGATCTCCGGTTTTAGGATCAATAAAAAACCATTCCGGAAAAACCAGATTCACATGTCTGATGTTTCTTTTTAAAGACATCAGGGATTGCGGATCCCATGCTACGTAAAAAGCAGAACGGATTCCTCCGGGAAATTGTGCCCAGTTTCTGTTTTGATTTTTAAATCTTTCTTCTCTTGCCTTCTCAATTTTGGCAAGACTGGTATGCATTGTTTTTTCGGAAATAAAGCTTCGGAAGCCTTTATACTCTTTTGAAATTTTGTTCTCCTGAAGATAAGGTTTGTTGGCAGTAATGACTGCTTTGTAGTCTTCCTTAAAAGGAATTTTCGGACTTCTGTCCAGTGTCATCATCAGCCCTAAAGCAAGAAGAAGCAGCGCCCCAACAAAAACAAAGAAGCGGCTTCCCCATTGTACGCTTTTCCAGCGTTTCTTGCTATTGGTCTGAAAAATCTGTTTGGAATTTTCCACGATTTTAAAATTTTAATGAAGCCTTGTCAAAAAGTGTGAAAATCTACATTAAAATTAATTAAAAAAAAATTAAAAAAGCAACTGACCTTTAGTCGTTTATAAGAAGCCCCACCAGATCCTGAATCACCTTCTGAGAAACGAAATCCATAAAGTCTACTCTTTCCAGATGAGGCATATATAATTTTGAGGTTACTTCCTTATCATTGATCCTTATCGTGTAAAAAACAGTTCCTATCTCTTTTCCGTCTTCTCCTTTTCCCGGACCGGCAACTCCGGTGGTAGAAAGAGAAATATCGGTATCAAATAAAGCCTGGCAACCTTTCGCCATTTCCTGAGCAACCTGCTCGCTCACTACAGTAAACTGATCTACGGTTTCTCTGGAAACATTCAAAATTTTGATTTTCTTTTCTGTAGCATAAGGAACGATTCCTCCAAGGAAATACTTTGAGCTTCCGGAAACTGAAGTAATCATTTTGGCCAGCTCTCCGCCGGTACAGCTTTCTGCCGTAGAAATCGTCAATTTTCTATCCATAAGCATTTCTGCCAGAATATTTTCAATTTTATCTTCGGAAACGGCAATCACATTTTTTTCGATGAGAGGAAGCAGTTTTTGAATTTCATTCTCAGTCTGTTCTTTTAATGCTTCTTCATTTTCTCCGGATGCTGTGATTCTTAATTTTACACGTGTTCCTACCGGAAGATATGACAAAGCCATATTTTCAGGAAGAGCCAGCTCCCAATTTTCGATGATGTCTGCTAAAATACTTTCAGGGATTCCTACCACAGAAACAATTCGGGTATGGATATAATGAAGACTGAATTTCTCTTGCAGATATGGGACAATCTGATCTTTAATCAATGGTTTTACCTCAAATGGAACGCCGGGCAAACTGAAAGACAGTTTTCCGTTCTGTTCCATCATCATACAAGGTGCGGTACCAAAATGATTTTGAAGAACGACAGATTTTGTAGGAACAAAGGCCTGCTCTCTATTTCTTTCCAGAATTTCGAGACGTCCCCGCCTTTCCATATATTCCTTAAGATGATTAAAAGTAACCTCATCCAGCGCGATCTCATCATCAAAAAACTCAGCAAGTGCTTTTTTGGTTTTATCGTCTCTGGTAGGCCCCAGTCCACCTGTTGTGATCACAAGGTCTCCCAATTCAAAAGCCTCACGTAAAGTCTTTTTAATGGTTTCTATTTCATCGGAGATGGTGAAAATCTGTATAACTTTTATGCCTATATTTTTTAGTTCGGTAGCGATGAAGTTGGAATTGGTATCCACGGTATTTCCGGAAAGAATCTCGTCGCCAATGGTAATCAGAACTGCGTTTTCCATGTTTTGTTTTCGAATAAAATTCTGATACAAATGACGGAAAATTCTCTGTGACCGACAATATAAATTGATTTTTTCTATTTTTGACGAAAATTGTTTAAAACTATAATTAAAGAATATGTCTAAATATGATGATGCGTCATGGCATTATGGCGGTGATTTTCCGGAAGAACTTCCTCAGAAAAACGGAGCTACACACACAGGAATGTTTCTGAACTGGTGTATCAATAATGATCTGATTTCTGATGAATTGAAGGAAGATAATGCAGAGGAAATTGAAAGATTAAAAAGAAGAGAAATCACGGGTGCAGAGTTTGTGATGGATGCCTGTGATGGAAAGTTCTCTGAATATGACTTAAATGATCTGGGAAACAGCTTTGCAAAAGATTATTATGCCGACGATACTGATTTCGGAAATAAATACAGCTCATTTGCGGATGATTATGTCAATCTTTTTGATACCAAAGCTGAAGAAAACGATTACCAATACGAGACCTTTTATCACATCGAAGATACCTACGAAAACTATGATCTGATGAAACAGGTTATCGATTATCGGTTTGAAGAGTGGAAAGAGTATGTTGGAAGTTAAAAGGTAAAAAGCAAATCCATAAAGAAGTCTGAGAAAGCAAAAGATTAATTCACTGATTAATTTTACTATTTTGCTTTCTCAGACTTTTTCATTTTATTGATTATGTTTTACCCAGATCAGGTCTTCAGTTGTATAGCCTATTTTTTTTGCTTTTTCTAAAAAACGCTGTCTGATGCTTTCAGGAATAGAGGTTGTTCTGGAAAGAATCCACAGATACTTGAGACTGCTGCCGGCAACAAGGGCATACTGATAGTCTTCATCAATATCAATCACATTGTATCCTGCCCAGATGGGTTTAAAAAAAGAAACTTTAAGTCGGGCTTCTGCAGGATCTTTTACAAATTTTGCTTCTCCTATAGATTCCTGCCATAACTTCTTGATGTAGTCGTATCCTTTATTAAGAACACGGACACTTCCATTAGGGTTTTCCGAATATTCAGCGGTGACATTATCCATATTTTTCTCGAAACGGTAATCGAATCGGGCGATTTCATACCATCTTCCCAAATATTTTTTAAGATCAAAGCCTTTTACGGCAACAGCACCTTTTGGAATTCCGACCGAGTATGAGTTAAAAGCAATTAATGCCAAAGCTCCCAGAGAAACAGGAAGTATAATTTTATGAATTGTTTTCATACCTTATTATTTTGTAGTGGTTAGAATAAAACCCTCAAAAATAATGCCTTTAGGCTGTTAAGGAACAATAAATTCTAAGAGAAAACTTTCAGAAAGTTATCCTTAAAGCTGCCTGAAACCTCAATTTCTGTATCGTCAGCAAGCATAACCGTTCCGCTTTTATGATATGATTTTACAAAGGTGGTATTGATAATATGGGAACGATGAACTCTCACAAACGGACTTTCCAGCAAATCATCAAAATGTTTTAAAAAACGGCAAACCATCTTTTTGGAACCATCTGTCAGATATACCTGTGTAAAGTTTCCATCTGCCTGGAGACGGACAATATCTTCAGTTTTCACCACGTCAAAACCTTGTAAAGTTGGAAGAATAAGCTGTTGTTTTTCCGGTTTTAATTTCAAATTTTCAAGAAGAATTTTGTTCCGGTTCAGTTCTTCTTTCTTTTCAATACTTTCAGCTACTTTATTTACTGCCAGGATCAGTTCCTGGATATCAATAGGTTTTAAGATATAATAACTTGCAGATTTATTTAAAGCCTGTAAAGAATATTGTGAAAATGCAGTAATGAAGATCGTTTCATAGGAAAGATCCTTCGTTGCTTCCAATACATCAAAAGCATTTCCAAAAGGCATTTCTACATCCAGAAATACCAGCTGTGGTTGCTTTTCAGTAATTAACGGGACAGCTTCCTTAATGTTTTCTGCTTCTCCCAAAAGTTCGATCTGTGGGCAGTATTTGGTGAGATAACTTCTCAGTACTTCTCTTGCAATTATCTCATCGTCTACAATAACGGCTTTTATTTTCATCGAATCGGATATTAAGTGGCGGATTGCTGATGCAAATTAATACTATTTGATCAGCCCTACAATGCTTCCGGTATAATCACCGGCTTTGCCTGTTAATTTATTCTTTTCCATTTCCATGCATACTTTACAATCAACAAAGTGATGACACATTCTAAAGCAGCAAGGAACGAATAAAACAAATACCAGTCCGAAAAAGAAGAAATTCCGATTAATAGCATAATAACCGTAAAAAATACTCCGAAAATAATATTCAGAATTCTATTGATTACAGGTTTTACAATCAAAGATAAAAATACCATCACAGCAGGAATGGCAAGAACCAGTGAAGCAGCAAAGAGTTTAAAGCGAGAATCTAAAAGATGATGTCCATCCATAAGCCCTCTTGTTTTACCGGGAGTATAGAGTTCAAAATAATCTCCGTACAGATAACATAATGTAACGGAAGTCCAGAGTCCTGCAAGGATAATTTTCGTATTTACAGGAATGTTTTCAAATGTTTTTTGATGTGAAGTCATGGGAATACGTTTTTATCCTATAAGACAATTATTTATCCCAAATGGTTACATTTTTTTTCAGATGGCAACTCGTCCGGTAGTTTTATGCCATATTTATTTTGATCGTAACCAAAACTCCACTGTTATTTTCTTTATCCTTTACTGAGCAAGTAATCTCTTTTGTATACAGATCATTCAGCAGCTGAATTCTTTCGAGTGTATTTTTCATTCCCCTACCCTCTCTGGTCTTCTGATGTGCAGTTTTTTGTTTTTTGCTTTCCTCAATACCGATCCCGTTATCATCAATAACAATTTTCAGGAAAGATCTTTCTTTTTCAAAATTGAGTTTTAAAAAGCCTTTTTCTGAACGGTAACGTAATCCATGCCAAACCGCATTTTCAAGGAAAGGTTGTATCAGCATTCCGGGTACCAGAAGGCTTTGCATATTGAGGTTTTCATCAACCTCAACTTCATAATCAAATTTATCGGCAAAACGTGTTTTTTCCAGCGCAAGATAGTTCTGAAGAAGATCCAGCTCCTGTTGGAACGGGATAAAATCTTCAGTGGAGTTTTCCATCACACCACGCATTAACTTGGAAAATTTTGTAAGGTACTGATTGGCCTCCAGTTCATTATTCATGGCAATAAAGTGATTGACACTATTCAAACTGTTGAATATAAAATGTGGATTCATTTCGCGACGAAGCGACTGAAGAGCAATCTTTTTATTTTTAATCTGAACTTTTTTAAGGGTTCTGAAAATAATCACAATAAGTCCTGTCAACAGTACCAAAGCACCGATCAATCCGTAATTGAAAACATTTTTCTTACGGATCAGCTCATCCTTCAGTTCTTTCTCTTTTTCCAGTTGCGAAATTCTCTCATCTGTATCTGCGAGAATCTTATTGTCTACAAGGCTTCTGTCTTTGGATACAAGGTCCGGAAGTTTTCCAAGAAAATCTCTATACAACTGAACTGAGGCATCGGTATTTCCTGAGATGGCATATAAACTATCCAGCTTTTTCACACTTTTTTGGGCCTCCATGGTATGTCCTTTGTTCAGGGCAATTCCGTAGGCATTTTTCAGTAAAGTGACCGCTTCCTCCGGATCATTTTTTTTAATATAAATATCTGCCAGCTCCTGAATCTGATTGACTTTTTCCTGAGAATTTTCTTTCACAAAATCTTCTTTCAGCACTTTCTTTTTGGCTTCAATAGCCTTATCAAATTTCTTATTTTCCACATACAGATCCGCCAGCTTCTGATTGATTTCCAGAGCCTGTTGAGGAGCTTCTTTCTTTGAAATTTTGTAAGCAGCATTCAGGTTTTCCTCTGCCTTAGAAACATCCTTTTGTTGGATGTTCACATCCGCCAATTGGCTGTATCCTGCCGCAACTTCAGCCTGTATATTTTCTTTTTTGCTGAGAGTAATATTATTCTGAATGGCCTCAGCCTTCATCTCGGGGGTGGGAGAAGAAAGCCTTGCCACGTCGTTGGAATTTACTGTCCGGCTTTTTTCACTGTATCCCATTTGTGCAGCCATACTATAATTGCTGATGGCAGGAGTTATTTTGTTTTGTTTTTCCTGTGACTGCGCGAGTTTTCTGGTGACCGCTTCCAGATTTTTTTTATCCTTAAGGTTTTGATATAAATTTTTAGCTTTGATCAGGAACTCTTCACTTTTGGCATAATTCCCCTGATTGTAATAATCATTGGCCATGCTTACATAGGCTTCAGCGACCCCTTTATTATCATTTTTATCTACTGCTTTTTTCAGTTTTGCAGCAGATTTAAGAGCCTGGGTAACCCGTGTCGTATCCTGTGCCTGCACCATCCAGGTACTGACAAACATGAATACAAATATTATTTTAAAAACTGATTTCACAGATTTCGGATCTTTACTGCAAAGTAAGTAAAACTTTAGCGATCTTCTTTCATTCTTCACCAAGTCAAAACCTACTTTCACCAAGTCTTTCACAGTAGAGGCACTTGAACATCAACAGATAAGTGGATATTGCTTGTAATAATATTTGTATTTTTACTTCATCTAATAGACCTCATGAAAAAATTCCAACTTATCATTGTAGCTGTCGTTTGCTGCATCAGCAGTATTCGGGCACAAACTTATATTCAAAATGTAACCGTTGCGGACGTCATCCATAAAAAGATGCTTCCTTCTCAAACAGTCATTATTACCAATGGTGTTATTACAGCTGTAAAACCGAGTAAACAGGTGAAAATTCCTCAAAACTCGCAAGTGATCAATGGTCACGGAAAATATTTGATCCCGGGAATGACGGATGCTCACATTCATTTTTTTCAGAGTGGTGGATTATACACCCGGCCTGATGCACTTAATCTAAAAAAACATGTTCCTTATCAGGAGGAAATCGACTGGGGGCATCGGAATATGGAAAATTTCCTTCAATATTATCTTCGGTCGGGAATAACCTCCGTGATTGATCCTGGAGCTACCTATAACTTTCTTAAGCTTAGAGATTCTTTGAAAAAGAAAGAAAACCTGCCATCCGTTTATATGTCCGGACCACTTATTACGACATATGAACCTGAAACTTTCAAAAATCTTGGTAAAGATGAGCCTTTTAAGCTGACCCTGACCCCCGAAGATGCAAAGAAATATGTTCAGGAGCAGCTTCCTTATAAACCGGACTTCATTAAAATATGGTATATCGTACTCGATGAAGCTCAGAAAAAACAGGAAGAGGCCAAAAAACTGGAACCGGTTGTCAAAGCTGCTATTGATGAAGCTCACAAAAATAATTTAAAGGTAGCCGTGCATGCTACTGAGCGTTTTACTGCGGAAACGGCTGTTTTAAACGGTGCCGATTATCTTGTTCATAATATTGAGGATGAAGTGGTTTCCGATGATTTTATTAAACTTTTAAAGTCTAAAAAAGTGATTGTTTGTCCTACGATGACTGTATCAGACAATTATTATGATACCTATGGGCAGAAAAAACATTATAACACCTATGAACTGGAAAACTCCAATCCGAAAAGTGTAGGTTCCATTTCCGATCTGAAACATCTCCAGGATACTTCAGATTCGACATGGATAAAAAAATATAAAACAAGATTCAATTCTCCTCAGATCAAAGCTTATGTTTCCAAGGTAGATTCTATCAGAAAAATTAATCTGAAAAAACTAACGGATGGTGGAGTGATTATTGCTGCCGGTACAGACGCCGGAAATATTGGTACTCAGCATGCTTCGTCTTTCATGGAAGAGCTTACTGTTATGAAATCGAGCGGAATGGACAACTGGCAGATTTTACAGTCAGCGACGATCAATCCTGCAAAGATCCTGAATAAAGACACTCAGTATGGAAGTATAGAAACCGGAAAAGTGGCAGACCTGGTCTTGCTTAATGCTAATCCTATTGAGAATCTGAATCACCTTACCCAGATAGACACCGTAATAAAGAATGGACAACCTCTGGATCCCGATAAAATTTTAAAAATAACGCCTGAAGTATTGGTACAGCAACAGGTGAACGGCTATAATGAAAGAAATATAGAAGCCTTTCTGGAACCCTATGCTGATGATATCGAAATCTACAACTTTCCCAATACATTGGTAAGCAAAGGAAAGGTTGACATGAGAAAAACGTATGAAAATCTTTTTAAAAGAGCACCGGACCTGCATTGTGAGATCAAGCAAAGAATCATTAGTGGCAATACGGTCATAGATAAGGAAAGTGTTTCGGGAATGAGACCCGGTCAAAAAGTAGAAGCTACAGCCATCTATGAAATCAAAAATGATAAGATATCAAAGGTGTACTTTATCCATTAAATAACAATTCATTTTACATTCCATATTCCATTTTTAAAAGCAATCTTTTACAGGTTGCTTTTTTTCGTCATCATTCACCAAGTGAAAACTCAGTTTCACCAAGTCTCCCGGTTTTCGGTTTCAGATCTGACTAATTTTACTTCAGAATTTAAAATTTAAAAACAAGAAATTATGAAATTGAAACATTTTTTATTGATCGGAATCTTAACTGTGGGAAGCTTTGTAAGCGCACAGGAAGTAAAGAAAAATGGAATTGAAGTAACAGGCGTTGCCGAAATGGAAGTAGAACCTGATGAAATCATATTCAGCATCGGAATAAAGGCAGATAATAAAAATGATCTGGCAGATAATGAAAAGAAATTATTTGAGACGTTAAAAAGTGCCGGAGTGAAGAACGAAGATATCAAGTTCAAATCCATGTATCAGAATGTGTATTCTAAAACGGCAAAATTTAGTAAAAACTATCAGTTTAAGGTTGGTACAAAGGCAAACATCAGCAAGATTTTTGAAGATCTGAATCAGAAATGGGTAAGCAGCCTGAATATTGCTGAGGTAAAAAGCACCAAAATTGCAGACTTCAGAAAAGCAGTCAAAATCAATGCTCTGAAAGCCGCTAAAGAAAAGGCAGACTACCTTTTGGAAAGCATGGGTAAAAAAACCGGAAGTGCTCTTGAAATTGTAGAAATAGAAGATTATACGAGCGATATGATCATGCCTGTCGCTTATAAAGGCAGAATGGCCAATGTACAAATGGAAATGGCAGATGCTCCGGTAGATTATTCGTTTGATAATATCGAAAATATTAAGCTTAAATACAGCATTAAAACGAGATACGAAATCCTTTAAATATAATAGATTCAAGAAAGGCTTCCACATTTTGGGAGCCTTTTGTTTTTACTCACAAATACTCAAATGACTTTTACAATCAGTTTACTTTAAATTATTCTGATTGTCTATGTGGTAAGATATAAACCACATAAGCACATAGATGATAGTAGATTTGTTTCGTTCGTGTATTTGCAGATAATATGTTGTTTTAAAGCTCACCAAGTCAAAGTGCCTGTTCACCAAGTTTCCCGGTTTTCAGCCTTTAATATGTTGTTTTAAAGCTCACCAAGTCAAAGTGCCTGTTCACCAAGTTTCCCGGTTTTCAGCCTTTAATAGGGATAATTTTACGGTATAATTTAAAATAATAAACGATGAAACGTTATCTTTTAATACTGATCACCTTTTCGGTTTCACTGATCAAAGCTCAGGAAATCAAAAAGGAGATTGAAGTGAAACAGGCCACTGTATTCCTTCAGGGAGCAAAAGTGTATGGCAGTACCAGTGTCAGCCTTCAAAAAGGACGAAATAGGGTAAGAATTGTCAATTTACCCAACAATCTGGATGAGAATACTTACAAAATCAATCTTGAAAAAATACGACACTCCTTTCCATTACTCCCCAAAGTAATTTTTTAAAAACAGATGAATTATCCGGTAGTGAAAAGAAACTGGATGATGAAAGAAAAAAACTCCAGCGACAGGCCAGTCTGCTGAATATTCAGATTAAAAACCTGACCGGAGAGCAAAATATTATCAATGATAATTTAAAAATTTCGACTAATGATAAATCTACTCCACAGGAACAACTGATCAAGCTTACAGAGTTTTACAGAAAACGAATGCTGGAAATTGACAATCAGGTTTTTCTGTTGAATGAACAAAAAACAACCCTGGATGAAGGCATCGCCAAGATTGACCAACAATCTGCTGAAGAGCAAACCCACAAAAACACTAACAGAAAGGAACTTTTGCTGGTAATTCTGGCTGATAATGAGACCAGTCTGAATCTCGGTGTGAGCTATATTGTTTCTGATGCCGGCTGGGTTCCTTCATATGACCTTAGGGCACAATCTGTAAAAAAACCACTTGAAATGGTATACAAAGGAAAAATCTACCAGAAGACCGGACAAGACTGGAAGAATGTGAAGCTTTTTGTTTCCACATACAGACCATCGTATAATCAGGATCGCCCTATTATGTCACCATTATATGTCGCTGAGTATACTCCTTATAATCCGCAAGTCGAAATAGCTGCCAGCTATAAGCTTAGAAAAGAAACTGCTGCGGTAAATGCTTACCAGATGAGAGAAGATATCGCTGTAAAACCAAGCCAAATTCCGATTGCTTCTGTTTCTGACAATCAGATGAACGTGATGTATGAACTGAATTATAACCAAACGATTCTGAGTCAGGAAAAAGAACAGTATGTTATTCTCGATAAAAAACAAATTGACGCGACTTACAAATACCACACGGTTCCTAAGCTTAACAATCATGTATTCCTGATGGCTTTTGTAAAAAACTGGCAGAGCCTAAATCTGATCAACGGAGAAGCAAACATTTATTTTGAAGATAACTATATCGGAAAAACAACCATTGCAAGTAACTATGTAAAAGATGAATTTCCAATTTCGCTAGGTGTGGATGAAAGAATTACCGTAAAAAGAATCAAGCTTGAGGATAAAACCTCTCAAAAAGCGATGAATTCTAATAAATGGGAAAATGAATCGTATCAGATCAGCATTAGAAATAATACCAAAGAAAATATTGAGCTGGAAGTTCTCGATCAGCTTCCGATCAGTGAAAATTCCAAAATTCAGGTAAAAGCTGTTGATACCGGTGGAGGAAATCTCGATGAGAAAACAGGAAGTATCCTATGGAATAAAAATATCGGTTCCGGAGGATCAGATAAAATCAACTTCTCCTATGAAGTAAAATACCCGAAAGACATGCAAATACAATATTATAACAGATAATCCTAAAAAGGTGGCCTCAGTTTTTGAAGCCACCTTTTACTATTTGATATGATTTATTTCGAGCAAATTAAGTTTATAACGCCAAAGTCGCAATAAATCTTTCACTAAAGTTCGAAAAATTTTGTTCACAAAGCCTTTATATTGAGCAAAAGACAGAATATCTCTGCTAAGCAAAGTGCCCTAGCGATCGGAAAATAAACTGTAATCCTTGTATAACTTTGCGGGCATTGCGTTAAAAGAGTATGCTATCCAAAATATTAGCCTCCCTTTTGATATGTTTAGTTTTATTTCAATGATGTTATCACTGAAATTAAACGCAAAGTTCTAATTGATTATGTTCTTTTTAGGGGGGCAAAGGGTTGAATCAATTTCATTGATTCTTTCTAAGCGAATGTATAGTCATCAAGATTCATTAGCGACTTTTGACAGAGCGGTTTTAATCCAACTTCTGTCTCTGCTATCTCCCAAATTTAAAATACCTCGACAACAGATGTTTTTTATTTTTCATAAACAGGGAAGCCATTTCCATTCCTGTTGCTGAAAAGGTGATCCCGTTTCCGCCAAAACCAAGGACGAAATATGAGTTTTTAAATTTTTCATGTTCACCAATATACGGCAACCCGTCTTTTGTTTCCCCAAAAGTTCCTGCCCATACAAAATCCGGGTAGAAATGATAGTCAGGTTTTATTTTTTTAAGGGACTTTATAATTTCTTTCTCTTTTTTCTCTAACAAGGAATCCCGCTTTTGTGCATCATAGAAATCTTCGTCACCTCCGCCGATTAACAGTCTGCGATCATCAGTCGTCCTCATATAAATGTACGGATCATCGGTATTCCAGACCAACGTGTTGCTGATATTTTTAAATTTATAAGTGTCTATTTCAGAAACCACAGCATAGGTACTTTTCAAATCCACAAAGTTTTCTTTGATCAGATTTTTACTTTCATAGCCGATACAATAGATGATTTTTTTCGTTTTTATCTGACATCCGGAATTTGTGGAAACGATATTAAAACCTTTATGATATTCGACTTTTATCATCTCTGTTTTGTCAAAAATTTTCAAGCCTTTCCTGACATTGTGTTTAAATAGTTCATGAGCAAATCGAAAAGCATCAATACTCGCGCCCTGTTTGGACACAATTCCTCCATACGTATTTTCAAATCCAAATTGCTGTAAAACCTGTTCATCACTGAGCCATTTCACATCAAAACCGGCTTTCTTTCTTGCCTTGTACTCTTTTTGAAGCCATTCCGCATCTTTCTTTTTGGAAGCGAAATACAATGACTTTTTTCGTTTAAATCCGGCATCAGAATTAATAAGCCCTGCCAGTTTCTCTATCCGGTCGATGGCGTCAGAACATGCTTTATAACTTTCAACGGCACCTTTTTTACCAATTTTCTCAATCAGTTCAAAAAGAGGAACATCTATTTCATACTGTAACATCGAAGTGGTGGCAGATGTACTTCCATTGCAGAGTTCACGCCTGTCGATGAGAATCGTATCATATCCATCCTTAATCATCTGATGGGCAATCAGGCTTCCGGTGATTCCGCCACCAATGATGAGCACCTCACACTCCTCGTTGGATTTAAGGGAAGGATATGAGGCAATTAATCCATTTTTTAAAAGCCAGAAAGGTTCATTTGATTTCAGATCCATAATTAATATTTTAAACTAAAAATAAGAATATTTATGAATATTTTAACTACCACACGTTCGTTCATTGGTGTAATTATTGTTGGCACCTACAACTAAACCACCATAAAATATTGACTATGATAACAATTATTCCAGAAGCTCCGGAGAATGTTGCAGCATTCAATGCAACGGGAGAAGTGACGAAAGAAGATTTTGAAAAATTGGTAATTCCGCGTGTCAAAGAGAAAGTTGATCAATTTGGCGAACTGAATTATTTATTGTATTTGGATACAGATCTGGATAAGTTTACCATGGGGGCATGGCTCGAAGATGTTTTACTGGGATTAACGAATCTTACCAATTGGAATCGTACGGCGATTGTAACTGATAAAGAAGGCGTACAGAATTTCACAGACATTTTCAGCGTGGTAATGCCGGGAGAGTTTAAATCTTTCCCAAAAGAAAACTTATACAATGCGCTCTACTGGTGCAAAAATGGCGATGAGGTAGAGGCATAACATTATTTTATAGAAAAGAAAAGCAGCTGATTCGTAGTGAATCAGCTGCTTTTGTATAGATACTCTTAAAGCTTACTATTTTATTTATCACAAGATACACATTCTGCTACCGTTTCCTCTTCAACAGAATTTCCGGTACCATACAGATACATGTATCTTACACTGATAGCAAATCCTATGAACGTCATTCCTACACCTACCAGCGAAGGATAGTTAAAAGGCAATCCGTACTCTAATGGTATTCCACCGAAAAAAGCACCCATAGCATTTGCAACATTAAATCCGGCCTGCATAAAAGCGGCAGCCATCATTTCACTTTTTGGTGCTGCTTTCATCATCATAATATTGATAGGAGCTGCAATGGACATGGATAATGCACCACACATAAAGGTTAGCACAAAAGCGATATTCTGATGTTCAGAAAGGAAAAATACTCCTGTCAGTGAAATCATCATCAGGAAAATTAAAAGCGCACAGGTTTTCTCCGGACCAAGCTTGTCAGAAACAAGTCCGCCTACAAGATTCCCTACCACCATTCCGGCGCCTGCAAGAACCATCACAAAAGCCATCTGATCACTTTGTACACCGGAAATCCCTGTCATTAAAGGAGTAATATAACTCAACCAGGTAAAAAGACCTCCAAATCCTATCGCTGTAATACCCAGCACCAACCACGATTGCTTATTTTTCAGGAATTTTAATTCTTCCAGGAAGTGCGTATTCTGATTGGCTTCCATATTAGGCAGCCATAATTTTAGAAACAATAAAGCAAAAAGCCCGATTATGGCTACAATAGCAAAGTAAAATCTCCAGTGATAGGCATGTCCGATATAGGTTACCAAAGGTACCATCGCCAGGTTGGCCACCGTAAGCCCGGTAAACATCATAGAAATATAAAATGCCTCCTTCCCTTTTCCGGCCATCTTCGAAGCAACTACAGTTCCCACTCCAAAAAATGCCCCGTGAGGAAGTCCTGACATAAATCTTATAATCAACATCGAAGTATAATCAGGGGCTACTGCAGAAAGTCCGTTGAATAAAGTGAAAAGCACCATAAAAGCCATCAAAACTTTTTTAGGTGGAAATTTCACAGAGTATCCGATCAGAAGAGGAGCTCCGATAACAACTCCCATCGCATAAGCAGATATTAGGTGTCCTGCCTGCGGAATCGAAATCTGTAATGTCTTTGCCATATCCGGTAATAATCCCATCACGGTAAATTCCGTTGTTCCTATTCCCAAACCACCAATCGCCAGTGGAATTATTCTTTTATCAATCTTCATGAGTATGTTCTTTTTTCTGAATCATTATTTGACTGTGCAAAATTCGAAAGAAAGATTGGATTTCACTTCTTTTAAAATGATAAAAATTTGCTCCATATTAACCTTTTTATGTAATTTTAAATTCACAATTAATCAAAACAGAACAAAATGAAAATCCAGAAGGAAAGTATTGAGTTTGAAAAAGGGAAATCATTCAAACTGTTTTCACCTAGTTTTAAGAACTGTTTTTTCTGGCATTATCATCCGGAAATAGAGTTGGTGTACGTAGAAGCCGTAAACGGAATCCGGCATGTAGGAAAAAATATCTCAGGATTTACAGACAGTGATTTGCTGCTAATTGGAGCCAATGTCCCTCATCTCAATTTTGATTATGGTATCCAAACGGAATGTAATCAGCTGGTGTTGCAAATGAGAGAAAATTTCCTTCAGGATATTATTCTGCCCGTTCCGGAATTTGAAAATATTAAAAACCTTTTGGAAAGATCATATCTCGCCTTATCATTTTCTGGGGAAACCAAAAGAATTGTGGTGGAGAAACTTCAGCTGATGCAAGATAAAAACTCTTTTGAATCGTTAATGGGTCTGATTGAAATACTGCAGATCCTCGCCGATTCAACCGAAGTAACAGAACTCAACAAAGAAGATACAAGGATCAAATGGTTTTTAAATGATAAAATAAGAATGGGAACGATCTACGATTATATTCATGAAAACCATGATAAAAAACCTAATGTGAATGAGATTGCTCAGATTGTAAGCCTCAGCACTCCTGCTTTCTGCCGTTATTTCAAAAAGCAGACGAATATGACGTTTACAGATTTTGTCAATAATTACAGGATCAATCAGGCAAAGGTATTTTTACTGAAAGATTATTCTATAACGGAAGTCTGTTTTCAGGTAGGCTTTGAAAGCCTTTCCTATTTTAATAAACTGTTCAAGCAGCATACCGGTGAAACACCTTCGGAGTTTAAGAAAAAACATTTCAAAGCGATTGAAATTAATGGAAGAATTGGGGTAATTACGCGGGAGTCATCCTGTCATAAGGGTTTCTAGAGCATCAAGTCAGTACATGTTTGTGCAGATAATAATAAGTTTTGGCTAAAGCCAGATGCATTTTTTAATTATTAGCGCGGGCTAAAGCCCGCGCCTATTGATGAGTAAAAACCGCTCATTGATGAGCGGTTGTACTATTTTTAGTGAATATGTTTTTCTGCGTGGTAAGAACTTCTTACAAGAGGAGAACTTTCAACATGTCTGAATCCTAAACTTCTTGCAAAATCTCCGAACTCATCAAATTCTTCAGGAGTGATGAATTTCTTCACCGGAAGATGTTTTTTAGTCGGTTGAAGATATTGCCCCAATGTAATAACATCTACATTGGCATTTCTGATATCCTCGATAGTCTGGAACACCTCATCTCTTGTTTCTCCCAAACCAAGCATCACTCCGGTTTTGGTTCTTCTTTGTCCTGCTTCTTTTAAATATCTTAAAACCTCAAGGCTTCTTTCATATTTAGCCTGGATTCTTACTTCTCTTGTCAGACGTTTTACCGTTTCCATATTGTGAGAAATTACTTCAGGAGCAACTTCTACCAATCTGTCAAGGTGTTTTGTAATTCCCTGAAAATCCGGAATCAATGTTTCCATTGTCGTTCCCGGAGAAATTCTTCTCACAGCATTAACGGTTTCTCCCCAAAGAATAGATCCCATATCTTTCAGGTCATCACGATCTACAGAGGTAAGAACCGCATGTTTGATCTTCATTAATTTGATCGAACGTGCTACTTTTTCAGGCTCATCCCAATTTACATCAAGTGGTTTTCCTGTTTTCACTCCACAAAATCCGCAGCTTCTCGTACAGATATTTCCCAAAATCATGAAAGTGGCTGTACCTTCACCCCAACATTCTCCCATGTTCGGGCAGCTTCCGCTTTGGCAAATTGTGTTTAATTTATATTTATCAACCAAAGTTCTGAGTTCCCGGTAGTTTTTTCCGGTAGGAAGTTTTACTCGGATCCACTTTGGTTTTTGAACGGTAGTGTCTTGAACTGAATTTTCCATTTCTAAAATTGAAGTTCAAAGTTAAGGATTTTTTAATGGAAACCATCTACCGGAAATATTGATGGAAGTGATAATTCAAAATTTCGTTGTAAATTTCGGCCACAAAATTTTATCCATGAAAAAGATACTTTTCGCTTTATCAGTTACTGGAAGCGTTCTATGCTTCGCTCAAAAAGAATTTCAACCTGCGGGATCCACGATTGTTCAAACTGTAGATGGTGACCTTGACGGCGATAAAATTCCTGAAAAAGTAATTATTTATACCACAAAAGATGAAGGTGAACTGGGAAAAATCCGCGAAATTCAGATTCTGAAAAAAGTAAAGGGAAAATGGGCCATTCTTGAAAAATCCAGGAATGCTATTATTGATAGTGATGGTGGCGGTATGATGGGAGATCCTTATGGAGAAACTAAAATTGAAAAAGGAATTCTGATTATTTCTCAAAATGGAGGCAGCAGCTGGAAATGGGATGTTACTGATAAATACAGATTTCAGAATGGACATTTTGAATTAATAGGAACATCTTCTACTTCCGGCAGACCTGGTGACTACTGGAAAGAAATAGATTTCAATCTTTCGACCGGACAGCTTAATTATTCAAAAGAAGTTGAAAATACCGCTGAATATGGTAAATCTTTAAAGGAAACCTATATGAATAAAGGAGTAAAGATTAATCTGCAAAACAGAAATCAGGAAAAACAAAGAAAAATAATTCTTCCGAAAACAAAAGAAGCAGTTTATTTCTAAATAAAATCTGCAAGATTTAAGTTTTGGCTAAAGCCAATTTTGAATTTTAATTCTTAGTAAACGGGCTAAAGCCCGTTTCTATTGAATAATTGGGTTTAATTATCATCAAATTCATTGTTCTTTAACAACTCAGCAAGAACTTTTTTGGCGCGCATTACCCGCACTTTTGTGTTCGCAATGGAAATTCCCAGTTCTTCTGCAATTTCTTTGATGCTTTTTTCTTCAAAAAATCTCAGTTTGATAATGTCCTGATAGTTGGCATCCAGAGATTCTATGGTTTTAATGATTTTCTTTTGTTCTTCGTCAGAGATCATCAGCTCTTCAGGCGATTTTGCATATTGATTTTTAACCTCATCAAGGTTTTCAACAGCATCTTCGTTATCGCGGCTTTTCTTTCTCCAGAAATCGATTACTGTATTTTGGGCAATGGTCAGAATCCATGTTTTAAACTGGAAATGTGGGTCAAACATATCGAGTTTTGACAAAACTTTAGAAAAAACATTGACGGTAATTTCATCTGCATCATTTTCATCCCTAACTTTCTTCATCACAAATGAGAAAACATCCACCCAAAAAATATTAATGAGTTTGGTCTGAGCCTTCTGGTCTTTCTCCTTGGCCTTCTGGATGAGCAGGAATAGCTGTTCGTCGTTCATTAATAACAAATATAGAGTATTTAAGGTGAAAAGGCAAATGAAAACGAGAGGCAGATGATGAAATTTTAACCCATGCGATTTTAGTTTTTTGACCATTTTCTCTTCCTTCTGAATTTACTATCTTTGCACGGTAAAATTTTAAAGTAAAAATCAATGAATTCCTTTATAGAAGAACTGAAATGGCGTGGTCTTTTTGCCGATATGATGCCCGGAACCGATGAACAACTGAATAAAGAGGTAACTACTGCATATATTGGTTTTGATCCAACAGCCGATTCTTTACATATCGGAAGTCTTATTCAGATAAAAATATTGGCTCACTTCCAGCAACATGGTCACAAACCTATTGCATTGGTGGGAGGTGCTACGGGAATGATCGGAGATCCGTCAGGAAAATCTGCGGAAAGAAATCTTCTGGATGAAGAAACTCTTTTACATTATGTAGATTGTTTGAAAAACCAGCTTTCAAAATTTTTAGATTTTGATGGAAATGGTCCTAATAAGGCAGAATTGGTCAACAATTATGACTGGATGAAAAATATTTCTTTCCTTGATTTTGCAAAAAACGTTGGAAAGAATATCACGGTTAACTATATGATGGCTAAAGATTCTGTTAAGAAAAGATTCTCAGGAGAATCGGGTGCCGACGGAATGAGTTTTACAGAGTTTACTTACCAATTGATTCAGGGATATGATTTCCTTCATTTATACCAGAACAATAATGTTAAACTTCAAATGGGAGGTTCTGACCAGTGGGGGAATATTACTACCGGTACGGAATTAATCCGTAGAAAAGCTCAGGGAGAAGCATTTGCATTAACAGTTCCTTTGATCACCAAAGCGGACGGTTCAAAATTCGGAAAATCGGAAAGTGGAGAAAACTATTGGTTAGATAAAAAGAAAACATCTCCATACAAATTCTACCAGTTCTGGTTGAATGCTACTGATGAAGATGCTGAAAGATTCATCAAATTCTATACTTTCTTAGGAAAAGAAGAAATTGAGGCTTTAATTGAAGAACATAAAACGGCTCCGCATGAAAGAAAACTTCAAAAGAAGCTTGCGGAAGAAGTGACGGTTTGGGTTCATGGAAGGGAAGAGTACGAAAAGGCTCTTAAAGCTTCTGAAATCCTTTTCGGACGCTCTACTGCTGAAGATCTTGTAAGTCTTGATGAAGAGACTTTCCTTGAAGTTTTTGATGGAGTTCCACAAAAAGAAGTGGCAAAAGCTGATGTATTAGCGATTCATATTGTTGATCTTCTTTCTGAAAAATCAGGGTTTTTAAAATCAAAAAGTGAGGCTCAGAGAGAAATCAAAGGAAATTCAATTTCTGTGAACAAGCAAAAAGTGAACGATACATTTACAGCCAACGAAACAGATCTTATCGACGGTAAGTTCTTACTGCTTCAGAAAGGTAAAAAAAGTTACTTTATTGTGAAAGTAATTTAGTTTTAAAATAATATAAAAAAAGCGTAGGGAAATATCTCTACGCTTTTTTTATTGGGGTATCAGAGGCTCTTACCTACTTGCAAAATTAGTAAAGCTTCTACTTATTTTCAGGTATTTTTTATCGCTGGATTTTTAATTATATTCACGTACAAAAACTTTCCCTTAAACACCAAAATCTAACCCATGAAACGCCTGTTGAATATTTTATCTATTTTCTCCACTTTATTAGTGCAGGCACAAGGATTATTTCCACTTAATGAAAAAAAGTATATCGACAGTCTGCAATCTTCCATTCAGCTGAAGACAACCACTACTGTGAAGGCAAATACCTACTTTCTCTTATCTTCGTACTATAAAAACACAGATACTGCTTTAAGTAAAAAATATCTTGAAAACGGACGGAAAATTGGTGGAAGCAATCAGTTTACAGCATCAGTTTATTACTATTACAAAGGGCAATATTATCATGATCTGGATAAAGAGAAAGCAGCGAAATCATATGAAACTGCTATCGGAAAGTTATCCGAATTAAAGAATAAAAAAGCTGATCTATACCTATCATTATGCTGGTATAACTATGGTATTATACAAAAAAATAAAGAAGGCTATCCCTTCCTTATCAAAATGATGCTTGAGAAAAGTATCCCGACTGCAGAAAAATATGGAGATGGCCAAGTGCTCGGTTTTTTATACACCCAATTAGCTTTAATGCTTACCTACAATGCTGAGTTTACAAAAGCAGAGAACTATAATCAAAAAGCATTGCAGATTCTTGAAAAAAATGCTCCGGGATCTACAGAATTATTCTATACCTATCTTAATATCAATAGTAATTATTGCTACAAGGGCAAGTGCAGTATAGGAAAAGAATTTTTAAATAAAGCAGGAACAATGATCCGTCCGTATCCGGAATCTTCTTCAAATACTTTTTATTATTATAACAGAACTTTGTATTTCATCGGGCAACAAGAACACAGAGAGGCGCTACAAATGATTGAAAAAGGATTATTTTATGCCAAAAAATATAATCAAAGATTACAGATGCAAATGTTCTATTTTCACCAATACGACATTTACAAAAAATTAAAAAGATATGAGAAAGCTAAAAATCTTCTTGAAGAAATTTTAGCTGAAAAAACTCTGGCAAAAGACCTTAATAACAGAAAAACAATTTACAGTCATCTCTCTGCTATCAATGAAACCATGGGCAATCCTGCGCAGGCTTTGATATGGGAGAAAAAATACTCCGCCTTAAATGACAGTTTAAATACTGAAAATGTAAAATTGGAAATCAATAAACTGGAAACTAAATTTAATGCTTCTGAAAAGGAGAAAAAAATTGCTTTTCTGAATGCTGAAAAAAATAAACAGCAAATGGAAGTCAATAAAAAGAATTCCTATTTATGGGTTTTAAGTCTTGTGTTATTACTATTTCTAAGTCTTCTGATTTTCCTCTTTGTACTTTACAAAAACAATAAGAAGCTCTCTGAGCAAAAGGAAATTAATCTTCAACAGAAAATAGAAGATATCAAGCAAAAAGAACAATTAGCACTTACCAAAGCAATTCTTGAGGGAGAGGAAAGAGAGCGGGAAAGAATTGCCAAAGATTTACATGATGGCCTTGGTGGGATGTTAGCAGGGGTTAAAATTAACTTGTCTACATGGTCTGCTAATAATCTGAATCCTCACACAGACAAAGATTTTTATAAAATTATAAATCAACTGGATAATTCTGTAACAGAGCTCAGACATGTAGCACGAAATCTGATGCCGGAATCGCTCCTGAAATTCGGGTTGGAAACAGCATTAAGTGATCTGTGTGAATTTTATACACGTAAAGATCTTGAGATTTACTTTCAACCACTCAACATTGAAAAAAGGCTTCCCTTAAGTATTCAGCTCAATATTTACAGGATTGTCCAGGAACTGTTGGCCAATGCCATAAAACATGCTGAAGCAAGCAGTATTCTTTTGCAATGTTCACAATCCAAAGAACGTTTTCTGATTACAATTGAAGATAATGGAAAAGGATTTAACAAGGATATTGAAAAAACTACCAAAAGTATGGGACTCCGGAATCTTAATAACAGAGTGAACTATCTCAAGGGAAAAATGGAAGTAATTTCCGACAATCAAGGTACAACCGTTAACATAGAACTCAATATACATGGAGAATGAAAAAATAAATATCGTGGTCGTAGACGATCACCCTATTGTTATTGAAGGTTTAAAAATGATGCTGAAAAGCCAACCATTTTTCAATATTTCCGAAACCTTTACGTCCGGATCGGAAATTATCAATTTTGTGAAGTCTCATAAAATTGATATCATCCTTTTAGACATTGCTTTACCAGATGCCAATGGTACAGAGCTTTGCAGAGAAATAAAAAAGATATCTCCTGAAACATCCGTTATTATGTTCAGCAATCGTTCTGAAAGAAGCATTATCATGCAATCAATACAAAACGGAGCGAGTGGTTATCTGTTAAAGAATACTTCAATAGATGAGCTAGTACTGTGTATCAAAGGGGCACTTTCCGGAAATATTGTCTTCTGCAATGAAACCAAGCAAATCATCAGCCGACCGCCTTCCCAGAATGATCTGCCTGTCCCGCGATTAACCAAAAGAGAAAAACAAATCCTCAATATGGTTGCTCAGGGAAAAACGAGCTATGTAATTGCCGATGAACTATTTTTAAGCCCACTTACTGTAGATACCCACCGAAAAAATCTGCTACAGAAATTTCAAGCTAAAAATTCTACTGAGCTTATTAATCGTGCTATCCAGCAAGGTATGATTGAAGAATAAAAAAACCGCTATAAAAGCGGTTTCCAGATATATAAATAATTATAAATTACGGTTCTAAGAAGCTGTAATCAATTTGAGCTACCAGCTCTCCTTTTCCTTTCTTTTTCACTGTTCTGGCCACTTCTCCATCAATGTAAAGATTGATAACCAATTCTGAATCCGCATCCGGCAAAATTGCATTAGCATCTAAGTTTAATTGTGCCTGGCTGGAGTTTACGAAAAACTCTCCACTGCTCCATGGTGAATTTAAAGGTGTTGTAGGAGTATTATACATAGTGTTCTGAACAGTTCCAACCTGTGTTACTACAGTTTTAATTTCTCCTCCAGCACTTGTTTTTACTTCAAACTGAACCATGTGGTCTTTAAATCCATCATCGTCATCATCTTTTTTACAAGAACTAACAACAGCAATGGCAGAAAATAATAAAACGAATAAAAAAGAAAGTCTAAGTAAACTTTTTGAATTGTAAAATTGCTTCATTTCTTCAAATAGATTTTTTAATGTTCCAAATATAGGTTTTTTATTAATATAAAAATAACTTTTTTGAAAATTTTCCAACAAAGATTTGCAAACAATATCAAATCAATAAAATTTAAATTTAATCCGTAAAATCCAATAATTCAGTCCTATGAACAAATTATAAAACATATGATATTTTAAATAAGTGGCATGAATAATAAAAGGTAAGATTTACGAAATAATTTATTAAGTATATTTGCTCTATGAATTTAGACTATATCGTTAGAGAACCAGAAAATATTACTCCCAATACGCCCATCCTTTTTATGCTTCATGGCTACGGCAGCAATGAGCAAGATCTTTTCAGCTTCAGGGAAACTCTTCCACAAGATTGGATTATCGTAAGCTTCAGAGCTCCCCGGGACACTCAGTTTGATGGGTATTCATGGTATGATATCAATTTCAATGACCCGGATAATTTTATGGATGTCCCTCAGGCAAAGGAATCTTTAAACGCAGTACTACAAAGTTTACTGAAAATTATCAATCACTATGGTCTTACTGAAAGTAGGGCTCATCTATGTGGATTCAGCCAGGGAGGCGTGCTTTGCTATGCATTGGCTTTACAATATCCTGATCTGTTCAGCCATGTGGCATGCTTAAGTGCTTATCCTGAAGATAAACTCCTTACTGATATTGTAAAAGATAAAAAGAAACTTGAAAAACTAAGATTTTTTGTATCCCACGGCACAGACGATGCAGTTATTCCATTAGAATGGGGAAGAAAAGCAGCTGATTTACTGTACGATCTGAACTGTTACTTCACCTTCAGAGAATACATGAGCGGACATGGAGTAAACCAGAAAAACTATATGGATTTAATGGATTTTTTCTCAAAATAAACCCATCTCCACTTTAAACAATTTACAATAAATAACATCCATTTATTGAATTTACCATAAACATTCCTCAATCCGGAATGTTTTTTTTCATTACAATGATAATTTTAGTAAATTCAGTAAATGAAACCAAAGCTTCTTTTACTGAGTTTATTCTTTAGCATTTTTATCTATGCTCAAAACTCTTTTGAGCTTATTAATACTAAAAAAACAGTTGTTCCTTTTCAGCTCATTAATAATCTTATTTTCATTCCTGTTACCATTAACGGTGCTGAACTTACTTTTTTACTGGACACCGGGGTTGCTGAAACGATTCTTTTCAGTCTGGATAATAAAGAGCTTAAGTTGGGAAATGTTGAAAAAGTGAAATTTTCCGGATTAGGAGGTAATCTGAGCATTGACGGATTAAAGTCTGATCGTAACATAGCCCATATTGGTGAAGCGTTAGTCAATACTTCTATGTCACTTTATGTTATTATGGATGAAGATTTTAATATTTCGTCACATATAGGAATTCCCGTAAATGGAGTAATCGGGTACCATTTTTTCAAAAATCATCCTATTGTCATTGATTATCTTTCAAAAAAAATTACCGTTTATGAAAATATAGATTTTTTAAAAAAGAAAATTAAAAAATTTGAAGAATTCCCCATCGCTATTGAAAAGAGTAAACCTTATATTCAGGCCGACGTAGAAATGACGAATGAAAAAAAAGATTCTAAGTTATTAATCGACCTTGGAAACAGTGATGCGATATGGCTCTTCCCTACCCTTATTAAAAATTTTGTCTATAACAGACCCAATATTGACGACTTTTTAGGACGTGGATTTAATGGTGACATTTATGGTAAAAGGAGTAGAATCCATAACTTCTATCTTGGAAACTTCAAGTTCGAAAAACCGCTAACCGCAATGCCTGATGAATTTTCTATCCAGCATGTTAATTTGGTAGAAAACAGAAAAGGCTCTATAGGAGGAGAAATAATACGTCGGTTTACAGCTATTTTTGATTATTCCAATAAAAAGTTATATCTTAAAAAAAACAGAAACTTTAATGATCCTTTCCATTTTAATATGAGCGGACTGGATTTTAAACAGGAAGGTCTGGAATGGCAATCAGATAAAATAAATATTGAGACACAAGGCGTAAGTGCAGGAGATGTAGTATACAGAGATTCGTTTCAATACAAGTTTTCTTTAAAACCTATATTTTCCATTGCAGGTGTTAGAAAGGATTCTCCTGCAGATGAAGCAGGTTTAAAAAAAGATGACAGAATTATCAGTATTAATGGGCATCAAACTTCAGATATGAAGCTTGTACAAATTATGGAACTCATGAGATCCGATGAAGGAAAAAATATTACAATGACCATTCAAAGAAAAGATGAAACCATTACCGTACGCTTTACTCTCGAAGACCCGATTCCTTACCAAGAATAGAATATGAAAACCGAAGAAACCACCCTAGACAGAATAAGAACACGACCAAGGTTCAAGATGTTTACCCATCTGACCAAGGAAGAATATGCTGACAATCTGAAGAAATACCTTAGTGAGCATAAAGACGAATTTTCCGGAAATATCAACAAAGAAGTTGCCACCATCTATGTAGAGACGGTTTATGACAATTACTGGAAACCCCGTCTTTCGTTACGGGTAGAAATTGAAGAAGAACAAACGGTAATACGAGGGGTTTTTGGTCCCAGTTCTGCAGTATGGACTTTTTTTATGTTTCTGTATTTTTCTTTTTCGATTTTGTGGATGGTTTTCTTTACCATGTATTATGTAGAAAAACAAATAAAAAGCGCCGAATACCCTTGGGCATTGAGCGCTTCTTTTGCGATGTTATTTTTTATTCTTCTTACCTATGTTGCTGCAAGATTCGGGCAACATAAAGGAAAAGATGAAATGCTTAAGTTGAGAAAATTTGCTGAGGAATCAACCTTACAGTTTGAAAAAATAATTACCTAGATAAAGAATCTCCGCTTCTTTCATTCTGAACAGGAGAAGCCATAGCTCTCGCTGTTTTAATGGAATCAGCTACTTTTTCTCTGTTAGCTTGTTCTTTCAGCATTTTAGGCACATCCGGTTCTAATAATTTAGTTAGCTCTTCCACAGAAATATTGTTAGCATTAGGATCTTGCAATAATTTTCTCCATGGCTTTCTACCTCCCCAATTATAGTCTCCAAAGACCATTACAGCTGTACCTCTTGCCTTTGTGGTAGCTCCTCCTGGATTCAATATCCAGGTATCTGCATAAGAATATAGCCACTGTGCATCTTTTCGCAACAATCTCAGACAAGAATGCGAAGCCGGATACCCTGGAAGTGTATATTCGTGCCACCCGATTCCACCTATATTGTGAATATTAAAGTTATACGGAAGTTTCCATTCTGTACTTACTGTAGAAATAGACAATTTCTTTTTCCAGTTGGCAAAAGTTAGTCCTCTTGTAGTCTGAGCTGCTTTTTTCCCCATACTTGTCGGACCCCATTTCACAAGGCTCCCGTTGGAATATACCGCAAAAGCCTGTATAGGATATGAAAATATGACGAACTTTTTCACTCCGCTCAATACATCCAATTGCATTGGGAATGGTGAATAAGCCATTAAAGTGGTATCAATTTTAGCAGGAACAACAAGAGTATCGGAATTCCATTTACTTTTAGAATCAAGCCTGTTTAAAGCGAGAATAGCGGTACGTTCTTCAACACTGTATTTCTTACTGAATTCTGCATAGACAGAATCTCTGACTTTTTTGTCCTTTGGAATAGCAAAAGCATTATAGAAACCGTTTTCCTGCATCATGGGAGGAGCAGATTCCTTCTTCACTACTGGAACGGAGTCTTTTTTTATGGAATCCTTCTCCACTTCCGCTACTTCGGAACCGGATACCGTATCTTTAAAAGTGTCGCTGACTTTTTCTATTTCCTTTTTACATGAAACCAGAAACAGCGAACATAAGCAAGTATATAAAAATGTTTTTTTCACAGATATGTTCTTCATAAGTAAGAAAGGTCATTTAGTTTGGCTACCCAGTACAAATATCAGACCTAAATTTGAATCATAAAAGACATTCTTAAAAATACCGTAAAAAAACGGATGCCGGGCCGATTGTTTTACAGCAACTTATTGGTTTTAGCATAGCCTAACGCTTCTGCTATATTATTAACTCCAATTTTTTCAAAAAGCTTCTTTCTGTGAAATTTTACAGTATCAGCAGTGATAAAAAGCTTTTCTGAAATTTCATTAATGGTTAAGCCGGTTGCGTACAGTCGTAAAATCTCATATTCCCTTGAAGAAAGCTTAATCTTCTCACTTTTCTCCCAAATATCTTCCTCAAGGTTGTACTTCCAGATTTCATCCGTTCCCTCTTTACTGAGTACTACATTTCCAGAAGAACTGCTGTTGGAAAGCGAAACTACACAAAGGGCCTTCCATACCTGCCCTTCCTCAGTAAGAAACATTGGAGTCAGTTTATGATTAACAAGAACGAGATTATTCCCATGATTGATAAGATAAAAATCATAAGAAATAGAATATCGTTTCCGGTCATGAACAGGAATTGTTTCATAAAACTCAAATCCAGCCTTATTGATCCTGATCAGCATCTCTACATCTTCAGGTTTTACATTCTGAAAATAAAAGGCATATCCCAACTCCTTTACCTCTTCAGATGTCATTCCACATAAGAAAAGAGGGTTGTCGGAAACGTATTCAAATCCTCTGGTTTGATAATTAATAACATACAAACTCTGATAGGTAGTTCGGGCAAGCGCTCTTATTCCCTCCAGATAATCTGTAGACTGGCTGTAATCAATGGAAGCTTCCTTGCTTACTTCATTTTTATCATTAAAAAACCTGTCAATCTGTTCCATATTTTCTTTATTATGATCAAGAAACTACCCTAAAGAGTAGTTTTCAGTTCAATCATACAAATCTACACAAAAGTGTAGTATGTTTCAAAATAAGGACTTTTAGATTTGCAAAGTGATTTTTTATGATTGTACCCTTTTTAAAAAATGCGCATAATTACAGCTCAATATAATTGGAAGTATATCACCAGCCACTAGTGATATCATCGTTAAAATATAATCATAACCATGACATAAAGAAGCTACTGTAAATAATTCAGTCGATGATCAGAGAAAATCTGACCCAAAGTTTTTATCGTAAACCATTCAGACTATTCAGACTGAAAATTTTAATAAAGACTGAATTAATGTAGCTCCAAAGATCAGCTTATAAACTGCAGTTCTTATCACTGCGATCATCACAAACTGATCCAAACACCGTATTGTTGATCTTTGCTATTACTGTCTCATGGACAGTAATTTTTGTTTAAAAAACATGTTTCGTATACCCATCTTTTCTATTTTATCTTCAACTTATCCCGTAGTCGTGTTGTTGGAACCTCAAAATATTTATATAGAAAAAAAGATATCATATAGCAGAGAACAAGATAGGTTAGGAATAAAGTATATACAGAAGAGATGAAATAGTGAAAAATATTCCTGTAAACAAACATTTTTCCAATGATCCATGTTTGAATAAAAGTAAGATTAACCAGGTACATAGAGTATGAGATCAGACTAATATAAGTTACGGGTAAGGAAATAATACGAGGTCCAATCCTATAACTGCTCAGAAAAGGCAAAAGAAAGAGAGTTCCAATGGCCATCACGCTGAAGGAAAATATAGAAAAAAAGGAGTCTTCAAAATCAGATATCAATCCTATAAAAGATAATTGACTGATGATAATCAAGGCTAATCCTATCCAAAGTAATACCTTCTTATAACCATTCCATATTTTTGAATAATAATACTTGATATATGCTCCTAAAACGCCATACATCAAGCTATCCAGCCTCGTAATAACCTGTTTTCTAAAATTCAGATCCCACACATTCAAATCCTGAGGAACACCATTTACATACCTGTACCACCTGAAGAGCGTCGCAAAAAGAATAATAGAAATGATAACAATAAGTACAGATGTTTTTACACTTTGTTTTAAAATATTGATTAATCCATATAAAAAAACAGGAACTAATAGATAAAACCATTCTTCAATACTCAGGCTCCATGCTTCAGCAAAAAATTCAGGATGCGGTGAAGCAAAGTTTTGTATAAACAAGAAATATTTAAGTCCTTCATATATTGAAAAATCACGAATAAAGAAGGTTTCCAAAATTAACAAAACTAGTAGAACCAGAAAGTACGCCGGCAATGTTCTGCACCATCTTCTGATCCAGAAATTCAATAATTCCTTCCTTCCAAATGCATTTCTGTTCAAAATTTCTATTACTATCCCTCCAATCAGAAAGCCACTCAACACAAAAAACATGGTGACTCCATCCAACATAAAGTTCAGAAGAAAGTCGGTATAAGGAAGATAATGCAAGCCATGAGAAACAACTACGAAAGCTATTGCAAAAAAACGCAGCAGATCCAGCCCGAAAATTCTGTTTGAATCAATTTTCACCGTAAACGTACGGACGATAAACTCTTTTATTTTATGAATAAACATACCGGAAATAGTATCAATGGAATATTGTGGCAAAAGTCAAATTAAAATAGATCATTATTTGAGTAGGGAAATAAACCTTTTATAATACAATGCCCATACAATGCTCCAGGGAAGATTCATGATCATAAAAATAAAAACTTCCTGTCCGTACACTTTCCCGTCACTTACAGTAAAAAAAGAATAACATATAACAATAGCCGGTAGCAAGAACCAACTCAATGCCGTCGCCATCCTGCTTTGAAACTGTTTTAAAAGAGAAAATAAACTACTGAATGAAATCAGGCTTAGAAACAAAATCCAAAAAAGTACAAAAACATAAGCTAAACCACTCATATCGCAATTTCTGGGGCGTTCATTTACTTCCTGGGTAAGATTTAAAAAGATGATCAGGGAAATGATAGAGATAATAGTTGAAATTCCCCACGTTTTAAGTATTGAAAGTACTATAAATTTAATTTTAGACATCATGGAATGTTTGCTGCTAAAGTAGTGATAAACTTAAGAATATACCAAATCTGAATTTTACCCACAAAAAAAGTCTCCTATTTCTAGAAGACTTTTTGCGATCCGGACGGGACTCGAACCCGCGACCTCCGCCGTGACAGGGCGGCATTCTAACCAGCTGAACTACCGGATCAATTTTTTTAAAAGAAATTGAGAAAACTTCTGCGATCCGGACGGGACTCGAACCCGCGACCTCCGCCGTGACAGGGCGGCATTCTAACCAGCTGAACTACCGGATCAATTTTTTAAAGAAATTGAGAAAACTTCTGCGATCCGGACGGGACTCGAACCCGCGACCTCCGCCGTGACAGGGCGGCATTCTAACCAGCTGAACTACCGGATCAATTTTTTTAAAAGAAATTGAGAAAACTTCTGCGATCCGGACGGGACTCGAACCCGCGACCTCCGCCGTGACAGGGCGGCATTCTAACCAGCTGAACTACCGGATCAATTTTTTTAAAAGTAATTGAATAACTTTTTGCGATCCGGACGGGACTCGAACCCGCGACCTCCGCCGTGACAGGGCGGCATTCTAACCAGCTGAACTACCGGATCATTGTTTGAAAGAACGTCGTTTCTTTTTCGTGGTTGCAAAATTACATCTTTTTTTGTTATCTGCAAATTATTTTAAAAAAAATACCTTCCAATACTGGAAGGCATTCATTATCAAACTTATTTTTTTTATAAGTGAGCGCTTAATTTTTCAGCGATTACCTCTTTTGGAGCTACACCTACTAATTTATCTACTACTTCTCCGTTCTTAAAAATAAGAACGGTAGGAATATTTCTGATACCATACTGCATTGAAATTTCCTGATTGTTGTCTACATCTACCTTTCCAACTACTGCTTTTCCTTCAAAATCTGAAGCTACCTCTTCGATGATTGGTCCTAATGTTCTACAAGGTCCGCACCATACTGCCCAGAAGTCTACTAATACCGGTTTATCTGATTTTAAAACCGTATCCTGGAATGAGCTGTCTGTAATTTCTAAAGCCATTTTGTTTCTTTTATTTTAATTAATATTATTTTCTTGTTAACTCTTTTGAGTAGTCAAAATTACGATTTTTACATCATAAGACTATCTATGCTCAACATTAGTTTTTTCTATAGCGAAATCCTTAGAAATTTCTTTCAAAGCAACCACTAAGGCATCGATGTCTGATTTTGTCGTCATATGACTGAAAGAAATACGCAAAGGAGTACAATGATCCATTTCATCTTCACTTAGCACCATCATCATAACCATAGAAGGTTTCGATGCTCCCGAAGAACATGCACTTCCCTGAGAAATGGCAATACCCTTCATATCCAGCTGAAGCCCGATTAAAGGGTTTTTATAAGGCAATAATGCACTTAATACCGTATAAAGACTATTTTCTTTCTCTGCACTTCTTCCGTTGAATTTTACCCCTTCAATTTCAGCAGAAAGTCTTTCAATAGCATAATCTTTAATCTCCTGCATATGGTTGGTATATTCTTCCATATGATTCAGGGAAAGTTCTAATGCCTTTCCTAGTCCCACGATACCACAAACATTTTCTGTACCGGCTCTTAAACTTCTTTCCTGAGGACCTCCTGTAATAATCCCTTTCAATCCTGTTGCCTTTCTGATGAAAGCAAAACCTGCTCCCTTAGGTCCATGGAATTTATGGGCACTGCAAGAAGCAAAATCTACCGGAATATCAGAAAAATCGAGGTTCATATGAGCCATAGTCTGCACTGTATCCGAATGGAAAAGTGCGTTATATTCTTTGCAAAGCTCAGCAACCTTTTTAAGATTCATAATATTCCCGATCTCATTATTGGCATGCATTAAGCTTACTAGCGTTTTTTTATCTGAGGATTTTAATAATTCTTCTAATTTACCAAGATCAATATCTCCTTTTTCATTAGGGCGGATATAATTTACCTCCACCCCTTTTCTGCTTTTCATATCCAGGACACTCTCAGAAACACATTTATGTTCCAGTGGAGAACTGATAATCCTTTCTACACCAAGGTGTTCCACAGAAGATTTAATAATCATGTTATTGGATTCTGTTCCGCAGGAAGTGAAAATGATCTCAGCAGGAGTTACATGAAGATAGTCTGCAACCTGTCTTCTTACATTTTCAATAAGGATTTTTGCCTCCTGGCCAAAACTATGAGTTGAAGACGGATTTCCGAAATTCATCTTCATCGTACCAACCATTGCATCTATAACTTCATCAGCAAGCGGAGTGGTTGCGGCATTATCTAAATATATTTTATCCATTATTATTTTGAATATTTTAATTGTACGGAGGTAAACTGATAATCTGCAGGCACAGCAAACATAAACCAGGGGTTAGAAATCATCTGAATTTCCATCCCACCTGATGGTGCTCCGGCCGGAACCTCAACATACAGGACATTATCTTTTACAGAAACACTTTTGATTTGCGTAATGGTATGGCTACCTGACCTAAAGCTGCCTAAATTATACAAAACAACTTTCTTGTTCTTCGGAAATTCAGGAGAAGGAGCAGAATTTGCATGTTCCAGATCTACAAGTCCGGAACCTCCTTTGATTGAATTACGAAAATCATTTTCGTCTTTAATAATTCTAAAACCCTGCTGCCCCGTTCCTCCCTGTGAGTCCGACGCAAGAAATATGGCATTACTTTGCATAGATGACGACTTTTGGGATGGCGTGCTTGTACAGCTCATGGCAATTGCAGCAAATACGATTAACAGCCTTTTCATTTTTTATAATTTTATCATCCAAAATTAATGAAAAAATTGATAATGTCCCTCATTTGCCCACTTCAACATTGGCCGATCCCCGGAAGTATCACCAAATGCAATAATTTTATCGTATTTAGAATCGTTAATTTCTTCTTTTATTCTTACCAATTTTTCTTTTCCATTGCAGTTTTTACCAATGAAATTGCCCGTAAAAACACCGTTTTTAAACTCTGCCCGTGTAGAAACAAGCTGCATTTTTAATTCTTCCGCGAAAGGTTTCACCCAGATATCCAGTGAAGCAGTAACCAATAAACTTTGTGTATTATTCCTATCGATATTTTTTATAAAGTCCAACGCGTTCTCTCTTACAATTTTAGGATAGTGATGTTCAAAAAACTGTTTAGACTTCATTTCAATTTTTTCCTGAGTCTGTCCTTTGAGAATGGAACCGATAAAGCTTTTTTTAACCTTTTCTGTTTCCGCCAACTTTAGTTTGAGCAAAATAAAGAGAGGTACATGTCTTAAAAATTGTATCCGATATCTTGTAGAATCGTAGAACTTGAGATACATAAACATGGTATCCTTATAAGTCAGGGTTCCGTCAAAATCAAAACAATACAATTTTTTCATTTTTTTAAAGCTTTAATTTTTTAAATATAAATTCAGGGATATTCCTGATAATCATCATGATAATACTCCAAACCGGCAAAACATATGCCACATTCTTTTGCTTTTTAAAAGCTTTATAAATACAGGCTGCAGCTTGTTTTGGAGTAGCTGTCAATTTAGGATTTAAAGGAAGCCCTTCCGTCATTTTGGTAGCCATAAATCCTGGTTTAACGGTAAGAACATGAACCTTTTTATCAAAGAGATAGTTCCTTAAACCGCTAAGATAGGCCGTAAATGCAGCTTTAGCACTTCCATAAATAAAATTACTCTGTCGGCCTCTGTCTCCCGCTACTGATGAAAGACCTATGATCGTCCCCGATCTTCTGCTTTCAAACTTATGGGCAAAATAATTCATGACAGGCACCAGCTTTGAATAATTGATATCAATAATACGTTCTGTATTCCTGTTATCATACAATCCTTCTTCCGTTCCTTCTCCTAAATATCCTACAGCGCAAAATAATACATTTGAATTGATATAATCAAATCTGTTGTAATCAATTTCTTTAGTCAGATCCAGTTCTACAACTTCTGACTGTTGCAGAAATTTCACATCAATATGTCTTGCAAATCTTTCCGTAGTTTCTTTATTTGAGGTAAAAAGATAGATTTTTTCAAATTTTTCTCCTTCCTGAAGTGCTTTTTCCACAAAAGCCTGTGCCACTTCAGATGTACTTCCCAGGACTATCATTATGAGTTATTATTTATGATTCTTTTGTGCTGTAAAGACACAAATTTAGGACTTTGAATATTTTTAAGGTAATTGGTCAGAGATGATTTGCTCATACTGTCTTTAGTAAGATAAATTCTTCCGCCAAATTCCTGTACAATAGCATCCAGCTGGTCTACCAGTTTTTTCAATTTTGAGTTCACTTTAAAATCTAATGCCAAGGTATATCCTTCTACAGGAAATGAGTTATAAGCTTCCGGGTTATTTTTTCCAAAAAGCTTTAAAACAGCAAGGAAAGAACCGTTTCCACTTTTAGCAATGGTTTCCAGAATTCTTTTCATTCCTTCTTTTCCGGCCTCTTTAGGGATGACCATCTGATATTGGATGAATCCGGATTTCCCATAGATTTTATTCCATTCGTTGATAGCATCCAGCGGATAAAAGAACGTTTCGTAGTCGATAAAATTCTTTATTTCTTTTTTGGTCTGTTTTTTATAATACAACCAGTTGAAAATCTTAACGGTTAATGCATTCAAAACAAATCCCGGAAAATAAAAAGGAATGGTTGGCTGCAGTTTTTTCTTTAGCCTTAACGGTGTTTTACCCAGGTTCTGCGGAAGTTCATGTTGAAAGGCATGTTCTCCTCTCATCAGAATACTTCTTCCGATATTCTGGCCTTTCTGAAGGCAATCAATCCAGGCTACCGTATAGGTCCAGCTTTCACTCTCATCAAACAATCTGAAAATCTCGTCAAGGTTATCTGCTTTAATGCTTTCCTGACGGATGTAGGCAGACTCTATGTTTTTAAGCTTAAATTTTGCCGCAAGAATAATACCGGTAAGTCCCATTCCACCAATAGTTGCCCAGAATTTATCTGAATTCTCTTCTCTTGAACAGATAATGATTTGCCCATTCTCAGTCATTAATTTAAATTCAATAACATATTCTGAGAAACAGCCTTCAGCATGATGATTTTTTCCATGAACATCGGAAGCAATAGCCCCCCCTACTGAAACAAACTTTGTTCCCGGAGTTACATAAAGGAAGTATCCCTGTGGAACAGATATTTCAAGAATATCTGAAAGCAATACTCCTGCTTCACATTCTATAATTCCGTTTAAACGGTCAAAACTGATGAATTTATTTAATTTTTTGGTGGAAAATATAGTTTCACCCAATGAAGCATCCCCGTAACATCTCCCATTTCCTCTTGCAATAACTTCATTATGATTGAGTACAAATTCTTTTATTTTTTTGAAGCTGTCCTCTGATCTCATTTCTTTTTCCACTACCGGGAAATTACCCCAGTTTGTAACTTTCTGTGTGAAATTCGGCTTCATTTTTTAAAATATATTTGAATTAAAAATGCGGCAACCCAAAGTAATAAAGTAACTTGTATGTACCGGTCTCTGTAGACTATTTTGGTGGGTGATTCTGTTCTGTTGTACACGAGTGTTTGCTGAAGATATCTCAAAAGGGCAAAAACCACAAAAACCACTGTATAAAATACTCTTTCGTGGAACCGTGCCTGGACCTCCGGTGATAAGGTAAACATCAGATAACAAACGATAGCAAGGGTTATGGAAATCGATAAAGCTATATCTGCAAACTGTACATTATAGCCATCCAGTGCTTTTCTTGTCTTTCCTGAAACCTGAGCATTGATAAGTTCTCCCCTTCTTTTTCCTATAGCCAATACCAACGCCAGTACAAAAGTCAGCAAAATAGCCCATTGGGAAATACTGATTCCAGTAATATAACCACCTGCCAATACTCTTAAAACAAAGCCTATGGCAATGATAAAAATATCAATAATCGGAACATGCTTTAACCGGAATGTATATGCGAGATTCATGATTACATAAAAACCAATGATGGTAGCAAATTTCCATAATATTTCATGGAAATAAAGCTGGGCAAATAAGACCATTGCAATATCTGCGATGATCAAACCTACAAGAATGCCTATTGCCTTTGATTTGGAAATAGCTCCACTGGCTAAAGGGCGTCTTCTTTTCTCAGGATGTTTTTTATCTGCTTCAATGTCATTATAATCATTGAGAATGTAAACTACACTTGCAGCAAGTGAAAAGATAATAAAAGCAAAGATACTTTTGGTAAGCAGATCTACATTGGTAATATTACCGGAAAAAAATAGAGGGACAAATACAAACAGGTTTTTCACCCATTGCTCCACCCGGAGCAGTTTTAAATATTTCTTCATTTATGTTATTTCAATTGCAAAAATAATAAATTCAAAATTTCCAGCATAAAAATACAAAAAAAACCGCCGGGGCGGTCTTTTACGAAAATATTTATATGTTAAATTAATTACTGCCCTTGCTTGGCATCATTAATCATTTTCTCGTTCGCAGTAATAGCAAACTCAACTCTTCTGTTTTTTGCTCTTCCTTCGTCAGTATCATTGCTTGCAACCGGCATATTTTTACCTTCACCTTTTGTGAACATTCTGCTTCCTGCAATTCCTTTTCCTACTAGATATGATTTTACCGCATCAGCTCTTCTTTGAGAAAGCGCCATGTTATAAGCATCTTTACCTACGCTGTCTGTGTGTCCGTAGATGTTGATGTTCGTATCAGGGTTATCACTTAAAACTTTAGCTAATTTATCAAGGTTACCTTGTGCTACAGAAGTAAGGTTTGAAGAGTCAAATGCAAAGTTTACAATACTTTCATTCATTGTTACTTTAATACCATCTCCTACTCTTTCTACCTGAGCTCCCGGTAAAGTTTCTTTAATATCTCTTGCCTGCTTATCCATTTTGTTACCGATAACGTTACCTGCAACTCCACCGATAATACCTCCTAATACAGCACCAATAGCACCGTTTCCACCTTTACCTACATTGTTTCCAAGTATACCTCCAAGTACAGCACCTGAAGCTACACCTACCGCAGTACCTCTTTGTTGGTGATTAGAATTCTGAACTGCCTCACAGCTTGTCAATAATAGTGCTGATGACAAGAAAAGGGCTCCTACATATGTTTTAGTAAATTTCATTTTTTTTGATCTTTATGTTATTGAATTATTTCATTCCTGATCTTTCGAAGTTGTAAACAACTTTTACATTTCCTCCTTCAAAAGGAACATCTTGCTGAAGTGAAAACTGATCTGTAGTCTGGTTGATTAATGTTAACGTATATCCTGCAATGTTTTGCTTAGCTTTAGTACCTTCTAAAACTTTCTTAAACATAAAGGTATTTCCGTTTTTAACTTCAAACTTAATAGGCTGTGTAATAGCCGGACAACTTCCTCCTCCATTTAACGTATAAGCTCCAGTCCAGTTGTTGGGAATAAGTCTCCAGTGACTTCCTACAAAACATTGTGCGTCTGCCCCTTCATCAAAAGGTTTTATTTTATAACCTTTATCATAATCTATGCTCACGATCTGCCAATCTCCTTTCATTTTAAGGAAATCTGCCTTCTGATTTTGAGATGTAGCTGCTTTGTTTACAGAGGAACATGACACTGCAAAAAGTGATGTTCCCAACATCCCTGCAAGTAGTAACTTTTTCATTTTGTTGTTTATTATTTTGTTACATTAAAGTTACAAAAAACCGTGCCAAATTTGAAAATTAAAAATAAAAAAGTCCGAAAAAATTCGGACTTTTTATGGTTTCTCCTTAAACACAGGGAGATAAACTATTTTTTAACAGCCTTTTTTACGGATTTCGAAGGCTTGGTTACTGTTGATTTAACTGACTTCCCATCAAAGAAGTTAGTGTAGGCGTATTCTGCTGCTTTTTTCAAATCAATTACTCCACCGGCTTGAGAATAGTCTTTAAAACCATTTTCTGTATTTGGGTTGCTGCTTTTTACAAGCGCTTCAATAATCTGATATGGTTTAAGGTTGGGCATATAAGCCAACAAAACAGCTGCCGCCCCTGCTACAACAGGTGATGCCATAGAAGTTCCCTGTAGATACTTATATTCGTTCTTTGGAACTGTTGAGTAAATTTCTTCACCCGGAGCAAAAACATTTACCATCTTTTGGTTATAGTTTGAAAAGCTTGCTCTTAAAGCATTATTTTTATTTGTGCTTGCTCCTACTACCAATACATTGCTTACAAATGGTTTTTCATCACCTACATTCTTGAAATTGGTAGGATATGCCAAGTGTTCTGCTACATCTTCATTTTCGTTACCTGCTGCTTTTACTAAAAGCACTCCTTTATCTTCAGCATATTTAAATGCATCCCAAACTACATTTTTACCCGGAGAAACAGGTTTACCAAAACTCATATTCAAAACTTTCGCTCCGTTATCTACTGCATATCTGATTGCATTGGCAACATCTTTATCTCTTTCATCACCGTTAGGAACGGTTCTTACAGACATAATCTTCGCCACTTTGGAAGCAACCCCATACTGAACTTCTTTTCCCTGAGGAAGCCCTGCGATGATCCCTGCTACGTGTGTCCCGTGTTCAGCATCCGGCCCTTCGTAATGATTGTTACCGTAGTTTTTCTCAGAATAGTCATCATAATTATCTCCTACGATTTCTTTTCTTGGATCATAGCTTAAATCATATTGCTTGGACTGTGGAGAATAATAATCGATGGCCTCTTTCATCTGATCTTTGATGGCTTTCTCAAAATCAGCTGATGATTTCCCTTTGAATTCAGGGCTTTGTGAAACCTGGCTCAGAACCTGAAGAGCAATAGCATCTTTTTGATCTGATGGAGATTTAATGGAAGCAATAGTTTCAGCAGTTACCGGTTTTCCTCCCAGTAATTTAACCATATTAGGAATCACTTCATTGATCATTGTATAGGTCTGTAAACCTTGTTTTGCTTCAATACTTTTCTTATTGAAAAGCTCTTTAGCTTTCATGTACATAGCAAACTCATCTGCCATTTTAGCCTGGTTTGCTTTGTTTTTTGTAGAATCCTCTCCTTCAAAAACGGGTTTATATTTGGCAACAACTCTTGTTACTTCCATATTATCGATATCAATATCTCCGTTTTTTCCTCCGATGAAGTTCCATCCGTGTACATCATCTATATATCCGTTCCCATCGTCATCTTTACCATTACCTGGTACCTCATTAGGATTGGACCATACATTTTTAACTAATCCGGGATGATCTACCTGTACTCCACTGTCTAATACTCCAACCACAACGGTTGTAGGCTTTAAACCTTTAGATTCAAGATATTTGTATGCATTTGCCGTATTTACACCATATACTTTTGTACCAGAAAAATCTTTATGATACCAAGTCATCAGATCTTTATCTTCTTTTGGATCAATACTCTTTGCTTTGGATTCCTGAGCATAAGAGAAACTAAAACCTGCTAAAAAAAACCGCAGCTAATAATACCTTTTTCATATGTTGATATTTATTTTATAAAGTGAAACGGGACTGCCATTTTCAACTGTTTATTTATTTAATGGCAATTTTTCAAATTATTTTAATTTAATACTTTTAATATAAGTAAGAGATTCCGGCCCTTTGTTACAAATAAGGTCTAAAACCGATAAATCTTCCAAAAATCCGTACTTATCTGAAAATGTCTGATAATACTCAGCCATTTCAAATTCTGAAGGAAGTTTTGCGGAGAATTTTTCTCTGAAACTGGCACCTTCCGGATTTTTGATATATTCTGTATTCAAAGAGTATGCCTTTTCTGTCTTCAATATCTGTTGGATAACTTCTAAGCCTTTAAGGTTAAAATCCAAAAGAAATTTTTCTTTCAAATCAAATATTTTTCTGAATTTTTCTTCATAATATTCGAAATAGGGAGAACTCTGATAGGCAGTTTGAATTGATTTCCAATGCAATGTTCTCCAATCTTCTCTGTAAGAAATTTCAATATCTTTAAATTCTCTTTTCCCATTATGATTGATAGGAATAATAAGAGATAATTTTCCGTTTGCCCCGTAAATATTGGCTCTGTTTCTATAGGTCTGCTTTGGAAAATTTTCAGATTGTTCAAATATAATTTCGTTTTCAGCGTCTAAGAAAACTGAAAACCATGAAACCGGAGGCATATAAAATACCGGTAGTAATACATTCGTCATATTCATAATGCAAAAATGAAGTATTTTTTCAAATACTTCATTCTATTTTAAGTTTAATTTTATTTATACTTCGTCTTCAGTTTTTTTCTTTCTGAAGAGTTTTACAAAATACTCCCATCCGAAGAACAAGATCAGAATCATGGCTGCAATCCACCAGTATGAAGTTTTATTGGCTTCTCCTGTATTGGTTGCTTTAAACATTCTTTCCCAACGGATTTTGAACGGAGCCTGATAAGTAGAACCACTATCTGCAAAAGCTCCCTGTACACTCATCCAGGTAAACATTGGTTTTCCGACAATATTTTCTTCCGGAACAAACCCGAAGAATCTTGCATCTAAGGAAGCATCTCTGTTATCCCCTACCATCATGTAGTAATCCTGTTGAATGGTGTATTGGTTAGCTTCTTTACCATTGATAAAGATCTTTCCGTTTTTCTTTTCGAGGCTGTTGTGTTCATATTCAGAAATAATCCACTGGTACATTGGAAGCGTTTCTGTATTGATGGCTACCACGTCTCCTTTTTTAGGAATTCTTACAGGTCCGTACCAATCCTGATTCCAAGGTTTATTGATTGGGAAGATGGATTGTGTTGTATCAATTTTTGTTTTAGCTTCATCTCTGTACAATACGGCAGCTTCTCCTTTCGGCGAGATTTCTTCCTTCATATCAATAACCTGAGGAAGTGCTTTAATTTCTTTAGCTGTTTTATCCGTCAAGCCCTGGAAACCATACAAATATCCACTATTGGTCTGTACTTCCTGTACCGGCAAGAAACCATATGTATTATATAATGCAGGAATATCCAACTGACTTCCGGTAGTAACCATATATCTGTGTTGTACTTCCTGATCTCCTAAAACGGTTTCCGGCTTTCCATTGACAAAAAGTCTTCCGGCTCTCATTTCGAAAGTATCACCTGCTGTTGCTACACATCTTTTTACGTATGGATCTTTTCTATCGATCGCTGTATGTACAGAATCCTGAGGATAGTTGAAAACTACCACATCATTTTTCTGTGGTTTATTGAATTGTAAAATTCTCGTGTATGGTAATTTTATTCCGTCTACATAAGATTTTGGATCATCTTTCGGATTTCCTTTCTGCCCTGTATCCATAATGGTTCCCTGAAGGAAAGGAATGGCCACCGGACGCATCGGAAGTCTGTATCCATAGCTCCATTTGTTTACAAAAAGGAAGTCTCCCACCAATAAAGTTCTCTCCATGGATCCGGTAGGAATTCCAAACGGTTGGGTGACAAAAACGTGGATAATAGTAGCAAAAACTACTGCAAAAGTAATAGATCCCAGGAAGGTATCTTTCTTTTTTGCATCTTTTTCTTCGTCTGTTAAAAACAGATCATTAGCATTTTCATCTTCCAGCTCAACATCTTTAGAGTAGTTGATGGTTGCCATATAAATAAACGGCAGAATTATGGTAAGAATCTGGTCTTTAAAAAGAGTTTTCCCAAACTTTTTCACTAAATAAAGATGGAAAACAGACATCATAATAGGCCCTACAATAGGAAGATAAGACAAGACTGCCCACCATTTAGGATGCTTGGTTTCTTTAAGGATAATGAAATAGTTATAGAAAGGTATAAATGCAAATAGAGGACTATACCCCATTTTCTTAAACAACTTCCATGTTGAAATCCCCATTAATACGGATAAAATGAGGACATACACTGTATAAGTTAAAAAATAATTCATAAATTTTTTGTGCCTATTCTAAATATATAAATGATAAATGATGAGTAATAAATGATTACAGCGATGTGCTATTTATAATTTACTATCCATCATTTTCTGTTATTGGTATGCAATTTAAAGAATTTGTTACAAATTAAAGTCCTAAAACATCTTTCATTTCGAAGTTTCCTTTTTTACCTTTAATCCATTCTGCTGCCACTACTGCTCCTAAGGCAAAACCATTTCTGTTGAAAGCGGTATGCTTTATCTCAATCTCATCTACTTCACTTCTGTAAAACACACTGTGGGTTCCGGGAACTTCATCTTCACGAATGGCAAAAATACCTAATTGGTTATTTTCTGTTTCATCAAGCTTCCAGGCATCAAATTTTGAATTATTCTTGAAAATTCCTTCTGCAATGGAAATAGCGGTTCCACTGGGCGCATCTTTTTTGTGAATGTGGTGAATTTCTTCTAACTGACAAGAATACTCATCAACATTTTTCATTAACGCAGCCAGTTTTTCGTTTAAAGCAAAGAATAAATTAACTCCCAGACTAAAATTTGAACCATATAAAAATGCTGTTTCATTTTCTACAGCCAGTTTTTCTATTTCAGCTTTTTTCTCCAGCCATCCGGTTGTACCGCAAATGACAGGAATTTTATTTTCAAGACAAGCCTTAATATTATCATAGGCAACTTCCGGTAAAGAAAATTCAATAACAACATCCGCATTATTAAGGTTTTCAGCAGTTGGAGTTTCTTTCAGGCGGGCAACAACTTCATGACCTCTTTTCTGCGCAATTTCATCAATGATCTTGCCCATTTTCCCATAACCAACTAATGCTATTTTCATATGCTTTATTCTATATTTTGTTACACAGAATAGTGTATCTGTGTATTTTTATTGTTTTTAAAATCTATAACTTAAACTGAATCCTGTTTTGGGTGCATCATACCCATACTGATCCTGAATCACGGAAGGTTTGAAAGTAAGATCCGGATCATGACGGCTTTCATATAAGTGAGCGTCTACTACGGCATCCACAATATTCAGGATGTAGATCAATCCGGTAATAGCTATTGCATAATCTCTTTGTCTTTTTGCTCTGTCCTGAGCATTACCTAATGCCTTTTTATCCAGCCATGGGTGGGTATCTACAAATTCATTAGGAGTACCATTAAGTTTTGCAACGTAGTATTCCCGGTATTTTTTGTATTGATTATCATTCCATACTGCAATACCGACTCCCGCTCCTACAGCTCCCCAAACAATAGGAATTTTCCAGTATTTTTTGTTATAAAACTGTCCCAATCCCGGAAACACAGCTGAATATAGCCCTGCTCTCGTAGGATTCAATTTTATTGTCTTTTTTGTTGGCCCGTTGGCTTTTTCAAGATCGGCAATAATCTTGGCTTCGGTTTTTCCAGGTTTTACCTTGGGAGCTTCCTTTTGAGGAGGTACTTCTACCCGAACAGTATCAATAGGACTGACTTGTGAGTAAGCCATTGCAGTAATACACAGGAAAAATGTGAAAAGTATTTTCTTCATTATTTAATATGGGATAAAATATACTCCAGCTCTTCTTCGTTTTTGAAGTCCAGAACAATTTTACCTTTTTTACCATTTCCAGAAGCTTTAATCTCTACTTTTACATCCAGGATATCAGCAATCGTCTTCTGGGCTCTTTTATAGTTATTGGAAAGCTCGGCATTTACTTTTTTAGCAGCCGGAGACTTTGGATTCTTCAATGCAGCAGCGGCCTGCTCTGCCTGACGAACGTTTAATTTTTCTTTGATAATAAGATCAAACAGGATTTGTTGATTCTCCTCACTTTCAAGGCTAATGATTGCTCTTCCGTGCCCGGCAGAAATCTCCCCACTACGGATTGCATTCTGAATATCGGGATTCAACCTCAATAATCGGATTGAGTTGGTAATGGTACTTCTGTCCTTTCCTATTCTCTGGCTTAGGTTTTCCTGGGTAAGTCCGATTTCCTCCAAAAGCCTATGATACGTCAAAGCAATTTCGATGGCGTCAAGATCTTCTCTCTGGATATTTTCTACAAGAGCCATCTCAAGAAGCTCCTGATCATTCACTAAACGGATATATGCAGGTACTGTCGTCAGCCCGGCGATTTTACTAGCTCTGTAACGTCTTTCCCCGGATATGATCTCGAACCTTTCTCCATCTTTTCTTAAGGTAATCGGCTGAATTACGCCTAGGTTTGTAATGGATTGAGCAAGCTCATTTAATGCTTTTTCATCAAAATAAGTTCTCGGCTGTGTCGGGTTCGGATAAATATCTTCAAGGGCAACTTCTACAATATTTCCTACAAACTTATCTGCTCCCTCATCAGTAGCGGAGTTGACCGTTGCTTTGGATTCTGCACTTAAAATGGCGCCCAAACCGCGTCCCATAGCTCTTTTTTTGTCCTTCATAGATATAATTGATAAATGATGTTTGCTAAGTGATGGCCAGCATTCACTTAATAGCCATTTATTATTAATTTAATTTTTTATTAAATTTTCGTTCTTTAAAAGAACTTCTTCAGCTAACTGAATATACTGAACAGCTCCTTTACTTTCCGCATCATAGTTCAGGATACTTTCTCCAAAACTCGGTGCTTCACTTAATCTTACGTTTCTGCTGATAATGGTTTCAAAAACCATTTCAGGGAAGTGCAGATTCACTTCTTCCACTACCTGATTGGATAGTCTTAATCTGCTATCGTACATCGTAAGAAGAAGACCTTCAATTCCAAGATCTTTATTATGAATCTTCTGAACATTCTTAACGGTATTCAACAACTTTCCAAGTCCTTCTAATGCAAAGTATTCACATTGGATCGGAATAATTACAGAATCTGCGGCTGTAAGAGCATTTACAGTGATAAGACCTAAACTCGGTGCGCAATCGATGATAATATAGTCATAATCATCTCTTACGCTTGCCAACGCTTTTTTCAGCATATATTCACGGTCTTCTTTATCTACCAATTCTATTTCCGCGGCTACCAGGTCAATATGTGACGGGATAATATCCAGGTTCGGAGTCGCAGTTCTTTTGATACAAACTCTTGTATCTGCACTATGCTCCAGTAGATTATATGTAGAATATTGAACATCCTCCACACCAAGACCTGATGTTGCATTCGCCTGAGGGTCTGCATCAATAATCAAGATTCTTTTTTCCAATACTCCTAATGCTGCTGCCAAATTTACGGCTGTGGTAGTTTTACCGACACCTCCTTTTTGATTAGCAATACCTATGATTTTTGCCATTATTAGAACTTTAAGTTTCAAAAATACACTTTTTTCTTTGCTCTCGGTGAGTGACGAAAATCAAAATTGAGTTAAAATATTGTTAATAAGCATTTTAAGCGTTAAAAAAATTATCCACAAAAAAAAATCTTTGTGGATAACTATATAAATTTTGTTTTTCTCTGTTAATTATCAAACTTCATTGAGATTGGAAATTTGAAATAACTTCTTACGGATTCGCCTTTTTTATTTTTTGCAGCAACCCATGTTCCTTTAATTGATTTGATTGTTCTGATTGCTTCGTTATTAAAATCTGTGTTGGTTCCATTAGCTTTTACCCCTGAAATTGTTCCATCTATTTCTACTATAAAGGTAACTGTAGTTTTCATAACAGCATCTGAATCAAATCCTGATCCATCGAAGCTGTTCATTACTTTATTTCTGAAGGCATCTATTCCTCCTTTATAATTAGCTTCTACCCCAAGATCTCCAGCCTCTACTATTTTATTTTTGTCTACAGCCTCAGTAATTGTGGGAGGCGCGATATTAATTACCGGACCTGTTCCTACAGGTAACGTAGTTGGCACATGTGTATTTGGTGCTACCGACTCTCCTTTAAAATGATCTGTAAAACCGGCTACTGCATCATCAGGAATGGGATCTTTCTTAATATTATCCTGAGCATGGCTTGATGGCGTAGGTGGCACACTGTTATATGTTTTTACTGGAGGAGCAACTGCCCGTATAGGTTTGATAATTTTTACCGGCGGGGTACTTTCAGGCGGTTCTACTATCTTGATTACTCTTCTACCATCATCATGAGTTGGAGTATCTACTGCATCTGATTTAAATGCAGAAATTACAAACGGTGTAATTGACACTGCAGCCATTAAACTTGCTCCTATAAAAAGTGCTTTAGTTAATATTCTGTCTGATTCGTTTCTTAATGCATAGGCACCATATTCTTTATTGCGGTGCTCGAAAAGAACTTCGTTAAATCGAAATTCCTGGTTTTGATTCTGTTGTTTCATCACTATTACTATTTAAACTGTTACAATCATGATTATTAGTTTGGTTAGCTCTTATCGATAAGCAATGTTTCAATATCAAAAGATCTGCCATAATTTTATCAAAACAACATAATATTATAAATTTTTATGATAAAGTTTAAATTTTAACATTTTCGATTAAAAAAATTCATTCCTTTATCTTTAATATAAACAGATGAACATTTAAGTTTATCTAATTGAGAAATAACAGACTATATAAGTAACAGCAGGAAAACACATGGTATTAATGCTCCCACAGCATTAATAATGATAAGAATAAGTGAAATAATTTTGGTTTTCTGATAGTTTATAGCTGCAAAATAAATAGCAGAGGTGCTAAAAATCAAAGTGCAAACAATAAATATGATCACGAGAGCATTGGAAAGCATACTCAATGATATTTCATTATAAATGATCAATAAAGCGCCATACGCCAGTGTAAAGATCAAACTGATTGCAATATTAGTAAGAGGGGCACGTGATGTATTACTTCCTTCCATTAAGATTAAAGATAGGGAAATGCTATGATATTGAAGCAACAAATTATTCTTACAGCCATAGTCATAGTATACAATAAAAAAGAGACCATCAAATTGATGTTCTCTCTAATATTTTAACGCAGAAACGGAATTATTAGAATAATTCTTTTCTGATGATGTTCTGGCTTCTTTCTGGTCCAACAGAAACTAAGTATACGTTAATTCCTAAATACTGTTCAATATACTCGATATATTTCTGAGCATTATCCGGAAGTTCATCATAGCTTCTTGCTTTGGTAATATCTTCCTCCCAACCTGGTAAATCATGATAGATTGGCTCGTAGTTGTATAATTTTTCTGTTGATGAAGTGAAATAATCAATGATTTTTCCGTCTTCAGTCTTGTAATGAGTAACGATTTTAAGGTTTTCAATTCCTGTAAGCACGTCTAGCTTTGTAATTACCAGATTATTGATTCCGTTAATCATACAAGCGTGTTTTAAAGAAACAAGATCTAACCATCCTGTTCTTCTTGGTCTTCCTGTTGTAGCTCCAAATTCACCACCAATCTGTCTGATCTTTTCTCCAAGTTCGTTATCCAGTTCAGATGGGAAAGGTCCGTTCCCTACTCTTGTACAGTACGCTTTTGCTACCCCGATAAGGTTCTGAAGCGAAGTGGGTGGTACCCCAGCTCCTGAACATACTCCACCGGTAGATGGAGACGATGAAGTTACATACGGGTAAGTACCGAAATCGATATCAAGCATTAATGCCTGAGCACCTTCAAACAATACATTTTTCCCTTCCTGAATAGCTTCATTCAATTCAAGTTCAGTATCCACGATTCTATCCTGAAGTTGTTTTCCGATTTCTAAAAACTCGTTATAGATTTCTTCAACATCCAACACAGGTTTTCCGTAATATTTTTCAAAAAGAGAATTCTTAACTTTTAAGTTTTTCTCAATTTTATCTCTTAAAATTTCAGGATTAAGAAGGTCTACCATTCTGATTCCTACTCTTGCTATTTTATCTTCGTAACAAGGTCCGATTCCTTTTTTGGTAGTTCCGATCTGAGTTCCTCCGTGTTCCTCTTCACGGTAAGTATCCAAAAGGATGTGGTAAGGCATGATCACATGCGCTCTTCTGCTGATAAAGATGTGATCTGTTTTTAAGCCTTTGCTTTCAATCTGATTCACTTCTTTAATGAAAGATTTAGGGTTTACCACTACTCCGTTTGCAATGATACATTTCCCTTTGCATTGAAGAACTCCTGAAGGAAGAAGGTGTAAAACGAATTTTTCTTCGCCCACATAAACGGTATGTCCTGCATTGTCTCCTCCCTGGAAACGCACTACATAGTCCGATTTTGCCGATAAAACATCCGTTATTTTTCCTTTGCCTTCATCTCCGTACTGAAGACCTACAACTACATAAGTTGACATATTTTACTTTTGTTTTAAGATTCGTGCAAAATTACTTTTAAAAAGAATGACGACCAAATTATCCGTGCAATTTATTTTGATTTGGGTGAAAATCATGAGATTATAAAACTATTATTAATATAAATTATACCATTTGGTTTTTCAAAATGAATTATATTTACTTTAAAATTTAAATACTAAATGATGAAATATAAAATATTAATCTTATTCCTCATTATACCTGTATTTTATTTACAAGCCCAAAATACGGGTAAAGTCAATGACTATTTAAGTGTTCCGGGTCCTATTACACTTGGACAAAAGGTTTATCATTTGGCATGGAGTTCTCATCCTACTGAATACTACTTTAAACAAGAGTATGTAAGCTCTGATGAAAATGTAGACCAATACAAGACTATGATTTTAATTGATTTCATTGCTGGAGATTTTAAAATTGCGGATGTTATCGGCCAAAAAATAAAGGAACTTGAAGAAATGAAAAAAATTAATCCTGTGGTTAATTATAAAGTTCTTGAAAAAGGTGATGAGTATATATTGGATTTTCTTCTCAGTGAAAATTCAAAAGACGGAAAAGAAGTCCTGATTGCTGAGCGGAATGTTTATCGATATAAGCTCATCACGAAAAACAAATACAAAGGAGTGCTGCTTTTTGCAGTCAGTGAAAGAGGATACCAGGAGAACATGGATGCTTTCTTTGCTAATTTAAAAACCAATTCATCAAAACTAATAGAAACCGTTGGAAAATTCAAACTTCCGGACATTGAGATAAAATAATATAATACCTTAAAACTGTTATGATTTCATCTTCAAAATCTGCCTATTTACCTTCTAATCTCGATAATGAATCCAGGCTTTTTTTCACTTTGTTTTCACCGGAAACTCCAAAAGCAACCCTACTGATTGTTCACGGCATGCAGGAACACAGTGGAAGATATTCCGAAATAGCAGAATACTTTGCGGGTCTGGGAATAGCTGTAGTGACTTATGATCATTTAGGACATGGAAGATCTGTGAGACGAAAAAAGGAGATTGGCTTTTTCCAACTCAGGAGGCCATATGAAAGACTTATTGCGGATGCAGAAATGATGGCGGACTATCTTGCAGGAAAATATCCTGATGTTCCGCATTTTATCCTTGGGCATTCGATGGGTTCTTTTATTACCCGATGTCTTCTTCAAAGATCATCAAAGAATTTTGCCGGAGCGATTATTACAGGTACAGGAGGTCCACTGCCTGGTATCAGTGTATTGAAAGGATATCTATCATTAGCCAATTTTATTGCCCCTCATCATCGTACGATCTTAAATACTGTTTTTACCAAAGTGAATAATACACATTTTAAGAAAGATAAAGACTTTGGGGATACCAGCTGGCTCAGTGTTAATTCTCAAAACAGACGAAACTTTGAAAAAGATGATCTCTGTGGAATACCTTTTACCAATAATGCTTTTTATACTTTATTCAGTATTTACAAAAAAGCAACTTCCAGACAATGGGCATCATCGATATCTCCGTCCTTTCCGTTTTTATTTGTAAGCGGGGAAAATGACCCGATTGGTGATTTTGGTAAAGGAGTTACGCAAACTGTAGATCATTTAAGGTCTGACGGTTTCCAACATGTTGACATCAATCTATATCCCAACATGCGTCATGAAATTCTGAATGAGGAAATCAGGGACAAAGTTCTTTCTGAAATTCATGAATGGATAGTAAAATATTGCAAATAATTTCAGTCACATCAGTTTTTAAAATATAAAAATGAGAATACATATTTTCGGAGCCTCCGGTTCCGGGGTGACCACGTTAGGTAATGCTTTGGCTGAAAAGCTCGGTATTGAATATTTTGACAGCGATGATTTTTTCTGGATTACAACGAAGGTTCCCTTTACTCAGAAACGAGATCCGGAGCTAAGAAATAAAATGATATCAGCTCAGCTTCACAATACACAAAACTGGATTTTCGGAGGTTCTGTTATTCATTGGGGTGACCATGTATTTCCTGCTTTTGATATGATTATATTTTTATATCTTCCTCCCGAAATACGCATGGAAAGGGTAAGAAAAAGGGAATTTGAAAGGTATGGCAACGAAATCACAACCAATCCGGAAAGAGCAAAACTCTTTGATGAATTCATACGCTGGACTCAGGATTATGATGATGACACCGGCATCGCCAACAGAACCCTTAACGCACATCGTGAATGGTTGTCTTCCGTAAAAGTTCCTCTGCTGGAATTATCTGGCAATTATGATGTTTCCCAAAAGATCAAAATTATTATGAGCCGAATAAAAGAAGAAAATCTACTGTAAAATTTGTTGGATAGATTTTCTTTTTTCTGATTTCCAACAGGAATGATTACATTAGGATTCTTAAAAATCTTGACCATGAGTATAGAAGAACTTTTTAAAGATAAGAGTACAAAAGCAAAAGAAAAAACTGAAATCATCAGTCAATGGATCACGGACACTTCTCTGCCGATCGATGAATTAATAGTTTTTGCAGAAAAATCAAAAGATCCTGTAAAAGGCACTTGTATAGAAGCTATAGAATATGCCACGAAAAAGGATTCTAATCTTGCTGATGAAGCTACATTCAACTTTATAACCAGCTGCCTTACAGAAAAAGCACCGAAAATAAAATGGGAAAGTGCGAAAGTAATTGGTAATACCGCTCATTTATTTCCTGAAAAGCTTGACCATCCCATCTCCAATCTTATTGTCAATTCAGATCATGAGGGAACAGTCGTGCGCTGGAGTGCGGCATTTGCGTTGGGAGAAATTCTGAAATTAAAGACAAAACATAACACGACACTACTCCCGGCTATAGAAGGAATTTGTGAAAAAGAGGAAAAGAACAGTATTAAGAAAATTTATCTTGATGCCATTAAGAAGATAAAAAAGTAATATGAACATCAGGACCTATTAGTCTTTACCAGTTTGGACTAAAGCCAATGGAATTGTTTTTTCACTAGTTTCGGCGGGCTAAAGCCCGCCGAAACTAGTGAAAATGATATATTATTAAAGATATTTTCAGTCTAAAACAATTTCCCTTTCAATTCCTATTTCCTCTAAAAAGATCTCATCGTGAGAAATGACCAACAGTGTTCCGTGATAATCTTTGATAGAATTTGTCAGAATTTCTACATTCTGTAAATCCAGATTATTAGTTGGCTCGTCGAGAATGATCATATCCGGTGCTTTATTGCTAATGGAAAGTCCACATAAAAGTAATCTTAACCGCTCACCGCCACTCAGAGCTTCGCATTTCTTATCCCAGGTTTCTTTTCCAAATAAAAATCTGGATAACAAAGTTTTGATTTCTGATTCTGGCAGGGCATTGTCATTGAAAGTCTGAACAAAATCATAAATCGTTAATTCCTGAGCAATGAGAGAATATTCCTGATCTATATATATGCTGTTGAATTCAACTTTGTTTAATTTTCCTTGAGAAGGTATAAGATTTCCCAGCAGCAGTTTTATCAAAGTAGTTTTTCCTGAGCCGTTTGAACCTTTGATAGAAATTCTGTCTCCGCTCCGAATTTCTATATTCAGATTCTCTTTCCACAGTTCTTCCGTATTGTATTTATAATTCATTTCTTCTGCTGCAATCAGAATTTTCCCTGAATGTAAGCCTGAATCATTGAAGTTCACTTTCATCTGGTCATAATTTCTTAAGGAAGAGCGCAAATCCCGCAGATCACCCGAGATTCCACTAATTTTCTCGGAATGAACTGTTTTTAATTTTGAAGTGTTCTTTTCAGCGCTGTTCCGTAAGGTATTCATCATAATTCTGGCAACGCCCGACTTTTCCTGCTTTTGCTTGCCTCTTGCATCAAGTTTTTGTTTGCGTTCCATGGTTTCACGCTCTTTTTCCTTTGCTTTTTTCAATGCCCTTTCTTTAGCATGAATATCATTGTGTAAAGCACCCTCCTCTATTTCCTTTTGTTCTGCATAAAAATCATAGTTTCCTCCATACGTGGCAATCCCCTGGTTACTTAATTCAAAAATGGTATCTACTAGATTTAATAATGTTCTGTCATGGCTTACAGTGATGATGGTTGCGTTAGTTTTTGCCATCAGATCATACAACAGTTTCCGGCCTTCCAGATCAAGATGGTTGGTAGGTTCATCCAATAAAATAATATCAGGGTCATTAATTTGAATTCCCGCCAGGAATACTTTAGTTTTTTGACCTCCGCTCAATCCGGTCAGCTTTTGGTTTAAATCAAAACCTCCCAATCCCCAATATTGCAGGGCTGCCTGGGAGCGTTCTTCAATCTCCCAGTCATCATTTAAAGTTTCGAAATATTTTTCGTCCACTTCTCCACTTGTAATTTGATGGAGAGCATGTAATTTCCCTTCTATTTTAAGACATTCTGCAATGGTAAAGTGATTAAAATTCCCAAACATCTGCGGAACATAGAAAATATCTCCGCTACTATTAACAGTGCCATCTGATGGTTGTAATTCTTGAGCAATAATTTTCAGCAAGGTAGATTTCCCCATGCCATTACTTCCTACCAATGCTGATTTGGTTTGAGATGGTATGGATAAATTGATATGATTGAATAAGAGATCTCCTCCCGGAAACCCAAAGGATATATTGTGTAGTAAAATCATGATTTCTTTCTTAATAATGGTTAAACACCAGTAACTCGGTGGCTACTGTTCTATTGAATCTGAAAGAAATTATATCCTACATGTCTGTATTTATGGGTTTTGAAAGAACAAATATAGGATAAATCCCGGATTAAACACAAAAAGATTTTATTGAAAAATCAAAAATCCGTAACTTTGCCTCCTACTAAAAATTTTATGGAAAGCATTAAAGTTCACGACAAAACTTTCGTTCCTTATTTAAAGGATGCCGAAATTCAGGAAATTGTAAAAGAGACAGCGTTAAGAATTTATGAAGATTACAAGGATGAAGTTCCTGTTTTCATTGGAGTGTTGAATGGGGTAATCATGTTCTTTTCAGATCTTTTAAAATATTATCCGGGTGAATGCGAAATTGCTTTCATTCAAATGAGTTCTTACGTAGGAACAGAATCTACGGGAATTGTTTATCAAAAAATGGAACTGACTAAAGAAGTAAAAGATCGTCACATTATTCTTGTAGAAGACATCGTTGATACGGGAAACACTGTGGAAAGTCTTTTTAAATATTTCAAAGAAACCCAACGTCCTAAATCTGTAAAACTGGCAAGTTTCTTATTGAAACCTGAGATTTATCAGAAAGATTTCAAGTTGGATTATATCGGAAAGGAAATTCCAAATAAGTTTGTTCTTGGATATGGATTGGATTATGATGAATTGGGAAGAAATCTACCTAATTTATACCAATTGGAAGACGGACAAATCAACCATTAATATGGCTATTAGCTTCTAGCTTCTGGCTATTAGCTTTTAAATAAATATCTAAAAAAGTAAAATATTAACTAAAAAAAGCTAAAAGCAACAAGCAAGTCGCCAAAAGTGAATAGCCGGAGGGATGTTGTGAATTGCCGGAAGCGAATCAACATTATGATAAACATTGTTCTGTTCGGCCCTCCAGGAAGTGGAAAAGGAACTCAAGCTCAGAATCTAATCGAGAAATTCAATTTAAAACAGGTTTCAACAGGTGATCTTTTCAGATATAACATGAAAAATGATACGGAACTTGGAAAATTGGCTAAATCATACATCGATAAAGGAGAATTGGTTCCGGATCAGGTGACAACAGATATGCTGATTGATGAAATCAGAAAACCGACTGACACTAATGGTTTCATTTTTGACGGATATCCAAGAACTGTTGCTCAGACAGAGGCATTGGAAAAAATCGTTAAAGAAGAACTCAATGACGAGATTGATATCTGTCTTTCTTTAGTGGTGGAGGACAAAATTTTGGTTGAAAGACTTCTGAAAAGAGGTGAAACCAGCGGAAGATCAGACGACAGCAATGTAGAGATCATCGAAAACAGAATTAAAGAATATTATACTAAAACAGCAGAAGTAGCCGAACTTTATAAGCAACAGGGAAAATATGTTGAAATAAACGGTGTAGGAGGAATCGATGAGATTTCCCAAAAACTCTTCGCTGAAGTAGAGAAAATTAAATAATCGAGGTTCGGGATACGGGATTCGTATTTTCGTCCCGTAACTCGCAACTCGTAACAAAAACTATATGTCTAACTTTGTAGATTACGTAAAAATCCATTGTAAAAGCGGACACGGAGGAGCAGGCTCTGCCCACCTTCGCCGCGAAAAGTATATTCCTAAAGGAGGTCCTGACGGAGGTGACGGAGGTCGTGGAGGACACGTCATTATGAGAGGAAATGCTCAGGAATGGACTTTACTTCCACTTCGATACACGCGTCACATAAAAGCTGAACGTGGTGAAAACGGAGCAAAAAACCAGCTGACAGGAGCTGATGGTTCTGATATTTATATTGATGTTCCTATCGGCACTATCGCTAAAAATGAAGAGGGGGAAATTATCGGTGAGATCCTTGAAGACAAGCAGGAAATCATTTTGATGGAAGGGGGAAAAGGAGGAAGAGGAAACGAATTCTTCAAATCTTCTACCAATCAAACACCAAGATATGCTCAACCCGGAATGGATGGTGAGGAAGGTTATATTGTTTTCGAGCTTAAAATTCTGGCAGATGTTGGATTAGTGGGATTCCCGAATGCAGGAAAATCGACGCTTTTAGCTTCTGTTTCTGCGGCAAAACCTAAGATTGCCAACTATGCCTTTACCACTTTGACTCCTAACCTAGGAATCGTGGATTACAGGAATTACAAATCATTTGTAATGGCTGATATCCCGGGGATCATTGAAGGCGCAGCAGAAGGAAAAGGTCTGGGACACAGATTTTTAAGACATATCGAAAGAAACTCTATTCTGTTATTCCTGATTCCAGCAGATTCTGAAGATCATTATCAGGAGTTTAAAATTCTTGAAAATGAATTGAAGGAATATAATCCTGAACTTATGGATAAGGACTTTATTGTATCAGTTTCTAAAGCTGACCTTCTGGATGATGAACTGAAAAAAGAAATTTCAGCTGAATTTCCGGAGAATAAGCAACCCTTATTCTTTTCAGGGGTTACCGGAGAAGGTCTTACTGAATTGAAAGATGCTATCTGGAAGCAACTTCACGGATAAAATTTAGAATAATTTATCAAAATATAATCCGTCTCACCTTGGGTGAGACGGATTTTTTATTTATGATCATTTAGTGCAGATCAAAACTCTTTCATTCTGAGAGAAGCCATAATAAGTATCTTTTGAAAATGTTCTTACCAATACAGTAAAACCAGCTTCTTTTAATCTTGATTCAAGTCCTTTCACCGAATAAACTCTTACATGATCTTCCTGTCCAAAATGCTCCAGCCTCTCTGCTTCTGTGGTGATTGAGTAATCTTCATATATTTCGCCATCTTTAAAAGGAGTTTGGATCAACACCTTACCTTCTTTTTTAAGAACCCTGTATAGTTCACTCATTGCTTCCCTATCGTCAACGATATGTTCTAAAATGTGATAGCAAACAATCAAATCAAAAACCTCCTCTTCACTGTCAATATGGGTAATATCATAGCGATAATCTGCTATAAAATCATTTCCGAAATCTGTAGCAAAATAACGGATATCACTTCTTCTTTTCCACTTTTTGTATAACATCCGGGAAGGAGAAAAATCTAAAAATGATTTTCCCGGTTTTAAAAATTCTTCGTTCAAAAGTTGATATAATCTACGTCCTCTTGAAATACTTCCGCAAATTGGGCAAATGAGATCGCCGTTTTCAAGTTGGGCAAAACTCTTAAGTTGGGTTTCACAAATATTACATTGATTATTTTTTCCTTTATAAAAGGGAATTAAAAGTTTTCTGAGTCTTTCTTCATTGTCAAAAAGAGCTTTCTGAGGAAGAATATTTTTAGCTACAGATTTAAAAAAATTGTACATAGTAAGGTGGTAGAATTACGATCTTCAAAATAACAAAAAATATTATCAAAATCCCTTTTCCAACTAATTTTATCTTCAACTTTTTATGAATAAAAAATTTGGAATAATTATTGACTGATCATACCAAATATAAAACTATGAAATATCTACTAGGGATTTGTGCATTTGTATTTTTATTTTCATGCACTTCTCAAAAAAGCACAAATACATACTCTAAAATTGAATATCAAGCCTCTCCTTGTTTTGGATTTTGTCCGGTTTTTAAAATGACCATTAATCCTGACAGGACTGCGATTTTTGAAGCTGAACATTTTAATTTCAATGAAAAACCATCAAAAGATGAATTTTCCAAACCTCGTGAAGGAACTTTTAAAGGAACCATCAAAGAAGAGGATTACAATAAGTTAATTAGTTTACTGAATGGGTTACATGTAAAAGATTTAAATGATCAATATGGAAACCACAATGTCACCGATCTTCCCACTTCTTATTTAAGAATCAAATTTGCTGACGGAACTTCAAAAAATGTAGAAGATTATGGAAAACGCGGAAGTGCAAAGCTTTCGGAAGTTTATCATTTTTTTGAAGATCTTAGAAAAAACCAACAATGGACGAAGGTAGAATAATTTTATTATACTTACATACAAATAAATGGCTGTCCGTATCCGGACAGCCATTCCCCTTACAATTAAAATAATCTATACTTATGATAAAGTATGGTATAAAATATTACTGAACAATGATTTTTTTGGAAGTACTTGTTCCATTATCCAATTTGATCACCAACAGATAAGATGATTTTGGTAGTTTCTCTACAGATACTGTTGAAGCTTTTCCATCAAGAACAATTTTTCCTGACAGGTCATAAAGTATCCAGCCGGCCACCTGATTTCTCCCTGAATCAATTTTAACGATTGTAGAGGCAGGGTTAGGATAAATCTTAACCTCAGAAGAACCGATATTCGGTTTTGTCTTGGCAAATTCAGGCTCAATCCTACTGGTCATACCCGCCATTCCTCCTTTGAGAAATGGAGAAGTACAAGGTCCTGTATATGCAGTAAATACTCCATCCGAAACCGGCTTATAATAAAATCCAGGAAGTAACTTCACATTCGTTCCCGCCTTATATTTTACTTTCACATTATCTTCTATTGAAGAAGAAGCTAAAATAGTTTGTCCGGCCTGATAATTTTGAGAACTGGTTACTGGTGTTGTAATGGTTAAAACGTCCGGGCAAGAATTGGCAGCATCAAATGTAGGAATTAACTGAGGGAAGGAAAACCCATTTCTAGTTCCTGCCATCGGCGTGATCATCGTTAATGGATTTACAGTTGGACTCCAAACATTTGGGGTATTGATCACTCGCCAGTCATAAGCTGGATTGGGATAAGTCTGAGATTCAAAAAAAACTTCGTAATATCCGTATCCGTCATTCTGAAGTTTAACGTTAGTTATCAAATAGATCTTTCCATCAGGTGCTCTTTGCATACTTGCAGTAGTTCCGTGAAGTGGAAGATCATATTGGGACCAACTTACTCCTGCAAGACTTCCCGTACTAATATTATACATGGCTAATCCTGATTGGCTAATAAGCCCCTGCGGATAAAGACACAGACAAGCAGAAGCTCCGATAAAATATAAAATGTTACTATCCGGAGAAAACTCCGCACTGTTTGGAGTATCACTATCATCACTGTAATATGGAGAACCACTACTCGCGGCAATATTAAAGCCATTGGATACACTACCTGTGATTGTATCAAAGTCATAGAGAAGTACTGACTGGAATTTTCTTGTAAAAAGCTTTTTCCCATTGGGCGATATTTTGATAAAAGAACCATATTGCATTCCTGCACTTACTACGGGAGTAGTATTCACTCCATTTGAGTCAACTTTATAAGATAAGAAGTTACCATTATTACCCGTTACAATCCAAAATGAATTTCCATCACTGCCATACACTGAAGTCAAGGCATTCGTTGGCGAATTGGTAAATAATATGTTATTTTTCGAAGTCACCTTACCCAAACCGCCATTTAAAGACATATCTACAATGGCATACCTCAATCCATACTTTGTAGGAGTCGAAGGGCTTGGAACTAGAGTCTGATCCTTCATATTTCTATCTCCATTAATGTAAAATACATAATATTTTGTATCTGAACCCGGTAATGGGACAATGACAGAAGATTGATCTGAAGGGTTTCCTAAGTAATTGTATTCTGGAGAATTGGCCAAAAACAAGTCACCTCCGTTATCCATGAGCACATTATTTTTATTATAAATATTGTATCCATTAGAATAAAAAAGCAGATTTCCCGTATTTTTATCGCTGATTACTGAGCTTGCATATCTAATATAAGGATTTAACCCGGTAGTTTGTGTAAATCCGTTCGGGGCTACCGTATTATCAAATTTCCAATTATTATTTCCAAACCTCCAGTTATCATTTTCATGCTGTGCCTGCATCAGGCCACTTCCTATCATCGCAAAGATTAATAGGAAGATGTTTTTAGTTTTCATATGTATAGTTTGGGAGTATTACAATGAATTGATTTTACTTTTCAGTTTTTCAATTTCTTCCTTCTGTTGTTTTAATTGATTTTTTTGATCGGTAAGTTGTCCGTTCTGGTCAATCAGATGCAGAGTAAGTTCTTCTACTTTCTTTAACAGTAAAATATTCATTTCCTTTAATTCAATGCCATTCTTAATAGCTTCTTCCGTTGTAGGCACTTCTGGTAAATGACCATTTTTGTTAATAAACTTTGCCAGATCGTTCAGAGGCATTAACGGGTACCCTTTTTCAAAAACATAATCTGCCCATCCGTTGTTTGCAGCAATATCAACTTTAATTTTCTCTGTTCTGATTCCGTCTTTTACAAATAATTTATATTTGTGTCCATCTGTAGAGACACCATCTGCAGGTAGCTGAGCGCTGAATTGCCCGATACCAACGGTTCCGTTGTTTCCAAAGATCCAGTTTCCGATATTCAGTTGATTATCTATAGTTGCAGCGGTAGCTTGTACTCCTGATCCTATAAAAATATTTTGATTTCCCTGAACCAGGGTTTCAGCAGCGTGAGTTCCGATGACAATATTATCATTTCCGGTAGTAAAAATTTTCATTGATCTTTTTCCAATTGAAATATTTCTACTTCCATTCTTAAGATAGGTCAATGAGGCTGCTCCAACAGCTGTATTCTCAATAATATTATCAGTAGCTGAACTATTGTAGCCACCCAATGCTGCATTTCCCACGGCTGTATTTTCATTCATAGTCCCTAATCCACCGAGAGAATTTGACCCTACTCCTGTATTACTGTTCCCTATGTTTCCCTGCATCATGGAATTGCTTCCGATAGCTGTATTAGAGCCTCCTGTTGTAATAGATCTCCCTGAATTGGAACCTATAGCAGTATTTGCCCCTCCTGTAGTATCATTGATAAGTGAACCTATCCCTAAAGAAGTATTGGCTTTTCCTGTGGCAACTTCATTACCTCCACCTAAAAATAAGTTGGTATCCCATCCTAAGCTGGTATCCATATTCTGAAAAATGATTCTTCCTTTGGGAGTAAGCTTCATCAATTCAGTGTTATTCACTTTAAAAACAAGAGGTTGATTGTCTGTAGTCCCGACAAAGTTGGTTCCAGGAGTTGTTCCTGAATTTCCGGTAGTGCTCCAGGATTGAGCATTGGCCTGCAGACCAGCTACGGCAGCAAGCAAAATAACGATTTTTTTCATGGTTAAAATTTAGTTCTACACCAAATATACCACATAACTTGGGAGTATATTTATTAAATTACATTAAAAATTTATAAAGTTTACAGGTATCAAAAAAATCAACTATTTGTAAAAATATGATCTGCTCAAAATCGCTACCCAACGAAAGCTAACAACAACCTGAAATTCTTAAAAATATTTGGAGTACCTTTGCAGAATGTAATTCTTTCAGACTGAAGGAATTTTTATTTAAATTTTAAAATAATTCATTTGAATTTTACAGACTTAAACTTAATAGAACCTATTGCCAAGGCAATCCAGGAACAAGGATATACTCATCCGACTCCTATTCAGGAAAGATCAATTCCTGATATTTTACAAGGAAGAGACTTCCTGGGATGTGCGCAAACCGGAACCGGTAAAACAGCAGCCTTTTCTATTCCTATTTTACAGAATTTATCCAACAATAAAGTTTCAAACAAGCATATCAAAGCTTTAATCCTTACGCCAACAAGAGAATTGGCTATTCAGATTGAAGAAAACATCAATGCCTACGGAAAATACCTGCCGTTGAAGCAACTGGTAATTTTCGGAGGTGTAAAGCAAGGAAACCAGGAAGCGGCTCTAAAAAAAGGAGTTGATATTCTTGTAGCAACTCCGGGAAGACTTCTTGATTTTATTGCACAAGGCATAATCAGTCTTAAAAATCTTGAAATTTTTGTTCTTGATGAGGCAGACAGAATGCTTGATATGGGTTTTGTACACGATGTAAAAAGAGTTATCAAGCTTTTACCGCAAAGAAGACAAACATTGTTTTTTTCTGCAACTATGCCTGCTGAAATTCAGAAACTGGCTAATTCCATCCTTAACAACCCTGTAAAGGTAGAAGTAACACCTGTTTCCTCTACTGCTGACACTATTAAACAATCGGTTTATTTTGTGGAAAGGGAAAATAAACTGAATCTGCTTTCTCACATCCTGCAAAATGACATTGCTGATTCCGTATTGGTATTTGCGAGAACAAAACATGGTGCGGATAAAATTGCAAGAAAACTTCAAAAGGACAATATCTCTGCAGAAGCAATCCATGGAAATAAATCTCAGAATGCAAGGCAAAATGCACTGAATAATTTCAAATCCGGAAAAACAAGAGTTTTGGTAGCTACTGATATTGCAGCAAGAGGAATTGATATTGATGAATTAAAATTCGTAATCAACTTTGAGCTTTCAGACGTTTCTGAAACCTATGTTCACAGAATTGGAAGAACGGGAAGAGCTGGAGCAGAAGGAACTTCAATCTCTTTTGTAGACGGACTTGATCTTTTAAACCTGAAAAATACAGAGAAACTGATCGGAAAGAAAATTCCTATTATAAAGGATCATCCTTTCCATACAGATGATCTTGTTGCGGAAAAAAGAGATTCCAACAACAAGCCAGTACGTGCTGGAGGTGGTGAACAGCAAAGGCCAAAACAACCTTCAAAAGGGCCTAGAAGCAACGGAAATAAGAAGAAACCAGCTTCTCCTACTGCATCGGTTGGATTCAAAAAGCCTAAAAACAAGAACTTCACAAGAAAAAAATAAAAATAAAACCCTTTTCAGATCTGAAAAGGGTTTTATTTTACTATTGCGCAGCTACAAAAAGAGCCTTTGCATTTTCTGTCGTTATCCTGTCGATTTCAGAGAAATCCTTTCCGTAGATATTCACCAGCTTCCCTGCAACCAGATCCAGATAAGAACTTTCATTTCTTTTTCCTCTGTGGGGAACGGGAGCTAGATAAGGGGAATCTGTTTCCAGTACAATCTTATCTAAAGGAACTTCAAGTAAAAACTGGTCAATTTTTCCGTTTTTAAAGGTCACTACTCCACCAATTCCAAGGATAAAATTCAAATCAATGGCATGTTTTGCCTGTTCAAGATCTCCGGAAAAGCAATGGAAAATACCTCTTAGTTTGGGATGCTTTTTTCTTTCCAGGACTTCAAACGTTTCATTGAAGCTTTCTCTGGTATGTATAACAATCGGAAGGTCTTTTTCTATTGCCCAATCAATCTGTTGTTCAAAGGCCTTAACCTGTATGTCCAGCGTTGTTTTATCCCAGTATAAATCAATTCCAATTTCTCCGATAGCAGGGAAATGTCTTTGATCAAGATAATTTTTAACAATTTCCAGTTCTTTTTCCCACGATTCCGGTTTTACATAACACGGATGCAATCCCATCATTGAAAAAATCTGTGTTGGATATTCGGTTTCCAGCTGCAACATCTTTTCGTGTGATTCGGAATCGATGGCAGGAAGATAAAATTCTGTAATTCCTTTGTCTAAAGCTCTCTGAATGGCTTCCTTTCGGTCCGCATCAAATTCTTCAGCATAGAGGTGGGTATGTGTATCAATCATTTTTTTATAGTTTTAACAGATCTTCATACGGGTTTTCAAGATTCATCAGTATTCCGAAGGCAGGTTCGGTCTTTATGCCCTGTTTTTTAAGTTCTATTATTTTTTGTTTAAATTCTTCTCCTTTCTCCTGTAGTATTTTGTACTCGGCGATCATGTGCCGGTATGCATTCTGTTGCTCAGAAGGTTTATTCTGTCCAAAAATTTCAATCGGAAATTCTTCCAGCATAAAGTTTATAACGATACTTTTTTCTCCATTTATGACCGTGTTTTCCACTTTCATATCGGTACCGGACGGTAGTAAGGGTACTATATCTTCCAAAAATTCTTTTTCAAATCTCAGATTAACCTCACAGATAATATCGAGATCACTGCTCTCAATATCGATTTCAATAGGAATAGTACCTGCTAAAATGGGGGAATAATCTTTTAATTTCTCAAAAATACGATGTTTTGTAAGAACTTCATAAGCTCTTTTCTGGGTTTCATTACCATTTTTCAAATAGTCAATTCTGGTAAAATCGATCATTTAAAATATTTTATGTTTTACCTTTTCTCTTTGCTTTTCAATTCTTTGATCTAATTTTTCTCTGAATTCAATAAATTTTGGATCTTTTTTATCATGGGTCTTATGCTCTAAGGCTCTCATGATTTTAAAATTTTCCCTGATAAAATCTTTTGTATCCTCTGAGAAGTAAGAATCTCCGAATTTATCAAAAATATAATTAACCGCCTGAGTACTTGGATGAATCATATCTTCTTTATAAAAACGATAATCTCTCAGATCATCCATCAAAATTTCATATACCGGCAGATAATGACAATCTTCAAACAGAGAAATTGATTCATGGATAGCGGTAATTAATTTGGATTTACTCAGTTGATTTTCCACCATACCATCTTTTGTGTGACGAACAGGTGAAACAGTAAACAAAATTTGTACTCCTTCTTTGGAGATGTCTTTAAGATCAAGAATTGTATTATAAATTGCAGAAGTAAGCTCCTGATGTGACAAAAATCTTTTTTCAAAAAATTTCTGTGGAATTTTATGACAGTTTGCTACCAGTTTTTTCTTGGGAATAAATTCATAAATGAACGAACTTCCATACGTAATAATAATCCAGTCCGCTTCTTGAAGAAAGGCGTTTCCAGCTTCAATAGATCCATTAATTTTGTCTAAAGTCTGATGGATATATCTTGTATCAAAACTGCTATGATGATCCAGAGAAATGTATTCATCATTATACGTAATTAAATCTTCTTCTTCATAAAAGGCGGAGTCATGAAGAATCTTTACCTCATTATGAATCGAGAAGGGATTAAAGATTGTACCAAAAGGATTATTAAGTGTCTGAAGCTGTCCCTGCTGCAACAAATCAGTCATTTCAGAAGCAAAACATGAACCTATTGAAAATATTTTATCTTCAATTTCAATTTTTTTTTCTGATGCAGGAATATCAACTTCTGTTCTGAATTTCATGAGTAAGGAATTGAGGTTTAGAAATAGGGCTTAGATTGTTTCCCTACATCCTAAGCCCCACTTCTGTTACTATATTTTAACTCTCTCTTCTTAACAAATAATTTGCCAGTTCGATAAACGGTTTTTTCTTTTCTTCCGGAATATCAATTTTCTGAAGGTAGCTTTGTCCGATTTCATTATGCTTTTCGATAAGACGAAGTGCTTTTTCGTCCACTTTGGTTCTTCTGAAAATCTTTTCTACTCCATACACTTTGTCGATATTTTCAGTTTTTTTTAGAATACCAGTAATCCAGCTCTTTTCTTTCTTCTTCGGTAGCATGTTCTCTTGCTAAAAGGTAAAGAACCGTTTTCTTATTTTCGTAGATATCTCCTGCATGTTTCTTTCCAAACTGTGCCTGATCTCCAAAAACATCAAGGTAATCATCCATAATCTGGAAGGCAATTCCGATATGCTTTCCAAAGTTGAAAATAGCCTTTGCGTCCTTAAAGTCGGCTCTGGCAATTAAGGCTCCGATTTCAAAAGAAGAAGCACTTAAAACACCTGTCTTGTAGGTAATCATTCTGATGTAATCATCAAACGTCACGTCTCCCTGAGTTTCAAAATTGATATCGTATTGCTGTCCTTCACACAGTAAAAGACCGGTATGGGTAAAAATTCTGATACAAGCTTTAAAAATTTCCGGTTCAAGATCCTCGAAAAATTTATACGCTTTCAGCATTAATCCGTCTCCCGAAAGAATTCCTACATTAATCCCATGCAACGTGTGTATGGTAGGTTTATTTCTTCTCAAAGGAGCTTCATCCATAATATCGTCATGGATAAGGGTAAAGTTATGGAAAAACTCTATGGCCAGTGCCGGTTTTATAGCCTCTTTAAGATCTCCGCCAAACAGATCACAAGCCATCAGCACCATAATGGGGCGAAGACGCTTACCACCGTGCGAAATGATATAATTCATCGGCTCATACAGCTGTGTAGGTTTATCTTTAAAGGTATACTTATTGATGGCGTCTCCAACAATCTGCTGGTATCTGTCTAAAAATTCCATAAAATCTTATAATTTGAACAAAAATACGATTTTTCGAGGCTTTATAAAACAAAAAACTTTGCCCGGATGGACAAAGTTTATATGTTTATTTCAAATTCTGTATTAGAAAAGGAAGGTTACAATAAGATAAGTAATTCCTGCTACAATAGCTGAAATAGGAATTGTAAGTACCCAAGCCCAAAGAAGGCTTACGGTAATCCCCCATCTTACTGCGGATACTCTTTTTGTTAATCCTACCCCAATGATGGAACCTGTGATCGTATGTGTCGTAGATACAGGAATACCGAAGTGGTCTGTAATAAACAAAGTAATAGCTCCAGCAGTTTCTGCACTTACTCCTTCTAATGAAGTTACTTTTGTAATTTTAGTTCCCATTGTTTTGATGATTTTCCAACCACCACTCATTGTTCCTAAACCAATAGCAAGGAAAGAAACTAACGGTACCCAAAGGTAGTGCTGAGCAAAATAATCAAAACGTCCTGCTGCAGGAATATTCAGATAAATCGGGTCATGAAGCATTTCCACGTGATAATAAATCAATGCTGCCCCTATAATCCCCATTACTTTCTGAGCATCATTCAAACCATGTCCTAAGCTGAATAGCGCTGAAGAAGCCAGCTGCAATCTCTTAAATGACTGATCTGCCTTGTGAGGATTTGATCTTTTATAAAGGTGAACAATAATTAATGTAATAATAATTGAGATAATCATCCCTATGATCGGTGCCATGAAAATGAACAGGAAAATAGGAATTACTTTATCGAACTTAACAACACTTTGATGCGTCACCTGATTGAAAGCTTCTTTTGCTGTATCCCAGAAACCAAGTCCTGGCTGCGCTGCGGCTACCTCATGATAATCCAGCATGAAAGCATGCATTAAAGCGGCTCCCAGAAACCCTCCGATCAGCGTATGAGAAGATGAGGAAGGGATACCAAACCACCATGTTAAAAGATTCCAGGCAATGGCGGCTACCAGACCTGAAAATATAACTTCCAGCGTGATAAAATTTTCATTAACTGTTTTGGCAATCGTATTACCAATTTTGAATTCTCCAATAATATAAGCAGCAATAAAGAATGCGGCGAAGTTCCAAAGTGCTGCCCATAGTACAGCCTGGAATGGAGTTAAAACTTTTGTAGAAACGATAGTTGCAATTGAGTTGGCTGCATCATGAAAACCATTAATGTAATCGAAGATTAATGCCAGCGCAATAATAACTACAAGTAAAATCGGAAATTCCATTTGTTACTGTGTATTTTTTATGCGTATTTAATCATGATGTTCTCAATCGTGTTGGCAACATCTTCTGCTTTGTCAGTTACAATCTCAAGATAGTTCAGTACAGATGAAACTTTAATAATGTTGATAGCATCATTGGTTTCAAATAATTCTACCATTGAGTTGGAAAGCAAATCGTCAGCAATATTTTCGATAGAGTTTACTTTGATACACGCTTCTTTTACCTGCTCCATGTTTTTGAATCCTTTAAGGTTCTTCATCGCATTCTGAATTTCAAGACATGCTTTGTGGATCAATAAAGAGAAGTCTGAATACGCCTTCATCTCCGGTGACTTGTATAGGAAAATATATTTTGTAGAAGCGTAGATATAATCAGCGATATCATCTAGTCCTGTTGCCAATGTGTGAATATCTTCACGGTCGAAAGGAGTAATGAAGTTTTTCCCTAATTCTACGAAAATTTCATGTGTAAGTTCATCATTTTTATGCTCGAAGTCGCTCATTTTCTTCAACATAGAGTCATCATTAAGATCGAAATCTTTAATTCCTGCGTTGAATTCTTCAGACATTGCAACTAGATTTTCAGTTACTTTTTCAAAAAGTACAAAGAAGATTTTATCTTTTGGTTGAAAAGCGTGGAAAATATTACCAATTCCCATTTTTTAGTATTTATAATTCGTGTGCAAATTTCTTAAAAAAGGATCGCACCTGAAACTATCTAACATTAAGTTTTGTTAACATTCGCTTACCTCCTGTAATCAAATAAAAAAACCGACATTACTGCCGGTTTTGTATGATATAAACAAGGGTTAGTTTGCTACTTCAGCCCTCATATCTTTTCCTTTGAATTTCATTGACTGAATATTGCTAAGGACATTGTCTTTAAATGATTTTTCAACTTCGAAGAAAGAGAATTTCTCTAAGATTTCAATATCACCGATTTCTGCTCTTTTCTTGCTTTTTCCGCCAGCAGTAGCTTTGTTGATAATATCTAAAACATCAAGTTTCTTCAAATGGTCTTTTTTCCCAAGGTTGAAGAAGAATCTTACCATGTTTTCATCTCTTCTTCTTGGCTTTCCACCACGTTCTCTGTCTCTTCCACGATCTCTGTCTCTGTCGCGACCTCTGTCTCTATCTCTGTCACGTCCACGATCTCTTCTTGAGTAATCATCATCTCTGCTGCTTAACTTCTGCTCAACAAGGTCATGTTTGTCTTTGTAATATAAAGCAAGATCTTTCAATTGGAACTGTAACAACTGGTGTACTAGTTCTTCTTTTGTAAAGTTGCTTAGGTCCGGGATTAAGCTATCGTCAAATTCGAAAAGATCTTCGTGTTCTGTCAATAATTTTTCAAAAACACCACCTACCTGAGCCTTAATAATCTGGTCTCCTGTAGGAATAAATCTTTCGTGGATTTCAATTTTAGTAGCAGATTTGATTTGCTTCAATTTTCTGCTTTCTTCAGGCTTGATTAAAGCCATAGAAATACCGTCTTTTCCTGCTCTACCTGTTCTTCCACTTCTGTGAACGAATACTTCAGGATCATCAGGTAAAGAGAAATGGATTACGTGAGTCAGAGAGTTTACATCTAATCCTCTTGCTGCAACGTCTGTAGCAACAAGGATATCGATATTTTTCAATCTGAACTTCTTCATTACCGTATCTCTCTGCGCCTGAGAAAGGTCTCCGTGAAGAGCATCAGCTGCATAACCGTTCTGCATCAGGAAATCTGCAACCTCCTGAGTTTCCATTCTCGTTCTACAGAAGATAATAGAATACTGATTAGGATTGGCATCGATTAATCTCTTCAACGCTTCTTTTTTCTGACGGTATCCTACCACATAGTACTCATGAGTAATGTTCTTCTTCACTTCGTTGATAGAACCTACTGAAATACGGTGAGGTTTGGTAAGATAGTTTTTGGAAATTCTTTCCACTTCTTTATTCATCGTAGCCGAGAATAAGAAAGTTTGTTTTGTTTCCGGAGTTTCGCTTAGAATGGTTTCCAATTCGTCTTTGAATCCCATAGAAAGCATTTCATCAGCTTCGTCTAATACTAACCAATGAATCGCAGAAAAGTCAAGTGCTTTTCTGTTGATAAGATCAATTACTCTACCAGGCGTTCCCACAATAATTTGTGGTTTATCCTTCAAAGATCTCATTTGCTCTACAATACTACTTCCACCATAAACCGCAGTAGTTTTGATGTCTTTCATATACTTAGAGTAATTCTTTATGTCCTTCGAAATCTGAAGACATAATTCCCGTGTCGGACAAAGCACCAATAATTGGATTTTGCGACTCGTATCGTCAATCATATCCAAAATCGGAAGCGAAAACGCTGCTGTTTTGCCTGTCCCTGTCTGCGCAAGTGCGATCAAGTCGCGAATATCTGAAAGAATAAAAGGGATAGTCTGTTTTTGGATTTCTGTTGGGCTTTCGTAGCCCAGTTCGCCAATTGCCTTAAGGATATCAGGACTTAAATTGGTTTCCGTAAATAAATTCATTAACTATTTTAAAATTTTTGCAAAGATACAATAAATATTTGACTTGTTTTTGAACAAAGTTTTAAATATGCAAACTTAAATTCAGAATCTTTTAATATATTTTTATTTTTTTGAAAATTAAATCTAAAAAAAACAGGCTTGGGTTAAAAAGTTGTTAAACATTATTTTTTTTTATTAAATTGGATTAATTTTTTCTGTATTATTTATGAATTTTCAAAAATAAAACCATGGAATGTTATTTTTCCCCTTTAATGTTTCATTGAATTACGTAAATTTGATTATCATTCTAACAACATCAACCTATGTCAGCAAGCATTTCTCCCAAAACATTCGATTTTCTAAAAAAGTTAAATAAAAACAATAACAGAGAATGGTTTAATGAAAACAAGAATCTTTACACAGAATCTCAGGAAAATGTTATTGGTTTCCTGGATGATCTTCTTAAAGAAATGTCTCAATTTGACGAAGAACTTGCGAAAATTGACAGTAAAAAAGCATTATTCAGAATTTACAGGGATACCCGGTTTTCTAAGGATAAAATTCCGTATAAAACGAATTTTGGTGCTTCTTTAGGAATGGGAAAAGGTAATCAGAAAGGCGGCTACTACCTTCATATGGAACCTGGAAAATCCTTTTTAGCAGGAGGAATTTATATGCCTGAATCTTCTGTTTTGAAAGAAGTCCGTAAAGAAATTTCTTTATATGGGAATGAATTTCTTGCCATCTTACAGAGTAAAGAGTTTAAAAAACACTTTCCTGAACTTGACCAGGATGACAAGCTTAAAAAAGTACCTCAGGGTTTTGAAAAGGAAGATCCTATGGCAGAGTATCTGAAACTTAAAAATTTCATTGTACTGTATCACTTAAGGGATGAAGATGTTTTGGATAAAAATGCAGTTAAAAACATGACTAAAGTTTTCAAATTGATGAAACCTTTTAATGACTTTCTCAACACTCCCTTCCATTAGAAAAAACAGATAAAAATCTTCTTTTTAATCTGATCATTTGATTAACAGGTCGCTCCTACGGAGCTTCCCCAAATAATTTTTGCTTTCTATGAACAGGATGCTCATACGGAGCCTATTTAAAAAAATTGAAGCTTTTTGTATAAATCTGAAAAACCCGATTGATTTGTCAATAAAAAAACATTTATAAACATCTACTTATTCTACATTTAATTCTTCTTTCTGATCAATAAGAAATATATTTTCCCATAAAAACACCCATAAACACTAATAGCTGATTTTCAGATTATTATATTTAACATTTTTTAAGATAAGTTTTACATTTTTGTTTATCTTTGCTGTTCGTCAAAAAGTCAAGGATGTCTTTATACCAAAAAATTGCAGAAAAACTACAATATATAAGTCCGAGTTTTTACAAAAAAAGATATTTTAAGAGCTTACACCATCTTAATAAAGATAATTTTTCGGCACGCAATGTAGAACCGGAACTGGTATGGATTAAAGAATACCTTCCTAAAAATGCTGTAATACTGGACATTGGTGCGAATGTAGGAACCTTTCTTTATCAATTGGAAGACAAGCTGGATCATGAGCATATTTATGGTTTTGAACCTAATAAAAAATTGTACCTGCGGTTAAAAAGATTATTTCCTTCTATGCATATATTTCCATTGGCTCTTTCTGATGAAAATACGATGGCGGAATTTAAAGTTCCTGTAATCAATGGAAAAACAGTGGCTTCCCGTGGAACTTTGAATACCTCTTATAGAGAGAGCGGCGAAGAAACAAGCTTAACCGAACAGGTAAAAGTAATCAAACTCGACGATTGGGCTGCTATAGAGCATTTTAACAGACTTGATTTTATTAAAATTGACGTGGAAGGAAATGAACTAAAGACCTTGTACGGAGCTAAAGAAACCATCAGACAGTTCCTTCCGACACTCATGGTCGAGATGGAACAAAGACACCACCAAACACCTATATGGAATGAGATCTCGGAAGTAAAAAGCTGGGGGTATGAAGCTAAATATCTTAACAGAAACAGCTTTACTCTGGAAATTCTTACTGAGGAAATCATATCACAAAATACAAACGACGAAAAAAATAAAACTCAGTACATCAACAATATTATTTTTATACCTAAAAACCCTTAAAACAACTTATGAGTGTAGTAGCGAGACAAGGCTTCAAATATTCCATTATCGGCTATATTGGTTTTTTGCTGGGCACAGTTTCCGCAATTTTCATTTTCCCGAACGACTTTGAATTTTATGGAAAACTTCGCTATATTCTTCCTACTGCTGAAATGCTGGTTCCTTTTGTGGTACTGGGAATCTCTTATTCCAATGTGAAATTTTTTCATACAGTAGAAAAGGACGGTAAGAAACAGAATATGCTCTCCTTGTCGTTGCTGACTGTTTTAATCAACTTTCTCATTTTTACGGTTGTATTTTTTATACTCCCTTATTTTTACCCTAAGTTCATACACTCGGAAGCATGGAAGATGAAAGAAATGATCCTTCCACTGATATTGATCCTCTCTTTTTGTGCTATTTTCAATAAGTACACTTCTAATTATAAAAGAATCGTTGTTTCTAATATTTTTGACAATCTGTTTCCTAAAATAGCTAATCTAGGTGCATTTTGTTTATTTTATTACTTTGCCTTATCTCAAAAAATCTCCTTTGTATTCTTCTTCGGGGTATTTGCAATGATGCTTTTCGGGTATATTTATTACACCAATAAACTTGAAAAGATACAACTTGATTTCAATACAGATTATTTCAAAAAGAATAATTTCTGGAAAGAATTTTTCAACTATAGTTTTTTTGGTTTTTTAGGAACATTTGGAAATTATCTGGCTATTAACAGCTTTATGATCGGGGAATTTCTGGGTATGGAAGAAGTGGGAATCTACTCCGTGTTATACGCTTTGATTTCTTTGATCTCTATTCCTCAATTGGGGTTATTTAATATTTCCGCTCCTATCATTAACAAAACCCTGGCTGACGGGGATATGGTAGAACTGGACCGGTTCCACAAAAAGACCTCTTTATCTCTCTATTTTCTGGGGGCTGTACTATTCTCATGTATCATGGTAGGCTTTCCTTATCTGACCCAGTTTATGCCCAAAAACGGAACGATGCTCAGGGAGTACGAACCTGTAGTATGGATTTGGGGCTCTGCTGTACTGATTGATCTGGCGACCGGATTTAATGGAAACATCATTTCTCTTTCTAAGTATTACCGTTTCAATATTCTGGTGATGCTTTTACTAGCGGGATTAACGATTGGGCTGAATTATTATTTCATCAAAAATACACAGTTGAAACTTATTGGGATTGCCTTATCTACGGCAATTTCATTATCGATTTACAATGTCATCAAAATCATTTTCAATTATATTGTTTTCAAAGTATCTCCTTTGAGTATTGAAATGATTTTTGTTTCTATCATATGCACTTTAGCGATTACCGTTGCTATTGTTTTACCGAACTTCGACAGTAACCTGATTAACCTGGTGTATAAACCTTCTGTTGTTTTATTACTGATCTACATTGGAAATTACTTCACCAAGATATTTCCTTTGGAAGATTATCTGAATATGAGGTTTATCAGAAGTATTTTTAAGTTTTAAAAGTGAGGAAAGTACTGCAGTACTGATCTTAGTTAGAAATAAGCCTGCTTAAAAAGTTCTCAAGTGTTTCCTGAACTTTCTGTTTTCCATATGTTTTTTGAAAATCATATTTCTTCTCTGAAAGCTCTTTGAGCTGTTCAAAAACGTTTCCGTTTTCAGGGATAATGAAATCCAGTTTTGAAGAATAATCGGCAGGGAAAACTGCCAATTTACCATAAGCTATAGCATCTCCGAGGTTTCCGGTCATTTTTGTTTTGCCATACATTTCTTTCATGCTAAAAAACTCAGTTTCCTGTTGAATCGGACACCAGAGAATATCTGCTTTCCGCATATGGCTTTCAAAATCTTCTGCAGAAATTCTTTCAGAAAAATAAGCAATCTTAATATTTTCGGGCAATTTTCCGGCAAGTCCCTCTAATTGTTTCAGTTCACTGTCCTTTGCTTTTCCAAGGAATATAAATTCACATTGCTGGTCTGTCTTTAACCCTTTAATCGTGTTAAAAATATAACTGTAATCCCTTCTCTTCTGCGAAACCCCTCCTGGTATTACAACCTTCAATGCATCACTGGAAAACTTTTCGTCATATTTTGTGTAAAACAATGGTAAAAACTGATATTTTCCAGCAACCAAAGCATTATCCAACACCAAAAGAGACGCAGATTTCTGATATACCTTTGAGGAATAAAACAATCCTTCTTTAAGCCATAATTTGAGCCTGTAAGCAACATCACTTTTGAAAATGCTCTTCATCAGATCCCATTTTGAAGCTTTAATAAAATTGAGATTATGGGCAATAATCGCGGTGTTGTATTTTTTTGTAATCGCCAAAAAAGTATTGAAGAAACGATGTACGGTCCCTATAATAACCAGATCGTAATTCCGGGCTTTTAACTGATCCAGGATCATGGAGCTGTCGGATAGAAAAACCGACTGATCATCAGAACGGATCTGATCTTTAATTTTTTTTGAAAAATAATAGTCTACTTCGAAATCGCCGGAGTCTTCCATAATATCCAGGAAAGCTTGTGCTATTTCGGCGTGAGTGTCAATTTCTATGTAGGCTATTTTTTTCAACATTGAATTAATTTGAATTAAATCTGTACTGTGGTAAGTTTCGGCTAAAGCCGGCTGAATTTTTATTTTTTTATTGCGAATGGGCTAAAGCCCATTCCTATTGATATTTATTCTAAAACAACATCACATTTTCAGCCATTTCTTTTTCAACATTCTCCAGCGTTGGCCGTTTATTACTCTTTGTTCTTCTTTTGTAATCTTAAGTTCCAGGTTCTTAAACCGGCAACTTTCATAAGATTTTACTATTTCAAAGAAGAATGATAGAGATTTGCTTTTCATTGCTTCCTTTGAAGAGGCAATGTAAGCCAGAAAGCGGTTTAATCCCAGAAAATAAAAATATCTGCCGTAATAATCCGCAGGTTTTATTGTGTAATCGCTTCCTTTTACTTTAATAAGTTTTACGTGAAGTTCAGGAATCACCACTTCCTTCCAACCGAGATTTTCCAGAAGAATAGCATCAATATTATCCCACCCCAGCGTTTCCCTTAAACCTCCCATCTGTACAAAGCAGCTCTTACGATATGCTTTCATCGGCCCTCTGACATGATGTTTATTGGAATTACCTTCATACACCCAATCTCCATTTTTCTCAACGTACAACAGTCCTCCTACAAGTCCATAAGTTGGATTATTTATGAAAGCATCAGCTATCGATTCAAGGTAATTTTCCGGAAGGATGATATCGGCATCAAATTTACAGATGATATCAAACTCATCCAGATTCTGAATCTGTAATCCACTTTTAAAAGCATGAACAACCTTAGATCCGGGTTGGTGTCCGGATTTTTGAAGATTAATAGTTTCGAAACGAAAATCAGTTTCTGTATATCTTCCGATTACCGTGGCTGTTCCGTCTGTAGAACCGTCATTAACAACCACTACTTTGAAATCTTGGTAGTTCTGTTTCAATAAAGAGTCCAGAGTAAAGGAGAGATTCTGTTCTTCGTTATGGGCAGGAATTATAATTAAAAACCTCACGAATTTGGGTATAAATGATAAGTGATAAATGACAGAGATCGCCATTTATCACTTATGTATTGTTTTATATTATTTGTTATGCGGTTTCAGCATATTTTTAGGATCAAGAATTTCATCCAGTTTTTCCTGAGAAAGAACTCCTTTTTCCAGTACAAGATTGTAAACACTTTTTCCTGTTTCCAAGGCTTCTTTAGCAATCTCTGTAGATTTTTTGTAACCTATATACGGGTTAAGTGCTGTTACAATACCAATGCTGTGTTTTACCATATTCAGGCAAACTTCTTTATTGGCCGTAATTCCTACCACACATTTATCACGAAGAGTATCCAGTGCATTGCAAAGGAAGTTGATATTTTCCATGATAGCGTGGGAAAGTACAGGTTCCATTACGTTAAGCTGTAATTGTCCTGCCTCTGCCGCGAAAGTTACGGTAAGGTCATTTCCGATGACTTTAAAACAAACCTGGTTGACCACTTCAGGAATTACGGGGTTTACTTTCCCTGGCATGATGGAAGATCCCGGCTGCATCGGAGGAAGGTTAATCTCAAAAAGACCTGCTCTTGGTCCTGAAGAAAGTAATCTCAAATCATTACAGATTTTGGATAGTTTTACGGCAAGACGTTTTGTTGCTGAAGAATAGATCACATAAGATCCTGTATCAGGCGTAGCTTCCACTAAATCCGGTGCGGAAATAATAGGAAAACCTGTAATCTGGGCTAAGTTTTTCGCACAAAGAGTCGCATAGCCTACCGGAGCATTCAATCCTGTACCGATAGCTGTTGCTCCCATATTTACTTCTACAAACAGGCTTGCATTATTATTTAATTTAGAAATATCTTCTTCTAAAGTAGCTGCATAAGCTTCAAATTCCTGCCCCAATGTCATCGGAACAGCATCCTGAAGCTGAGTACGTCCCATTTTTATGACATCCTGGAATTCCACTCCCTTAGCACGGAAGGCTTCTACAATTTTCTCAAGTCTTTCCACCAAACCGATATTCATGTGCAGTAATCCCATTTTAATTGCTGTAGGATAGGCATCATTGGTTGACTGTGAAAGGTTGATATGGTCATTAGGTGAACAGAATTCGTATTCTCCTTTATTTTTTCCAAGCTTTTCCAGTACGATGTTCGCAATAACTTCATTCGCATTCATATTGATTGAAGTACCTGCCCCACCCTGGATCATATCTACCGGAAACTGATCGTGGTATTTCCCACTGACAATTTCGTCACAAGCTTCTGCTATTTTAAAATAAAGGTTTTCATCAAGAAGTCCTAATTCATAATTCGTTTTTGCAGCTGCTTTTTTTACAAAAGCTAACCCTTTGATAAAGTCCGGATATGAAGACAAGAGCTGCCCTGAAATTTTAAAATTGTCAATTGCTCGTTGCGTCTGCACCCCATAATAAGCATCTACAGGAACGTTCAGTTCCCCTAAAAGATCACTTTCTTTTCTGAAATTTTCCATTACAGATATTTTACTGTTTTTGATGGCATAAAGGTAGCAAAAACGCATCTAAACGATGCGCTTTAATTGATTTATTTTACCGGATATTTTTGGTTTAATGATTGAAGGATGGCCCATGTCTCAGCATCCATAATTCCGTCATAATTTTCAGGTCGGTAATGGTACTGGAATGCTTCAATAGTCTTCTTGGTAGCGTCATCCCACTTTCCACTAGGTTCAATCCCATATCCGAATTTCTGTAATCCCGTCTGGATAAGATAGATAAATGAAGGTTCACTATATCTTGTTGTAAAATCTGCTTGGGCAATAGACAATAAATTTTGCTTGGTTGCTTCATCATACCACATTCCCAATTGATATTGATCATATAGTCTTTTCCATGGGAACATAGGTCCCGGATCCTGTTTTCTTGTAGGAGCAATATCTGCATGAGCAAGAACATTGGTCGCCGGAATCTGATACCTTGTCGCAATATCCTTTGCCAATGCAGCTACTTTTCTTATTTGCTCATCACTGAAAGGTGCAAATATTCTTTTACCGCTGGCATCTGTAGAATAGCCTGCATTTACAATTTCAATTCCGATGGAGGTATCATTAAGGTTTTTATCATTTCTCCAGGAGCTTACACCGGCATGATAAGAACGTTTGTTTTCATCTACAAGCTGATAAATCTCGTTATCACCGGTATTGTTTACCAGGTAATGTGAACTTACCGCTTGCTGGGTAAGAAACCATAACCGATTTATCATCAGGAAGTGCGGTGTAATGTAAAATCAGATAACGCTGTCTGAAGTTTTGTGCAATAGCCGGAAAATAGGTTTTCACTACTTTATACCCTATAGGTTTTGCCGTTACGATTGAACCATAACTTGCGGTATTGTCATTTTTTGTTGGGTCTGCTATATTAGTCGTAAAAAAATCTACTCCATGCTCCGAGACAACTTTGGGTTTATTGACTTCCGGAGTTTGAGTTTTAACGACCGGTTTCGGCTGTGTCACGGGAGTTTTCGGCTTGTATGTATTTTTTTTTACATTTTGTTGGGAAGTACACGAAAAAACGAATGTGCTTAATCCGATGATATATAATGTCTTACGCATCAGTTTGGTTTTTGAATGATTTATTACTTCAAAAATACACAAATTTTTCTTGAATTTTATTTGGTAAATAAAGAAATCTATTCTATATTTGCACTCGCAATAACGGAACAACGATCATTAAAAAATAAACAAAACAGGAGGGTTGCCGGAGTGGTTAACGGAGCAGTTTGCTAAACTGTCGACGCGAAAGTGTCGCAAGGGTTCGAATCCCTTACCCTCCGCTCTCTTATATATTCGGGGCGTAGCGTAGTCCGGTCATCGCGCCTGGTTTGGGACCAGGAGGTCGCAGGTTCGAATCCTGCCGCCCCGACTTTTTTTAATGCGCTTATTAACTAAGCGAGAATCAACTTTTAAGGGTGCGTAGCTCAGCTGGATAGAGCATCTGCCTTCTAAGCAGACGGTCAAAGGTTCGAATCCTTTCGCGCTCACAAAAACTTCATCATTTTATGGTGAAGTTTTTTGTTTTATATTCGTTTCATGTGTTATTGTTATATTCTTCATTCAGCATCTTTAAATAAATACTATATAGGACATTCCTGTGAAGACCTACAGGAAAGATTAAGAAAGCATCTCTCAGATCACAAGGGATTTACAGCTAAAGCAAAAGACTGGATTATTGTTTATATAGAAGAATTTCCTTCTAAAATTGAAGCTTATAAAAGAGAAAGGGAAATAAAAGACTGGAAAAGCAAAATCAAAATTCAAAAACTCATTAATGCTGCTGATCAGATAGAGCATCCCGATTATTAATCGGGACGGTCAAAGGTTCGAATCCTTTCGCGCTCACAAAAACTTCATCATTTTATGGTGAAGTTTTTTGTTTTATATTCGTTTCATGTGTTATTGTTATATTCTTCATTCAGCATCTTTAAATAAATACTATATAGGACATTCCTGTGAAGACCTACAGGAAAGATTAAGAAAGCATCTCTCAGATCACAAGGGATTTACAGCTAAAGCAAAAGACTGGATTATTGTTTATATAGAGAATTTCCTTCTAAAATTGAAGCTTATAAAAGAGAAAGGGAAATAAAAGACTGGAAAAGCAAAACCAAAATTCAAAAACTCATTAATGCTGCTGATCTGATAGAGCATCCCGATTATTAATCGGGACGGTCAAAGGTTCGAATCCTTTCGCGCTCACAAAAACTTCATCATTTTTATGGTGAAGTTTTTTGTTTTTATATTCGTTTCATCTGTTATTGTTATATTATTTATTCAGTGTCTTTAGATAAATACTATATAGGACATTCCTGTGAAGACCTACAGGAAAGATTAAGAAAGCATCTCTCAGATCACAAGGGATTTACAGCTAAAGCAAAAGACTGGATTATTGTTTATATAAGAAGAATTTCCTTCTAAAATTGAAGCTTATAAAAGAGAAAGGGAAATAAAAGACTGGAAAAGCAAAACCAAAATTCAAAAACTCATTAATGCTGCTGATCTGATAGAGCATCCCGATTATTAATCGGGACGGTCAAAGGTTCGAATCCTTTCGCGCTCACAAAAACTTCATCATTTTATGGTGAAGTTTTTTGTTTTACATTCGCTTCATGTGTTATTGTTATATTCTTCATTCAGTGTCTTTAGATAAATACTGATCAGCAAATAATTTCCTTTTGAAAGAAATACACCAATTAAATAGTCCGGAAAAATTTTCCTTATAAAAACCAAATGTTATAATTTTGCTATTCTCTATTTAAATCCAATGAAAAATTTCAACTTCATTATCGCAAGCTGTTTACTTGCCATGACCACCTCATGCAAAACAGTACATCCGACTTCACAGGTTAGCGTTCAAGATGCACCTTATCAAAATCTGGGGCATAACGGAAAAATATATTCTGCATTTTATCAGCAAAGAGCTGCAGAATATGAAGCACTTTGCCTGCAGGCTTATAATATTGCCAAATTTCGTTTGGACGAAGCATTAGCTCAAAAATCAGATAAACCATTAGCGATAGTTTCGGATATTGATGAAACATTCCTTGATAATTCTTATTATGCTGTTGAGCGCTCAAAGATGGGAAAAAATTATGATCAGAAAACATGGGAAGAATGGACTGCAAAAGGTATTGCAACTCCGCTTACCGGTGCTCAGGAATTCTATCAATATGCCGCTGACAAAGGAGTTCAGGTATTTTATATCACCAATCGCGTAGAACAGGAACGTGCCGGAACTATGAAAAATCTGAAGAAATACAATTTCCCTCTTCAAAACGACAACCATCTTATCCTTCGATCAAAGGAAAGCAGCAAGGAAACCCGACGAAATGATGTGGCTAAAAATTATAATATTGTATTGCTTTTAGGGGATAACCTTTCAGACTTTGCCGGAATATTTGATAAAAAAACAGAAACTGAAAGATCTGCTGCAGTAAAAAGCGCTGCAAAAGATTTTGGTAAGAAATTTATTATCATTCCTAATACCGGCTATGGAGACTGGGAAGCTTCTTTTTATAACTACAAATACGATTATACCGATCAGAAAAAAGATTCATTAATGTACAATGCTACTAAAAGTACTCCTTAAGAATATTCACGTATCCCTTGTGACTTAAATCTTATCAAAGGAAATAAAAACATGGAAAAACTTATCGGAATCAAATTACTTCTAACAGTTTTTAATGTTCATTTAAAAAAGCTCACTATTTCTATGGTGAGCTCTTTGTTACGCATTATCCTTATTTTACTTCTTTTGAGATGCTTCTTTTTTTTCAAGCATAAAATTTCCGTTTGTTTCGTTCTTCCCTATCGTATAACCATCCGCTAATTCAAGCGTCCAACCATCTCCATATATCTTTTTATCTTCTGTTCGGACAGGACTAGATATTGAAATCTTATCCCAGTTCGGACTCATTAATGCCCCATTTTCAACCGTCAGAATTCCCCATTTGTCTGTAACCCTGATATTAGGATATACTGTTCCTTTATTGTCAATCGGTACAATATTTCTAGGATCAAAAGAGACATTCATCTTTTCAAATTTTATCTCAAAATGAGGATTATCTATCAATTTGGATTGATATTCAGCAATGAGTTTTTTTATTTTTTCTTCCCTTTTTGTCTCTTCTTCAATAATCGCTTTTCCATTGTAACCATTGGATATTTCTCTCGTAAGATCGTTTAAATTGGATGGAATTTTATTATTGAATGCTCTAATAAAAAAATCTGTCAGATCCGTTTTTTTCGTAATTTTTTTGTTCCAGTTTTTATCACGATTATAGAGCAAACATCCGTAAACAGGGACTGTATGATAAGCAAATGATCGTACAAAAGTTGCATTTTTAAAAAAATCATTAATCCCATCGGTTAAAAAAGCGGCCCTTTGTGTTTTATTCCTTCCACTCACTATAACTCCTGTAAACTCTGCAATTCCTTCATTCAACTCCAGGAGATTTTCATTGGAGGAAGAGTTATCATAAAGATGGTGTCGATATTTTCTAAAAAGAAGTGCATTGGTAAGGTGTTTCTTCTGTTCTTTTTCTGAAGTGGAATGTAAAGCTTTCTTCAGTGCTTCCAATTCTAAACGAAGATAAATCCTACCCTCCCGTTGATCAAGATGGTTATTTTCACTATTGTTTAATTCAAATCCCAATGACGGCTGGATACTATGAAAAGACTCATGAGCCAGCAAGCCAATTCTGTCATATTTATTTTGAGGAAGTGGCAGCATGATCATTGCCCATCTTTTTCCTTTCCAATTAACAGCTGTATTGGCAATATTATTGTCTTTCGGTAAAAAGCCGGAATAGATCTTCCCATTTGATTGCAACATCCCTTCTGTGTCTGATTCGTTGGCAAAAATCTCTCTGGTCTTCGGATCAGTTAAGAGAATGGGGCCATATAAATCTTTATTCCATAGTGAGGTATTCTTTTGGGAAGCTGTTTTAAACTCATCAAAAAAAATTGAAATGCTATCGGGAGAGATTTTCTGATTTTGTCCTCTGACATGATTACAAAAGAAAGAAAAAAACAATATCAGAAAAGTACCTTGTTTCATCGTTGATTAGTTTAGGTCATTATATTGAATGATCAGGATAAAGAAATGTCTATAAGGCAAATATAACAAATTTGATTACCAAAGAAAAAACCTTGAAATATTATAATTTCAAGGCTTTCTATATTTTAAACAGCTTCTTTACTCTTCATCTGATTCTTCGACGCTTCATATTTTCTGTTCTTTGATTCCTCTCTTTTCATTTTACGATATTCCCAGGGTGCAACCGCATGCACATCCTGCCAAAGACCGATCTTGTCATGTTGCGCTTTATCCTGCACCTTTCCCAGAGAATCATCCTTAGAATAAGAAAAATACCACCAACCCATTCCAGCCTTTATCAGTTCTTTTGAAAGGTATTTATTTTTATCATAATATACTTTGGCAATAGAACGTCCGTAACGGTCAGTACTGGTTTCAATAAAATTAACTGTTTTTCCAAACACCTGGTTCGAGGTAAACTGCTTAGCATTTTTCCCAAATGGCTGTCCCTTTTCCGGGCAATCCACTTCAGCAAGTCTCAGTTTCTTTTGTTGATTCCCTTCTAAAAGAACTGTAATGGTATCTCCGTCTGAAATTTTAATTACTCTTCCACTGGTTTGAGAGAATGTCAGTATCGGAAGGAGCAAACCCACAAGCATTAATCGTTTCATCCTGTAAAGATAATATTTTATACAGCATATTCTATTTCAGACAGTATGAAAATTCTTACTTAATGGTAATTTGTTCATCATCAGCAATAAATATTTATACGATAAACTATGATAAATATGATCACATTATTGAAAATAGGTACAGCTCATTTTTTAATGTATAAGATTATTGATCGCAGTGACAAACCTAAAGACAGAAATCAAGATAAAAAAACGTTCATTTTTCCCCTAATATAATTCTATGATTACTAATAAGGTAAGGCTTTCACAAAAAATTAATTAAAAATTATCCTAGAATTTATTTTTTTATTTCAAAAAGTATTGTACCTTTGCAACCGCAAAAACGAAGTAAAATTTGTTATTGATGGCCATTAATCGGGGCGTAGCGTAGTCCGGTCATCGCGCCTGGTTTGGGACCAGGAGGTCGCAGGTTCGAATCCTGCCGCCCCGACTAAATTCAAGGGTGCGTAGCTCAGCTGGATAGAGCATCTGCCTTCTAAGCAGACGGTCAAAGGTTCGAATCCTTTCGCGCTCACAAAAGGCTCACAAAATTATTGTGAGTTTTTCTTTTTCAAAAAGCTTTGTATCTTTGCAGTAGCAAAAACAAAGTTATTAATGATGACCCATCGGGGCGTAGCGTAGTCCGGTCATCGCGCCTGGTTTGGGACCAGGAGGTCGCAGGTTCGAATCCTGCCGCCCCGACTAAATTCAAGGGTGCGTAGCTCAGCTGGATAGAGCATCTGCCTTCTAAGCAGACGGTCAAAGGTTCGAATCCTTTCGCGCTCACTTCAGACTCTCAAGAAATTGGGAGTCTTTTTTTGTGTTATATTCTGTCTGACTTTATTTCACATCATCAATTAATAAATAGGGACATTCAAGGGATCAAGCGCAAAACTTGGGGATCAGTTGAAAATCTATACTTTTTGTTGAAGAAACAAATTCTTTTTTTTTATCGCAAAGAAAAAATGATTCAAATGTTTACTTTAGGGAGCTAAGAACTGCGACTTTGTCGCTGAAGAAGCTTGATGGATAAGCATTCGCTTAAAAAGAATCAATTTCATTGATTCCATCCTTTGCTTCCTTAAGAATAGCATACAAAATGCTAGAAACTTTGCGTGAAATAAAATTCCATCAATACAAACAATATTATCCACAACTTTTGAGACTGACCCCAAAACTTGGGGATCAGTTGAAAATCTATACTTTTTGTTGAAGAAACAAATTCTTTTTTTTTATCGCAAAGAAAAAATGATTCAAATGTTTACTTTAGGGAGCTAAGAACTGCGACTTTGTCGCTGAAGAAGCTTGATGGATAAGCATTCGCTTAAAAAGAATCAATTTCATTGATTCCATCCTTTGCTTCCTTAAGAATAGCATACAAAATGCTAGAAACTTTCCGTGAAATAAAATTCCATCAATACAAACAAATATTATCCACAACTTTTGAGACTGATCCCATTCAATCTATATTACGTACAAACACTTCATTTAATAAAATCTCCGTTTCACTGGCTAATTTTGTCGAGTGAGAGTAAATTCCACCTGTACAGATCTCTATTCCCTTTACCTTTACAAGGTAGATAAAACAGATCATTAAAAAATTAGTTTAATTGATTTAATGAAACACTGATTAGGCGTCAATAAAAATCTTTTTTGTGCACCTTAAATTCCTTGCAGCCATTTTTATGGCTCAACTATACACTTAATCATGTTTGGTAGGATTGGCTTGTTCCAATCCTATTTTTGTTATAAAGCAACAGATCAAAATGGATTAAGCTTTACGTTGGGGACAACCATAGAAGTACATGAAATTATTTTGTATTATATATACTTTTGTTTTAAGACAAAAGTATACAAAAATTCAAGACTGGAATCATCCTCTAAAAATTGACATTGACTCCTAAAATTTCCAAACTCGTATGGAATCAATGATGATTCTTCGACTCAAAATCTTAGCCATGCTCAGACAATGGAAATTTTTTAACGGATTCAATCTCAATTTTATTAACGCTCCTGATTCCTAAGTCAGTTTATCCTCCCGCTAGTCAATATTAGTATACCCGCCTTTTAAAGGATTCTATTAAAAAAACTTTGTATTTAGAAATCAATGAAATGTCTTATTTATCTTAAAGATATTCAGCTATTTTTTATATTCGTTTGTCACTAACCTTTGAAACTAATGCATTAAAAACCATACAATTTGACAAAATTTGTTTTTTTGTCAAAAATTAATTATTTTTGTACGCAAATTTACAAGCATGTCTTCAGGGACCGAACAAGATCAACTTTCACAACAAATTCTGGAAACTGCTTCAGGACTATACCTGAAATACGGTCTGAAGAAAGTGACAATGGATGACATTTCAAAAGCAGTCGGTAAAAGCAGAACCTCCATTTATTATTATTACAAGAACCGTGAAGAAGTTTTTCAGGCAGTTCTTGACAATCTGATTAAAGAAGTCATTACCGAGATTGAATCCAATATGAGGAAAGAAAAGTCTTTTGATGGAAAAATCCGTCAGTTTTGCCTTTCCAAAGTGAAAACATCGGAAGAAAGGGCTTCATTTTTCAGAGCTATAGAAGCAGGAATGGATACGGAGGAAAAATCAAAGCATATTACTGATGCCCACAACAGAATGATGGAAGGAGAAAGGAATCTTCTTCTTAAATTATTCTCATCGAGTATTTCTGCCAATGAAATCCCGGAGGTTCCTGTGAACGAACGGGAAAACATCATCTTTATTCTACAGAGCAGTATCAGAGGAATAAGGCGTGAGATGAATTTAAAAAATAATTTTGAAAATTTAAATAATATAGTGAATACACTAACGTCAATGGTTATTAAAAATATCAGTTAAAATTTTTTATCTCAATTTTGACATTTTTACAATTTATGTCAAAAAGTTTAATTCAAAATATGAATAAATTAAGCAATATCAGTACATTCCGGGCTTTCAGAAGTACTAACTATACTTTGTACTTTTTCGGCCGTTCTGTCTCTCAGTTTGGAACATGGATGCAGCGTACAGCAGTAGTATGGGTAGTCTACAGCATGACTCATTCTGCGTTTATGCTTGGGCTAACTGTGTTTGCAGAACAGTTTCCTTCGTTTTTATTTTCTGCGTTTGGAGGAGTTGCGGCAGACCGTTACAACCGATACAAAATTGTACAGATCACCCAGATTCTTTCATTGATACAGGCTTCGTTACTGGCTTTTCTGGCAATGACAGGTCATCAGAATATCTGGAGCTTTCTAATTCTCAGTGTTTTTCTGGGAATTATCAACGCATATGATGTGCCGGCAAGGCAGTCGATGATTAATGAGGTGGTGACTGATGATGAAGATTTACCCAGCGCTCTTTCTCTGAGTGCAGCCATGGCAAGTATGGCCAAACTAGCCGGCCCTGCTCTTTCCGGAATTATTCTTCAGCAGTTTGGAGCCGGAATATGCTTTCTTCTTAATGCAGCCAGTTTTGCGGCGGTAATGGTTTCTATCTCTATGATGAAGATCACTATAGCTCAGAAAAAATCAACAAAAAAAGGCACGTTTACAGAGTTGGCAGAAGGATTCCGATATCTCAGGAGAGAGCCGTCTATTAGCTGGGTGATCATCATGCTCAGCATTACAGGTCTTTTAATCTTGCCTTATGACACTTTGATTCCTGTATATGCTAAAGAGATTTTTAAAGGTGATGCTAAAACATTTGGTTATATTTCAAGTTTTATTGGTATTGGAGCGGTTCTCGGAACAATATTTTTAGCTTCATTAAAAAAGGGAGCTTCCATGAGAAATATACTCATCCTGAGTACTGTCATTTTAAGCATCGGACTGATTGGTTTTTCTTATACCACTCATTTTTATTTATCGATGCTTTTTGCCGCGCTTACCGGTTTGGGAGGTGTAGCTCAATTCACCACGTGTAACATTATTGTACAGTCTGAGGTTATCCCTGAAATGCGTTCCCGGGCAATTAGTATTTTGTTAACAGCAATATTTGGGATGTTACCGTTGGGAAGTTTGCTGATCGGATTTGTTTCTGAAAAAATAGGAGCTCCGAAAACCTTATTATTGGAAGGGATTGCAGGTATTCTCATCGCCATTATCTTTAGAAAACTGGTCTTCAAAAAGAAGAGATCCAATCCGGTGAATAAAGAATTATTAGAAAAATCAGAAGAACAGTTTATCAATAAAATATAAATACAATGGAAACCACAAAAACAGCCTTATTGGTGATGGATATGCAATTGTCTATCCTGGGGATGCTACCTGATACAGAGCAACTGATTGCAAACACTCAGGAAGTGATTAAAAATGCAAGAAAGAGAGATATCCCGGTCATTTATGTCACGGTAGGATTCAGGACAGGAATGCCTGAAATAAGTACCACCAATAAATCTTTCTCAGCGATAAAACAACAGATGGCACACGTCGATATGAAAGTGTGGACTACCATTCATCCCCTATTATCGCCGGAAGGACCGGACATTATTGTTACCAAAAAAAGATTCAGTGCATTTACCGGAAGTGATCTGGAAGTGGTCTTAAGAAGTTTAAACATTCAACACCTTATATTAACCGGTGTTTCAACGAGTGGCGTAGTTCTGTCAACCCTAAGGGAAGCTGCAGATAAAGACTATCAGCTAACCGTTATTGAAGATTGTTGTAAAGATGGTGATGAGGAAGTGCACCGTGTATTAATGACTAAAGTTTTCCCAAGACAAGCTGATATTATTAAAGTAAACGACTGGATCAGCTAGTTTTTCCCGATCCAGATTGTCAACACAAAGCCTCTACTTTCGTAAATGCTTTTTATTTTAAAATTTAAATTCGTCTATTGAAACATCATTTAGCAATAGTTTCGTACAAATATCGTGGTTTTTTGCTGCTCCTTGAACGCGCCATATGACAGTGTATTTCTCACCGGACCTTACCTGTTTCCCTCTCATTGATTTCAGGTGATGTTCTTTAAAAATGTTTTCATATTTCTCCATAATACCATCTTCATACGATAATGTCATCTGATAGGTATAGCGGGTACTGATCCTATCGATCACATCCTGGATATATTTAAACATAATCAATAATAAGAAAACTACAAGAGATCCTATTGTAGCTTCCTGATAGTATCCTGCACCAATGGTCATTCCCAGAGCAGCACAAATCCAGATGGTAACCGCTGTGGTAAGACCGGACACTCTGTTTTCTTCTTTAAAGATAACTCCAGCCCCAACAAAACCTATTCCGGTAATAATATTGGCGGCAATACGATCCGGGCTTCCCGGTCCTCCCAAATTCTGGGAAAGCATGGTGAAAATACAGGCCCCCAATGTGACCAGTATCATTGTTCGCAAGCCTGCGGCTTTCAGCTGATATTCTCTTTCAAGACCTATGATACCTCCCACTATCACAGAAAACATAATAGGAAGTATATCATCAAGTAATTCCATTTGTATACTTATTTTCTCAGTATAAATGTATTTGATTTTTTTCAGGTATAAAAGATGTATTTTTCATTCTTTGCACAAACAGAAAAATAAAAACCGCTGTAAAATACAACGGTTCTGTTTTATTCTTTTAAAGAAATTTTATTTCAATCGGTAAGAACTACCATTCCAGAGATAGGTTTTGGAAGAATGCTTTTTCTTTTCTCTGTCTTTTTCATCTTTTTCCATTTCTTCCATTTTAAGGATGAAGGTATTGGGAATTCCTCCTTTATCATTTGGGAAGACGTATTCTTCGGTATGGTAAAAGACATCTGCATCTCCAACATTCATTAATTGCGGAATGGCAACAAGCTTTTTATCTCTAAAAAGAATGTATTGACTATAGCTTGCAATACCACATGCTTCACCGGAAACCAATGCTTTCAAAGTCAACTCAACATTTTGTAACTTATGATTACTTTCGATATTGAATGTTGCATAGCTTAACTCTTCTCCACTACCTGTATTAAAGTATACCTCATCAAGCAGATTATTTCCTTCCATTACTTTTACTCCGGCAATATTCTGTTTTTCGAAACCATCAAAATCTTTACTTTTCTGAGTGGTTGTTTTCGAAAGTCCGAAAAGGAAGTCATAGCCATTCTTATTACGGTATCCTACACATAGATTTCCACCCCAGACATAGCCTTCAGAAGCTCCATCTCCTTTTTGATAGGAAACTTTGTACCAGTTGGCTTTTCTTTCTCCCAATTGTAAGACCGGAACAGCGTCCTCTTTTTTCAGGATCATTACCTGTTGATTGGTTGGTAATGAATCCAAAATCGGAGAATTAGCATTAGGTTCTTTTCTTGCTCTTGTCCAATCTGTAAAAATTTTCTGGGTTTTATTTTCTTCAAACCCAAAGATTCCGTCTGCATACACTTCATTTTCCTGTGCCGCAAAAAATTGCAGAGTCAGCAAAAGTAAAGCTGTCCATAAAGTTTTCATAGTACTGTTTTGTTTTTTTTATTTTTCTAATAGCAAGCTCACCCATTCTTCACGCTGCAATTGCTTTTTCAGGGTAAGGTTGTTTTCTTTACATACTTCAAGAATATCATCCACATCAAAGAAACATAATCCTGAAAGTAATAACTTTCCTCCTGCATTCAATACGGAAACATAGGTTGGAATATCTGAAATAAGGATATTTCTGTTGATATTTGCTAAAATAATATCATAGTTTTCTTTTCCCAAGCTTTCAGCTGTTCCCTGCTCTATATCAAGCTCAACACCATTTCTTACTGCATTTTCTTTTGAGTTTTCTACAGACCATTCATCAATATCAATTGCTTTTGTGTCTCCTGCTCCCTGCTGTTTGGCATAAATAGCCAATACAGAAGTTCCACAACCCATATCCAACACCTTTTTACCAGCGAAGTCGATGTCCATCATCTGTTGGATCATCAGGTGTGTTGTTGGGTGATGTCCTGTTCCGAAAGACATCTTTGGCTGGATAATAATTTCATGCATTCCCGGCACAGATTCATGGAATTCCGCTCTGATCAATACTTTATCATCAATATTGATGGGTTCGAAATTCTTTTCCCATTCTTCATTCCAGTTGATATTGGGCATTTCCTTGAAAGTGTATTCAATTTTTACTTCTTCATTCTGAAAAAGGGGTAATGCTTTCAGTTCTTCTTCATTAAATAAGTCTTTCTGTATATATCCTAAGATTCCTTCTAATTCTTCCGTGAAACTGTCAAAACCTATTTCTATAAGTTCTGCCATTAATATTTCGTTCCAGGGTTGAAGCGGAGCAATTTTGAAATCGAATTCTAAATAATTTTGCATGTGAATAATTTGTTGCAAAAATACTAATGTTATGATTGCAAAAAAAATGGAATGGGTAAGTTTTGGAAATTCTCACTGGTTCCGGGGATTATTCCGTAGGTCATTTCTAAGTTTCGGCTAAAGCCATTGGAATGGCCCCTAATAAGTAGAGCGGGCTAAAGCCCGCTCTTATTGAATTCTATATTTTAAAATTGAAATCAGGTATCAATTTTAAATTTATTAAGGATTTGTAGAGAAGATTGATCCGTTAGCAATCAATGCTCTTCTATTCATTTTCAGAATATCTCTTACCCATTCTGCAAAATCTTCAGGTTGTAGTACTTTATCAGGATTTCCGTCTGTCAATCCGCCCTGGATACTCATATCCGAAGCAATGGTGCTTGGAGTTAAAGTAATCACACGGATGTTTTGCTTTCTCCATTCTGCCATCATGGATTGTGATAAAGAAACTACTGCTGCTTTTGAAGCGGCATAAGCTGACATATTTGGTCCTCCTTTTAATCCTGCGGTAGAAGCTACGTTAACAATATCACCTTCACCTTTTGCTTTCATGAATGGATGTACAGCTTTAGCAGCATAATAAACTCCGAACAGGTTTGTTTTGATTACTTGCTCCCACGTTTCAGACGGCATATCTTCAATGGTTCCGAAGTCACCGATGCCGGCATTATTAACTAAAATATCTACTCCGCCAAGAGTTTCAGCCAAAGTTGTAATTCCGGTTTTTACAGCAGCTTCATCATCAACGCTGAATATAGCATACGCTGAATTCACGCCCAGTTTTTTAATTTCTTCAACGGTATTTTTAAGGTTTTCCTCGTTTCTTCCTGTAATGGCAACGTTTACTCCTTCATTAGCCAAAGCCAATGCTACGGCTTTCCCCAGTCCTCTTCCTCCACCTGTAACGATGGCATTTTTTCCATTTATATTCATAGTGATAATACTTTTCGTTGTACAAAGTTACGAAAGAACAATTTTATGGAATGGAAAGAAAAGATATTTAATAGTTTTTTAATGACTTTCAGGTGAATGTTGAAAACCTAGATTTTACTAGAACCACAAAAGGCACAAAAGATTTTATACACTTTAGTTATTTTTAAGTAACTACTAACTGTACGAAAAGTACACTTAAGCTTTATGAAAATTTTCAATTTCCAGGTATATGGATTTTACACCACTATTAAAGACTCTAACAGTTAGTATGTGAGCTCCAGGATTTGTTATTTGAAATCTCCATCAAAAAAAACAGTTCATTAGGAAACCACAAAGGCACAAATGATTTTATACACTTTAGTTATTTTAAGTAACTACTAACTTTACGAAAAGTACACTTAAGCTTTATGAAAATTTTCAATTTCCAGGTATATGGATTTTACACCACTATTAAAGACTCTAACAGTTAGTATGTGAGCTCAGGATTTGTTATTTGAAATCTTCATCAAAAAAACAGTTCATTAGGAAACCACAAAAGACACAAAAGAGTTTATACACTTTAGCTATTTTAAGTGATTACTAACGGTGTGAGAAGTACACTTAAGCTTTATGAAAATCAAAGATTCTCATCTTATGTGAACTTTTATACAACATCATGCAACCCATTATTTTAAAGCAGCAAAATAACCTTTTGTTACTTTTGTGGTTTACCCTTTTCAGTGTACACAAAATAAAGAAACCGATTTCCATGGAACCGGTTTCAAAATCTAAAAAAAGTATAGTAAAAAAATTAAAAGTCTAAGGAATCTGGATTGAATTCTGAACTTCGAATTCTTCTGAAGCTGAAAACTCATTTCCGTACATATCTACCGCTCTTACTTCAACTTTATGTTTTCCTAAAGTCAGTTTTTTAGGAAAATTGGCTTCCCAGATATGTTTTGACATTTCAGGATTGGAAGGTCTTCTACCCTGCAGAATCTTTTCTGTAGTATCCCATTTGAATACTGAAAGAGCGAAATTAGGATCGATGGTTTCGTCATATTCCATTTCCTCCCATTTTCCGTTGTCTATTCTGTATTCTACTTTATCTTTTTTGCTTCCCATAAAGAAGTTTGCCAATACTTTTGCTGATGTTTTTGAAGGGAAAGGGATCACTTTGGGAACATATAATTTGATTTGATAATCCTCCGGTTTTCCGGCAGTTCTGTATTTTACTTTATATTGGTTATCTGCAAAGCTGATGAAAGAATATCCTTTCGCCGTCCCGTCTCTCATCGTTGAAGTCGGAAGTCCTGCATCGTCAGGTGTCCCGGAATACCAGTCGCCACATGTTGTTCCTACATTGTACTCATGAAGATCTTTTACTCCTTGCCATCCTTCTTTTTTACCGTAAAAAATCTGTTGCTGAATATGAGTATGTGCCGATAGAAGCAGTACATTCCGGAAAGGATTCAGGAAATCGAATAACTTCTGACGGTCAGCATTTCTGAAACTGTCTTCATTTTGATGTTCCAGCGGAATATGGAAAGAGATCACAATTAACCTATTTTTATCCACCAGTTTCAAATCATTTTCGATGAACTGGAGCTGATCTTCACGGAAACCTCCCCAATAACCTTTACCATCTCTCGGGTCAGGATATAAAATATCATCAAGAATGATAAAGTGTACATTTCCGTAATTGAAGGAATAATTGGCGGGACCAAAGTTGGATTCGAAGGTTTCGTCTGAAAGTTTATCTTCTTTAGCATCATAATTCATATCATGATTTCCCATGACATTATACCATGGTAACCCTACTTCTTTCATTACATCTGCATATGGCTTTTGAAGACTCAGGTTATCTCCTACAAGATCTCCCAGACTGATCCCTAATACTGCATTTTTCTTGGTATTTTTAACCTCATTGACAATTCCTCTTTTGAAATAATCAAGTTCCTTTTCTGTATAAGGCTGTGGATCCCCAAAAACCAGAATATCAAAATTTTTACTTTCGTTCTGCCTGTACAGTGGAAAGTTTAATTCTTTGGGAAGGTCTCCTGTAGGAGCTACTCCTTTATATTTAAAATCTGCCGGTGATCCTTTAGGTTTGTGATGATAATAAAACTGAGGAAGGTTATTAGCATTTAAAGCAGTCTGATATCCTGAAGGTTTGATCACAAAAATGGTCTGATCATCCTGAACCGGCAGACTATATCTCCCGTTTTTATCGGTTAAAACTACCTGAACCCCATTCGAAACAGCTACTCCTTCAATTCCTTTTTCCTTATTCTCCTTCTTTTGGTTCTTATTGTGGTCTTCGTATACATACCCTGAAACGGATGTCTGGGAAAATGCCATTGCTGACATGAGCATACATGGCATTAAAAGTTTTATATTCATTTTTTTATTTTTTATTCGTTACAATTATTTGTTCCACCACATTTTTACATTGATATTATCTCCTCCCATTTGCTGAACTGCCGTCTGATAATTCGTTGTATTTAATACTTTAGGGTTTGGAGGATACATCAATCTTTGAGGAAGATCTCCGTTATTCAACAGGCCACCATTGTTGGGAAGTACCGGGAAACCTGTTCTTCTCTTTTCAAACCATTGCTGCTGATCTACGAAGAAAAGGGCAATGTACTTTTGAAGCATGATTTTTTTAATATCAGAATCATAAGCTACCTTAGGATTATCGAAATAATTAGCAGGAACTACTGCACCCCATTGTTCAATGGATGCTTTAACACCGTTTTCATAGAAGGTTTTTGCACTTCCGGTAATAATTCCATTCAGGGCTAGTTCTGCCAGGGTAAACTGTAACTCAGCATACGGATAAACAAAAATTTTCAAAGGTGCTTTTGCCAGATTCTGGTTCAGGTTGGATGGCTGATAATTAAAAACACTTCCGAAAGGATATCCTGAAGGTGCCCCTACATATCCTATGTTGACGTTATTAAGGTCTTTTGCCTGGGTAAAAAACAGAGGAATACGCGGGTCATTATTGGCTTTTAAAGCTTGTAAAAAGAAATCAGATGCTGCCCTTCCTGTGGTAAAATCCTGAGGTCTGGCGATAGGAGGCATCAATGGAGAAATTCCTGAAATATCCAGCTTAGCTGCATCTGCATTACTTTGGAAAATAGGAAATACGGTAGGATTATTAACAATCTCCTGAATTCTTTCTTTTACATTAACTTCTCCGTCTCTGTTTAAAATTCTGGTCAGAAGTCTTAAAGAAAGAGAATTACAGAATTTTTTCCAATTGATAATTCCATTGACGTCGGTATCGGCTTTATAAAACAGGTCACCACCGGTAAGGGTTTTATTGGTAACGAAAAGAGTGTTGGCCGCTTTTAAGTTATCCAGCAAGCTTACATAAATATCTTTCTGTTTATCGAATTTAGGTTGTAAGATCCCATCATCCAGACGGGAAGCTTCAGAAAAAGGGACATCTCCGTAAGTATCGGTAAGATTAGAATAAATCCAGGCATTTAAAACCATTGAAATCGCCTGATAATTTTTATCCCCTTCGGAAATCGCTGCTTTTTTAAGATCAGCCACCTGTTTCAACCATCTGTAGGAATTATTCCAGAAGCCGGCACCTGTATTTTCTGTGATATAATAGCGACTGAGAGAATTTCCTTCGTTCGGAAAATCCAGAGAAACCTGCATGATATCAAAAGTAAAGTCATTGGCTCTGTTATACCCTACTGAGGCCATATTATATTGGATCGGAACTAATAAAGAGCTGGCAACAGGCTCATTAATTCTGCTGGTATCTTTATTGATTTCTTCTAGGCTCCTGTCACAAGACACCGTAGTACTTACAAGGGCAAGGAATGAACATATATAGATTAACTTTTTCATTTTTTCTGATTTTAAAATTTAACATTTAACTGAATTCCTACGGTTCTTGCGGTAGGTAATTGTCCCATTTCCACTCCCGGAGTAATGGTAGAATCATCAAGGGTAGCTGCTTCAGGATCAAACAATGGAAACTTCGTCCACATCCAAAGATTTCTTCCAAATACAGCAAGCGTGATATCAGTTATTTTTAAAGACTCTGTTACGGACTTTGGGAAAGAATACGAGATTCTGGCATCTCTCAGCTTAATGAAAGAAGTATCAAATGAATTGGTTTCCACATTCGCTCTTCTGTAGTAATCTCCGTAATAGGTAGCAACAGGAATTCCTTTGGTGTTTGGCGAGAAAGTTCCGTCAGCATTCTGTACTACTCCCTGTCCTACGATTAAACCTCCCGGATTATCTCTTCCTGCAAGGGTATGGGTAAGTTTGCCCTGTTCAGACATTTTGTGATGGGACTGAGAATACGCCATTCCTTTGTACTGACCATCGAATGAGAAACTCACAGTGAAATTTTTATATTTAAATTCATTTTGAAGCCCTGCTCTCCATTTTGGATATGCATTTCCTATCCTTTTCATTTCCGTTGGCTTTGCCGTTAATCCGTCTGCTCCGTAGATCACCTGTCCATCCGGAGAATACATTAATCCATACCCATACATATCTCCTAACGATCCACCTACAACAGCATTATAATACACTACACCTCCCACACTAGCCATAGTATAGGGCTGTCCCTGGAATTCATCCGGAAGAGAAAGGATTTTATTCCGGTTCATGGACCAATTGGCATTCACACTCCATGAGAAGTCTTTATTCTTGATCGGATAAGCGTTTAATACCAGTTCAATTCCCTGGTTTCTTAATTCTCCTGAGTTGATAATTCTCTTGTTATAACCTGTTTCATACAAAACCGGAATCACAATAGATTGATTTTTTGAATTGATCTGATACGCTGTAAAGTTGAAGGTCAATCTGTTTTTTAAAATCGTAAAATCCATCCCTCCCTCAATATTGGTAATCATTTCCGGTTTAAGATTTGGATTCGGATATAATAGCGGAGATTCTACAGATCCTGAGAATGTACTATTTTCATAATATTTATCCAGCATATAATTGTAGGTATCATTTCCTACTTTTGACCATGATAACCTCAGCTTCCAGAAATTAAGCTGATCTGATTTCAGCTTAAAGATATCAGACAAAACAAATGATGATGACACAGAAGGATAAAAATAGGATCTGTTGTGACGTGGCAATGTACTGCTCCAGTCATTTCTGGCCGTTACGTCCAGGAAAATCATATCCTTATAACTGAAGTTAGCCAATGCATAAGCACTGTTCACCTGGTTGTCATTGGGCTTCGGAAGTCTGTTATCTAAAGATGTTGCATTCGAAAGCTGATACAGTCCTGCTTTGTTAAGTCCAATAGCTCTGTAATCGCTCATGGTAGATTCATAATATCTAATACTTCCTCCGGCAGATGCGGTAATTCCAAAGTCTCCGAATTTATTTTTATAGGTAAACAGGACATCATTGTTAAGATCCAGATACCTGATATATTGCTCTCTATAATAGCCTTTCAGATAATTGGCAGAACTCCATGGTCTTCTTTGGGTTCGCATTTCGTTGCTCCACTCCATTCCGGATTTGAAGGCTACATCCAGGTTTTTGGCAAACTGATAACTGACATTAATATTTCCGGTAAGGATTTTCTTATTGGTTGCATTCAGGTTTTCATAAGCGATCAGGTAAGGGTTATCGATATAGGAGCTGAAAGGATGTACCTGATCTACCTGTTCCTGTCCTTTTCTCCAGATCGGTCTGTACCAGTCAAGATCTACATTCGGATTCTGAAAGATCATGAAATAAGAAATGGATTGGTTATTATATCCTGTGGCAGGAAGATTATCGCTTGCCGTCTGGCTAAAATTAACTTTAGTGCCTATTTTTACCTTATTACTAAGTTTATGATCTAAAGAGACAGCCCCATTAAATCGGTTAAAGCCTGTATTCGGCATCATCCATTCATTTTTCAAATAAGAAACAGATGTTCTAAAGGCTGTTGTTTCATTCGAATGAGCAACTGATATACTATTTGAATAATTAGCTCCTGTCTGCCAAAAGCTTTTGATATTGTTTTTATAAGGTCTCCATAACTTTCTCTCTTTACTTTGTCCTTCTATTGAGGGATCGTATTGAAAGTAATACTGGCCATCAAATTTAGGTCCGAAAGCACTACTGGTAGAACCTGTATTTACCCCGTCCGGTGAGGCTCCGTAGGAATAATAATAATTTCCGTTTTTATCTTTTTGCTGAGTTCCCTGTCCGTATTCGTACTGATAATCCGGCCATTTCAATACTGTATCGTAGCTTGAATAGGAGTTTAATGTTACCTGGATTTTTCCCTTCTTTGTTTTCCCTGACTTAGTGGTGATCATGATCGCTCCCCTGGAACCTCGTGATCCGTATAATGCAGAAGCAGAAGGCCCTTTCAGGATGGATATAGATTCTATATCGTCGGGGTTAATGCTATTAAAACTGTCTCCGTAATCGATTGGTAAATCTCCTCCGGATCCGGCTCCGTATGCTCCGGTACCGGTTCCTGTTTTTTTGTCACTTAAAGGAACACCGTCTACAACAATCAGCGCACCATTATTTCCCATATTCATTGAAATATCACCACGAAGCGTAATACGGCTTGTTCCCAGAGGCCCTGCTCCGGCGGTCTGAATTTTCAGGCCGGCTACTTTACCTTCCAGAGATTGTGCCCAGTTGTTATTCTGAGTCTGTAAAATTTCATCTGAATTGATGGTTTGGGTGGAATATCCCAAAGACTTGTCGTGTCTTTTGATTCCCAAAGCAGTTACCACTACTTCGTCAAGTCCTTTAATAGTGTCTTTTTTAGCTTTCTGCTGAGCTGTCAGAGTGACGCTGAATAATCCTAACAGCGACAAAACCAACAGTTTTTGTGTCTCTTTACGCATATCCTTTTTGTTTGCGCAAAATTAAAACGACATTATGAGTACGATTTTAATATGATTTTAACATTTTTTAAATGTTTATTGAATGATTTGTTAATTTTCCTTTAACAACATTAGCCATGACGCTGGCTATCAGTCTTTTAAGGAATTAAGGACTTTTAATGCTGTTTTCCGACCCTATTTATGTATCTTTATTGTCTTCCATTGAGATAATACCACAATAAAAGCACAACATATTACAATTCAATAACTTAATCTCAAACCATTATTACACAAACATCTATCACCAAAGGAAAATCCCCTCGTAGAAGCATATTTAGATAAAAAAAATGCAATCTGCTCCTTGTAGAGGCAGATTGCAGCTATTACTTATGTTTTAGGGTTGTGCTAAACCACCCCGTCAAATCTTTGATTTGCCACCCCTCCAGCGGAGGGGAATGTTTAGTCTTTCGACTGAGATATTTGTGATAATCCGAGCAAGATGTGGGTTATTTATTTTTCAACTGATCCGGAATATTGGTTGTGATAAATCCAATTCCCTGTTTTTTTAACTCATCATATACTGCAACATCATTTACCGTCCATGAGTTGGTAATCAGACCCAATGTTTTAGCTTCTGCAATCCATGTAGGATTCTTCTGGAAAACACTGTAGTGGTAATCCATTCCATCCAATCCTTCTTTTTTGATCTGTTCAGGAGACAGTTCTCCGTTCAGATACTGAACTTTAGATGCAGGAGCCAGTTTTTTGATTTCCTTACAGATATTTAAGCTGAAAGAAATAAACTCAGTCTGAGATTCAAGTTTCATCTCTTTAATGGTTTTGATGGTTTTCTGAGTCAGCTCATTTTCCAGCTCGGGAGTTTTTGCCGGCTTTATTTCAACAATCAGTTTCAGGGAAGGGTCCTTTTTCCCTTGTTTCAGATAATCTTTTAATGTCGGAAATTTCTCACCATTGGATAATTTCAGGGCTTCCAATTCTTTGAAAGAGGTTTCAGAGATCTCCATTTGACCGTGGTGCTCATCGTGATTGATAACCAACACACCGTCTTTGGTCATTCTCACATCAAATTCAGATCCGTAAATTTTCAGCTTCTGAGCATTCTCCAAAGATTTAAGTGAGTTTTCCGTTGTCGGAGGCTGAGCCTGGAAGTATCCTCTATGGGCAATAATCTGGGTTTGTGCTTTCATCAATCCTGTACTTAAAACTGCTAACCCTAAGATAAAATTTTTCATAATATAATTTAGATAATTAAAATAAAGTTCGGAAACCTGTTGATAAAGGTAGGTATTATAACGATAGCCATTGAGACTTATTATAAAAAATACCCCACAAAAAGGAAGATTCCGGCTTTTGTGGGGTATGGTTTTGATGCGTTAGAAACTATACTTCGCTCCAATCTGGATCTGGTATGGATTTCCTGAAAGAGGGACTAAACCGTTACCGCTGATATTTTTATCGTATTCAAACTGTTTGGTTACCTGATTGAATCCTTTTATTCTGTATAAAGCGGTATTTCCGTATGATTCATTAACTCCCCAGCTTTTGTTAAGCAGGTTGGCTACGTTGAAAATATCTACAGAAAGTTCAAATGCACCGATTTTATCAAACTTAATTTTTTTGGCAATTCTTACATCCCATACTCCGAAGAATCCGTTTTTACCTCCGTTACGTTCTGCCACTTTTCCGTTGTACTCACTCACATAGTCTTTCAATGCTTTACCTACCTGTGGATCATCTAAAATTGATTGAGCAATATTCGGGAAGATATAAGCAAGGTCATTGGAATCTACAAAGTCACCGTTGACATTTCCTCCGGCAGTCATCGAGAAACGGGTTCCTCCGATTCCTGAGTATCTTATTCCTAGGGTAAATCCTGCAATGGTAGGTGAATTACCATAGATGACCACTTTATTTCTGAACTGATTGTCAGAATAGGTCATTCTCAAATCTCTGGGATCACTCTGAACCATTGTTGATAACGTTGCGGAGTTCGCTACGTTTCCGTTGTATGAGGTATTATCTTTAATGTCAGACCATGTATAACTTGCGGTGATCTCTCCATCTTTCCAGTAGCGGTAGCTGGTATCAATCACAAAGGAGAACTGGTTGACTTTACCATCACTTACAAGCTCCAGCACTCTTCCGAAGTTTTTATTAATTCTTCCTTCTTTCCAGTCTACTTTTCCACCTTTTATGGTTTCTGCCGGAACATATACCCCTCTTCCTCCTTCATTATCGAGAGTGAAAACCGGATTGGCCTTCATATTCCTGTCATAGTAAAAGTAGTTGTTTCTTCCTAATGCCATATATGCTGCAATTCCTACTCTGAATCTTTCATTGAAGAAGTGGGTATAGGAAATATTTGCTTTATACACAATTGGAATTTTAGCATCTTTTCCTGTATAGTTAATAGTTGGAATCTGTTTGTCTGCCAATGTAGGGACGGTGCCGTAATTATTTCGATAGCTGTTAAAGTCCGGAACAGGAACGTCGGTATCAGTCACATCAACTGTTGCCAGGTGTTTTCCGTCGAACACAAGGTTATTGATGATCATATAATTATTGATATCAGACGAGAATATTCCGGCGCCGAACTTTAAGAAGTCCTTATTCTCTTCGTTGATATTCCAGTCAAACTGGAATCTTGGCTGAATCACAAATGATTTGATCTTATTATCCGTTCTGATTCCCATTTCGTCATACAACTTCTGGTTGAATTCAGCTTTCGGATACCCTCCGTAGTCTAATCTTAAACCGGCCATCAAATCCAGACCTTTTGCAATTTTTGTCTGGAATTGTCCGTATATACCGATATTCCAGATATTAGATCTTACAGACGGATCATCCATTAAAGGTACTTCTCTGTAAAATCTGTAAGGTTTAAGATTTTCAAAATTGTAAAGAATACTTGGATTTTTCACTCCGTCTTCCCTGAAATGGAACCTTCCGTTCACTTCACTTCCATATATGGATTTGGAAGTGGTATACATCAGATCTGCTCCGAAGGTATATTTTACTTTATCGGTGTTGTAGTATAAGTTGTCTACAATCTGAAATACATTATTTCTAAAACTTTCCTGTGCAAAACGGTGACCACCGATCTGAATATTGGTAGATCCTACGCCCGGAGAAAGAATGTTTTCAACAATAGCTCTTGGTACGGGGCCTCCCAATTCGTCATTCTGATAACTGTTCTGGAAGGTATACAGATATTGAGCCTTCAATTCATTGGTCAAGTTTGGTTTCAGATTAGACCTCAAGGTTAATAATAAACTGTTGTCAAGGTTTTTATCATTTCCGTAAGACTCAAAGAAATTGATACTGGTGTTGTCACCCAATCCGTTTTTGTTAAGATCGTAGGTAAAGTTATTTCTTAGGGTTAATAAATGTTTTTCATTAATCTGCCAGTCTAAACGTAAAAAGGCAGCATCAGAATTTCTTACTTTATCAAAACTTCCGAACTGAGGAGTATTTCCTACCCCATATTTTGCTCTGGCCACATTCAGGAAATTATTAAGGGTCTGAGTGGTGGTATTCAATCGCAATTCATCTTCTTTTGATCCGATATCAGCAATCAACAATGGTCTTGAATCCAGCTGGTGATCCCATGCCACAAAGAAATGCAATTTGTTTTTGATGATAGGTCCACCCAGTGAAAATCCGAACTGAGAGGTTGAGAAATCATTTTGTCTTTTGGTTCCCTTGATATCATAAGGGCTGGAAAGCCAGTTTGTTCTTAAATATTCCCATGCGCTTCCCGAGAATTTGTTTGTTCCGGATTTGGTAACGGCACTCACGGTTCCTCCTCCACTTCTTCCTAAGGTTACATCATATTGGTTAGTGGTGATTTTAAATTCACGAACGGCTTCAATAGAGATTGAGAACGGCGCACCACTTCGGCTGGTTGTAGATCCTGCTGAGGTAGGGTTCTTGGCTGTCATTCCATCAATCGTAAAGTTCGTGGAAGAGCCAAGCTGTCCGGAAAGGTTTCCTCCCTTACCGCTTAAAGGGGATAATTCAGTAAGATTGGTAAAGTTTCGGCCATTCACCGGAAGCATACTGATGTTTTTGGCAGAAATAGCCGTAGCAGCCCCCAGGTTTCCGATTTTGTTTTTCAGGTTTCCTGTAATTTTCACTTCTTCAATGTGTTTTTCTCCCCCCAGGTCCATATTAACCGTAACCTGATCTCCGAAGTTCACACTGTAGCCTTCTTTTTTATCGTCATTCACAATAACCGTATAAGGCCCACCAAGAGGAATTTCCTTAAAGATATACTCTCCTTTTGAATTGGTTTCTGTTTCTGTTCTGAACCCTGTGGATTCATTCACGATGGTTACTTTCACTTTTTCCTGAGCCGTGCTTCCCGGTCCGGTTACTTTCCCTATAATAGAAGCCTGCGTGGTCTGTGCATACGCCATCGTTCCAAGCCCTAAAAACAATAATCCCAGTACAATCTTTACTTTTCTCATTTACACAAATTAGATGTGCAAAGGTATTTTGACTTTAAAAGGTATCTGTTTAAGGGAGTTTTAACATTTTTTTAATTAAACTGAAACCCTATGTTAAATAATTCTAAACACATTGTATATCCTTTGTAAAACCAGCCTGTTGAGGTATGTTACCTATTTTTAATTTTCCCATACGGTTTAAATTCTTTATTTTTTAAATTGAATTATTTAAACGCGAAGTTTGCTAAGTAACATGTGTTAACACTTAGTCATCAAGAAAGTGCGTAGAAAATCCTTTGTTCATTTTTAGTGTTTTAGCATTTTCATGTCGGATTCACATTTACTTTATTTATTTTTGCTCAAAAGATACAAAAGCAATGTCTGAAAACATTCAACAAAGAATAGAAGAGCTCCGTAAAGAACTTCATCAACATAACGAGAACTATTACCTTCTGGATACTCCCACCATATCTGATTATGACTTTGATATGCTATTGGAAGAGCTTCGTGACCTGGAAGCCAAACATCCGGAATTTTATGATGAAAACTCCCCTACGGTACGTGTAGGCGGAGGAATTACAAAGGTTTTCCCTACGATTCAGCATAAGTTCAGAATGTATTCTCTGGATAATTCCTATGATTTTGACGATCTGGAAGATTGGGAGAAAAGAATCATCAAAACGATTAATGACCCTGTAGAATTTGTAGCCGAGTTGAAATATGACGGAGCGTCCATTTCTATTCTGTATGAAAACGGAAAGCTGACACAGGCAGTGACCCGTGGAGATGGTTTTCAGGGAGATGAAATTACGCCTAATGTGCGTACGATTTCGGATATTCCTTTGACGTTAAAAGGTGATTTTCCTTCTCAGTTCTTCATGCGTGGTGAGATTTATCTGACGAGAAAAAACTTTGACAAACTTAATAAACTTCGTGAGGAAGAAGGGCTTGATCCGTTTATGAATCCAAGAAATACGGCGAGTGGAAGTTTGAAAATGCAGGATAGCGGTGAGGTAAGAAAGCGTGGATTATCTTCTGTATTGTACCAGTTTATTTCGGATGAAGTGCCTGCAGAAACTCATTGGGAACTGCTTCAAAAAGCTCAAAGCTGGGGTTTCAAGACTTCTCAGCAAGCTAAATTATGCACCACCCTTGATGAGGTGAAAGAATTTATTACATTCTGGGATACGGAACGTCATAATCTTCCTTTTGAAATTGACGGAATTGTTTTAAAAGTGAATTCTCTGCAACAGCAAAGACAACTTGGATATACAGCAAAATCACCTCGTTGGGCAATGGCTTATAAGTTTAAAGCAGAAAAAGTAGAAACCGAATTACAAAGCGTTTCTTATCAGGTGGGAAGAACGGGAGCAATTACTCCTGTTGCCAATCTGAAACCTGTTTTATTAGCCGGAACGATTGTAAAAAGAGCTTCTCTCCATAATGAGGATATTATCAAAAAACTGGATCTGCATGAGCATGATTTTGTGTATGTAGAAAAAGGAGGTGAAATTATTCCAAAAATTGTAGGAGTAAACACCGATAAAAGAACGGACGAAAGCAAGGAAATAGAATACATTAAACATTGTCCTGAATGCGGAACAGAGCTTGTAAAAGTAGTAGATCAGGCGATTCATTTTTGTCCGAATGAACTTCATTGTCCACCACAGGTTGTGGGAAGAATGATTCACTATGTTTCAAGAAAAGCATTGAACATTGAAAATCTGGGGAGCGAAACGATTGAGCAGTTATACAGAGAACGGTTGATTGAAAATCCTGCAGATTTCTACGTACTGACGAAAGAGCAACTTCTTCCGCTGGAAAGAATGGCAGAAAAAATCTGCCCAGAATATCATTACAGGAATCGAAAAATCAAAAGAAATTGCATTTGAAAAAGTACTGTACGGTATCGGAATCAAACATGTAGGGGAAACGGTTGCCAAAAAACTGGTAAAAAACTTTCCTACGATTGATGAGTTAAAAAATGCTACTGTTGAAGAGCTTTGTCAGGTTGAAGATATCGGAGCTAAAATTGCAGTCAGCATTGTCGATTTTTTCCAGAACTCCGAAAATGTTTTAATGATTGAACGTTTAAAATCTTACGGTGTACAACTGGAAAAAGGAGAAAGCACCAATGAGGTATTATCCAATGTTCTGGAAGGCAAAACTTTCCTTTCACCGGAAAGCTATCTCTGTTCACGAGAGAATCTGCAGAAGAGATGGTGGAAAAACATGGTGGAAAAAATATTTCAGCTGTTTCAAAAAACCTCAACTATCTGGTGGTAGGTGAAAAAGCAGGAAGCAAGCTGAAAAAAGCTCAGGATATCGGGACTATTGAAATTCTGGATGAGCAACAATTCCTTGATTTGATTGAGAAACAATAAAATATTTTAAACAATTATTAAATAAACCATTAAGATAATGTCTTAATGGTTTATTTTTGCCCATACATAATTAAAACTAAAAAAATAAACTTAAATAAACTATTTCATGAAAAAACTCTACTTAGTCATTGTGATGACTTTGTTCTCTATTGCTCAGGCACAAAACATTTATTTACAATACTCCTGGCACTCTTGATTATATTAATTTAAAGAATGGAAATTCCAATATATAGGTAATGGACACAGGATACTTTAAAAATATTTGTGTAGATGATGACAATACCTGATTAAAATATTTACCAAGGATACTATTTCAAATCTGAAATTTATCAAAAGATAATTAGTATTACTTTCAAAAGTAAGAAGAGCCGTGAGTTTTCACGGCTTTTTTAGTATTCGTTATTTCTTGCGATTTGTCGCTATCATTATTATTCCATTCAAAACAAAAACCACAATTAACTATCAATTATATTATAATATTAATTTAAAAATGAATAAAAGTGAATAATTTTAAATTATTAAAAACAAAATAAGAAAATTATTTATATATTTACATTAACTAAAACATCACTAAACCATGAAAAACATTTACCTTTTTGTGCTCATTATGGCACAGATATCTGTCAGTGCACAGATTATTAACTTCCCGGATCCTAAATTCAAAACAAAATTACTCGCCGCCAATACAGGGATCAATCCTTTTTCTTATGACCTCAATGGAACTCCAACGATAATAGATACTAATGGTGACGGAGAAATTCAGGTGAGTGAAGCTCAGAATATTTCAAAGTTAGCTTTGACTAATACTCAAATTAATGATCTAACGGGAATCCAGAGCTTTACCAATCTCGCCTCTTTTACTCTAACTGGAAATGATGTGCTTAACACCGTCAATCTAAGCAACATGACCAAATTAAAGGAATTATTTGCTTACAGCAATCCTCTTAATACGTTGAACTTGCAAGGTTGCAACCAGCTTGAGACTTTCTTTTTCTCTAATAATGGCGGGACTATTTCAAACCTTGGCTTTTTACAAAACATTTCCCTGAAAAAAATTTCCATTACAGCAAATGCCCATTTGGAAAGTGTTGATATTTCACATCTTACAGGTTTGGAAGATATTTATTTCGGAGAAAGCAGCAACCCTAATTTTACAAGTTTAGATCTATCCAGTAACATCAATCTGAAGAAGCTGTATATTATTAAGCCTAATCTTACCTCACTTACGTTCACAACATTACCTCAACTTGAATATGTGAATCTCCAAAAAACCAAGCTAACTTCATTGGATTTTACCAGTTCACCATTGCTTACTGATATCAATATCGATAAAAATTCATTATTGACCTCCCTTAATATTGCGAATAATAGCAATCTGGAATATATAACGATCTCAACTTGTCCACTGCTAAGTTCTTTAAGTGTTCAAAACAAGCCTAACTTGCTTGGATTAACACTGGGAGGAACAAGTATATCTTCACTGGATTTCACAGGATCACCTGAAATTTTCAATATATCTGCAGGAAATAATAAAATTACGTCTTTGGATGTTTCATCTCTTTCCAAGCTTATATTTCTTTCGCTAGGTGAAGATTTCCTTACGAGCATTGATGTAAGCCAAAATCCGAAATTGGCCTCTATAAACGCAGTCGGGAATTCTCTTACCTATGTTAATGTCAAAAACGGGAAACCTACTCTGGACTATTCTGCCGGTCCGAAATCTTTCAGTCCTAATTTAGCTTATGTATGCTGTGATACAAAAAAAATACAGCATTTTTCCACTATGTTGATGAACTACGGACACAATAATGTGGAAATCAACAGCTATTGTTCTTTTGCTCCAGGAGGAACCAGCTATACCATTCAGGGCAACACAAAAGTGGATGTTAATAATAATGGTTGTGATGCAAGTGATCCTGCCAAGGCATTTCAAAAGTTCGACATTACCAGTGGTACCAATTCAGGAAGCTATATTGCCAACAACTCAGGAAATTATTCTTTAGCTGTACCGGCAGGTACCCATGTGATAACTCCTGTTGTTGAAAACCCTGCCTATTTTACAATCTCTCCTGCAAGCATTACTGCAGATTTTCCTACTCAGGCAAGTCCTTTAGCACAAAATTTTTGTATTACACCCAACGGAACTTTTAACGACCTTGAGGTAGTTATTCTTCCCATAACAGCAGCAACTCCGGGATTTCAATCACAATATAAAATAGTATATAAAAATAAAGGAAATACAGCACAATCCGGAACTTTGGTATTCACTTACGATGATACGATCTCTGATTACCAGACTGCGACAGTTGCTCCTACCTCACAATCTCCAGGAGTTTTAAACTGGAATCTTACGAATCTTCTTCCTTTTGAAACCAAAGAAATTACGGTAACCATAAAATTGAATACTCCAACAGCAACCCCACCTCTTAATTCAGGAGATATTCTGCATTATACAGCACAGATCAGCGGAGGAACAGATGAAACACCGGGCGATAATAATTTTACCCTTAACAGAACAGTAGTGAATTCTTTCGATCCAAACGATAAAACCTGTCTTGAAGGAGCTTCTATTGCTCAGACACAGGTGGGTGATTATGTTCATTATCTGATCCGATTTGAAAATACGGGAACTGCCAATGCCAGAAATATTGTGGTAAAAGATGAAATCGATGCAACGAAATTTGATCTTTCTTCACTTGTTGCCTTAAACGGAAGTCACAATTTTGTCACCAAAGTTACAGACCCAAATGTGATTGAATTTATCTTTGAAAATATTCAACTTCCTTTCGATGATGCTCATAACGACGGATATGTTTCTTTTAAAATCAAAACAAAGTCAACATTAAGTCCTGGCGACAGTTTTAGTAATACCGCCAAAATTTATTTTGATTATAACCATCCGATCATCACCAATACCGCCACAACCTCTGTTGAAAGTCTTTTAGCTACAACTGACGTTCGTAAAAACAATACACCGTTTACGATCTATCCAAATCCGGTAAAAGATGTTCTGCATATTCAATCAAAAGATGAGGTAATAAAAGCCGAAATCTATGACGGAGCAGGAAGAATTATCAATTCGATGAATGTAAAAGGAAACTCAATGAATGTTTCTGAGCTTTCTAAAGGAAATTATATGATTAAGATATACACGAAAGATAAAACAACGGTACAGAAGTTTATTAAGGATTAACCTGCCCCATGTTTAGAAAAAGGCTGCAAATTATCATTTGCAGCCTTTTATTTTTTATGTCCCGTCATTGCGAGCGTAGCAAAGCAATCTCCATATTACAATGATAGGTTGAAAGCGTAAAATCGCCAATACGTTTTAAATCTAAGGTATTTATCATGTAATTTTAAATCAAATGAGGTACTAAACCTTATAAGATTCTAAAATCTATGAGATTTGGAATTCTATCTTTTTTGAATCTTTTTATAATCAAACGTCTTCTAATGTAGCCATTTCGCTAATCTTTTAATCTGAAAACACCTCTATTAAATAATTAGTTAAGAATTGATGCTCTTATTCAAAATTTCAAGTAAAAATTTTGCTTTTACATTCAACATGCCCACATCTATGATACTACCTTTTCTGTTTAATCCTTTTACATCATTCTTCATAATAATATTAATATACTCACCTGCTTTTATCCCGCGAAAAGTAGTATTTGAAATATAAAATGATGAAATATCCTCCAAATTGAGTCTCACAGGTTTTATGAATACATTATTAATTATAATATGTCGGTCCGTAACTGTTAATAAAGGCTTTCTGCGAAATAATAATAGTACAGAATAAACGATAGTAAAAGAAAAAAATAAAAACCCAAGATAAAACATGATTATAACACCTAAACCAGCATTTCCAAGATCTTTATTATACAAAATAAAGATGAAAATACATGAAATAGCAAACATGATAAAACTTCTTATCCTACTCGAATAGAAATGAGTTTCTTTCATTTGGAGAAAATTTCTGTTTTAATTTATCGTACAATTCAAATATAGAAATAACATTTTAGTCTATCAACAATGTTGAAGTTATCATTCTTTAATCAAAGCTTTCTGAAAAAATAAAATTTGCTCTTGAGTAAGGCTACTTAAAGAAATTGTACGTTTTCCGTTGATCATATAATCTGGGTAATAGATAAGCTCTACAGAGTTTTTTCCTATATGAAACTCCCTCAAAACTGTTGGCTTTCTTGTATTTTTTCTATTGGAATTAAACGTCAGATTAATACAATTCCTTGGAATAATATAAAAACTGCGTGGAAACAGAAACATAGAATTTTGATTTATAAAAATATCAAAACTACACAACTGAAAATTCTTATTATAACTTAAAGCGCCTTTAATTACTGTTGTGATTGTTCCATTTATATTCTTTAGCACTACAGCTTCGGGCTGTTTATACTTTTTGATAATTTTATCCTTCTGTAAGAAAAAGAAAACTCCTGAAACAACAAAGAATATCGGTACCGCAAAAAATAAACAAGAAAAAAGATCCGGAAACATTACAAAATAATGATTAAAAGTTTTGAACTAAGAATAAATGAGATAAATTCCTGTTCAAAGATATAACAATAATCTTTATGAAACCGGCAGTCTGAAATAGAAAGTACTTCCATTATTCAAAGAGCTTTTTACACCTATTTCTCCATTTTGTTTTTCAATGAAATTTTTGGAAATCGCCAATCCAAGGCCTGTCCCGTTCTGGTGTTCACCCGGAACCTGAAAATAACGGTCAAAAATCTGGCGATGGTATTTTTCATCGATCCCGCTTCCGGTATCAGTGATGCTAAACTGAATGAAAGCATCCTGTTTTTCAACCACTATTTGAATACTTTCATCCTGATAGGAATGTTTTACAGCGTTGGTAAGAAAGTTATTCATCACCCAGACTGTTTTATCAAAATCAGCTGTCACAAAATCGGTTTCCTCAAGAAGGAATTGTGAAGTGATGGATATATTTTTTTGCTCAGCCAGTTTTTCAACATTTTTTACCGCAGTCTGTACTATTTCCTTTGGAGAACATTTCCCTACAGTCAAACGGATATTTCCCGACTCTACCTGAGAAAGATTCAGTAATTCTCCGGTAATATCCAGGAGGCGTTGTCCGTCCTCATTGATGCTCTTCAACAGTTCCTGCTGCTGCTCATTCAGTTCACCGAATTTCTGATTTCCAAGCAACTGAACCCCCATCTTTATGGCTGAAATTGGAGTTTTTAATTCATGAGAAATGGTAGCTATAAAATTGGTTTTAGCAAAATCAAGTTCTTTAAAAGGAGTAATATTTCGAAGCAGAATTACCTTTCCGATATATCTTTTCTCTTTCTCACCGGTTTTGACAATATTGATTGAAATAATATCCTGTTCAAAGTAATTTTCCTTATTATCACGGACAATTTTAATAGGTTCTTTAATCGGATGATCAATATTTTTCAGCAACTCCCGCATCAAATCGTTATTGATCGCTACTTCATGAGCTGTTTTTCCAATGATCTCTTCTTTATGGAGATTGGTAATTTTTAATGCTTCATCATTGATCATATAGATAAAATGATTTTCATCCAACCCAATCACAGCATCGTGCATGTTATTCACCAAAGTTTCAATTCTTTTTTTCTCCATGAGTTGTTGTGAAAGACTGCTGCTTTCATACTCCTGAAGCTTTTCCGCCATCACGTTAAAAGATTGCGCAAGACTGCTGAATTCTTCGCTCCCTTTAAAATGAACTCTTTCATTATAATTTTTATTGGCAATCTGTCGGATACTGAAAGTCAGCTGATCAATAGGCTCTGCAATCGTCTGTGGTAAATTAAACAATAAAATAAAAGCAATCAGAAAACACACCGTTCCAATACTTACAATCCAGAAAGTAGCATTCCCGGCAGTAATAATGGCAATATCACTTTTCCGCTCAATCCCTTTCATGTTCAAAGACATAATTTTTGCCAGGTCTTCCCGTATAAGCTTCTCTTTAACTGAAGTTGGTTCTTTCAAATAACTGTTGAAATGCAGATTCAGATTCTGTGTGGCTTCTTTTTCCCCAAATTCTGTAAGGTTCTTTTCCTGTAGTCTGTTATTTTTTTTAAAATCATCAATGGCAATAGCACTGTCTGTACTGATATGGTCCAGTGCAAGAAGCATATTCTTGGAAAATTCCAGACTGTTGTAATTGGCAGTAAGGATTTTCTCTGTGTCAGATTTTAATTTATTAATGTATACAGAACCTATCACTGATAGCAGAACAATCAGCAGAAATAAAAGGCCTACGCCTAAGGTGAGTTTTGTTTTAAGTTTCATTACTTTTACGATAAAATAATAATATCTACCTGTCGTTCATTCAATCTGTTCATCAGTGTATAAATCCAGCTATAGCCAAATAAACGATGCCAGAATTTAGCGTGAGGCTTGCCAATGCAGACCGTGGTCATATTATGGGCAATCACATAATCCAGAATGGCTTCCTGAACACTACTTTCTTTTACCCTTACCACTTTTGCGCCTAATTCCTGTGCTAAATTAAAATTATTAATCAGATACCGCTGCTTATCCAGGGCTATTTTTTCAGGATTCTCAGAAGGTCTCTGGATGTACAACACCGTCCATGGACTATTGTAATAGCTTGCCAGTCTGGCTGTTTTACGTATGATCGTTTTAGCAATCTTTTCATTGCTGCTGATACAGGCCAGGAATTTTATAGGTTTAAAATTCTCGGTCTTGATTTCTGTTTCCACTTTTCGCTCAACATGAGTGGCCACTTCTTTTAAGGCAAGTTCTCTTAATTGGAGAATATGCCCGCTTTGAAAGAAGTTAGTAAGCGCCGTCTGAACTTTTTCTTTTTTGTAAATCTTTCCTTCTTTTAAACGGGTCAGCAATTCATCAGCAGTAAGATCTATATTCACCACTTCATCAGCGAGTGCCAGAATTTTATCAGGAACACGTTCCATGACTTCTATCCCTGTTATTTTTTTAACTTCCTCGTTCAGGCTCTCAATATGCTGAATATTCATGGCACTGATGACATTGATTCCATTATCAAGAATCTCAAGAACATCCTGCCATCTTTTTTTATTTTTAGATCCTTCTACATTGGTATGGGCCAGCTCGTCCACCAGAACCACTTCAGGATGCTCATTAATGATGGCCTGAAGATCCATTTCTTCCAGGTTTTTTCCTTTATAAAAAACAGATTTTCGATCAATCTGAGGAATACCTTCTACAAGAGCCACTGTTTCTTCTCTGTCGTGGGTTTCTATATAGCCAATTTTTACATCAATGCCGTTTCGTAAAAGGGAATGCGCTTCCTGAAGCATACGAAATGTCTTTCCTACGCCCGCACTCATCCCGATATAAATTTTGAATTTCCCTTTCCGGGATTTCTGGATCAGTTCTAAAAAATGTTTTGCTGATGACATTGATTATTACTTTTTACAATATTAAAGTTATTATAATTTTCAGGTTTTCTAAGCTCGTAAAATCCAAACTATTAAAATGAATTTCTATTGGTTAGTCAACTCAAAGATTTTAAAATATATCTTCCTTTCAGACATCATAAAAACTGAGATTTTCAGCAAGTATAAACTTCTTATATTTTGCCACGAATACACGAATAAAACTTCATAAAGAGAGCTTTATACATAAAATCGATGTACCGATGTGCTGATAAAACTGCAAACCATATAGTGTTTTAAGCTAAACAAAAAAGTCTATTCGTATATTCGTGGTATTATGAAAATCTTTGATTTCTAACGCCTTACAACAATTAGAAATAATCATTCTTTGCATCTTTGCGTTGACCAACAATTATGAAAACATCATTTTGGTGTAAGAGATTTTACAACTTATAAAGATGTCAGGAACTATTTCCTTACTTTATACTATTTCTTCTAAAACCAAACGGCTAAACTCGTTGTTATAAAAAAGTTTCCTTTTCTGAACTCATCATTTTTGGCAAAGATGGCATCTTTCGAGGTAAAGCCTCTTGCTTCTGTACGGAACACCACATTCTTCAATACTGCATAATCTATATTCAATGAATATCCAAAGGTCTGAAAACCGTTAGGAGTTCCCGTATTGATGATGACTCCGTTTTTATCATTATAATACTCCAGTCTTCCTGCTAATGCCCATTTAGGATCAAGCTGATATTTCATCTGTACATTGGGACTGTACCAGATATTATACTGCTCGCTTCCTTTTGTTTTCTGCTCTGCTCCTAGATCAAATCCTAATAAAGCAGAAAACTGATCCGTTAACTGGAAGCTTCCATAAAGATCGTGAAAATAACGCATTCTTTTATCTGCTTTCGCTTTATCATTTCCAATAAATGAGCTGCTGTTCAAGGTAATCTTATCATTGGGTTTATAGGTAACCTGATGACCGAAGGAAATACTTTGATTTCCTTCCGGTTTTGCAATGCGCTGCCATCCGTTCAGTACCAGACCGCTTAAAAACCATTTTCCATTATCTGAGGTATAAGAAATTTTCGCACCCGTCTCAAAATAAGGAGAATTTTCAGCAGCAAAACTTCGGGTCAGATTGATATTATCTTTTCCTATAGCGCTTTCCCAACCAATATGGGATGGCATGATCCCTGCGTCAATCCATAGATTTTTATTTTTTGATATTTTAATTCCTATATTGGCTTCATTCACATAGCGTAATGCATTTTGTTCAGCGGCCATGTTGTCCTGCGCATACGTTCCGGCCATTAAAGCTACATTGGCACGAAGATTTTCACTTTGATAATTTGCTTTAACCAATCCCAGATTAAGATTCAGTTCATTATGTCTGTTGTATGAATATAAAAAATTCTGACGAAGATGATTATTGGGTTCATTAAAATCATAGGTATAAAAAAGTTCTACATACGCCGAAAAGGTTACTTTATTTCCTGTTTTTACTGAATCCGATGATTGTGCTTTGGAAAAAAACATTCCCAATACTGCACCTATAATTAGATATTTTTTCACGTTAATTGTAAGATATTAAACTTGTCAAGGTTCAGACCTTGAAGTTCATTCAAGATTATTTGATTATTTTAATTGATCCAAAGCAATATTGAGCTTCAGTACATTGAGTTTTGATGGTCCGAAAAGCCCTAAGAACGGTTTTTCAGTTTGTGTATTAATTAAACTTTTGATTTGCTCTTCCGAAAGGTTTCTCATTTTAGCAATTCTCTTTGCCTGGTACAAGGCTCCTTCCTGAGAGATATCCGGATCCAGTCCGCTCCCGCTTGCTGTAACTAATTCTACTGGTACTTTTGCATTTTGCATTTCAGGGTTTTGCATTTTTAGCGTATCAATTCTTTTCTGTACAGTTTCCAGGTATTCTGCATTGCTTGGTCCTTTGTTGCTCCCTCCACTTCCGGCTGCATTATAATTAACATTAGAAGGGCGACCATGAAAATATCTCTCAGATTTAAATTCCTGTCCGATATTGGCATAGAACTTCTGTCCTTTATAATTAATGATCTCTGCATTTCCGTGAGTAGGTAATACTTTTGAGCCTCCATACACAATACCCAGATAAATTCCTACCACAACCAGCATTACCAAAGTCAGCCTGAATGCTGAAACAATATGATTTTTCATTTCTTTAAATTTTAATAGAATAAACTAATCAGTAAATCGATGATTTTAATTCCGATGAACGGAACGATTACTCCTCCAAGACCATAGATCAAAAGATTTCTTCTTAATAAAGCACTTGCTCCGATGGGTTTATAAGCCACACCTTTTAATGCCAATGGAATAAGGAACGGAATAATCACCGCATTGAAAATAATAGCAGATAAAATAGCTGTTTCCGGGCTATGAAGATTCATGATGTTCAGTTTTTGCAGTGACGGAATAAAGGTTATAAATAGCGCCGGAATGATCGCAAAGTATTTTGCAACGTCATTGGCAATACTGAATGTCGTCAAGGTACCTCTCGTCATCAGCAATTGTTTTCCTATTTCCACAATTTCGATCAGTTTTGTAGGGTCATTATCAAGATCAACCATATTACCGGCTTCTTTAGCAGCCTGTGTCCCACTGTTCATCGCTACACCTACATCTGCCTGAGCCAATGCCGGAGCATCATTCGTTCCGTCTCCCATCATCGCCACCAGCTTTCCTTCCTGTTGTTCTTTTTTGATATAGTTCATTTTATCTTCAGGTTTTGCTTCTGCAATAAAGTCATCAACCCCTGCTTTTTCTGCAATGAACTTTGCAGTCAACGGGTTATCACCCGTTACCATCACCGTCTTCACTCCCATTTTTCTTAATCGTTGGAAACGTTCCTGAATTCCGGTTTTAATGATATCCTGAAGTTCAATAACTCCCCATACCTTTTCATTCACAGACACCACCAAAGGAGTACCTCCATTTTCAGAAATTTTGGTTACGGCATCCTGTGTTTCTTGTGGGAAGATATTCCCGGCTTTTTCAGTCAGTTTCTTTATTGTGTCATACGCTCCCTTCCTGATTCTGGTATCTTCAAAATCGATCCCTGACGTTCTGGTTTCAGCAGTAAAATCTATATAAGTAGGATTCGGAACAATTAAATCCTTTGATTCTAATGAGCTTAATTCAATAATTGATTTTCCTTCAGGTGTTTCATCAGCAACAGAACTTAATGCAGAAGCTTTAATAAAATCTTCCAATTTAATTCCCTCAGCAGGATGAAATTGGGTCGCTTTACGGTTTCCAATAGTGATTGTCCCCGTTTTATCAAGTAATAAAACATCGATATCCCCGGCAGTTTCAACTGCTTTACCGCTTTTAGTAATTACGTTTGCTCTTAATGCTCTGTCCATCCCCGCAATTCCGATTGCAGAAAGCAGACCTCCGATCGTTGTCGGAATCAGACATACGAAAAGTGAAATAAATGCCGCAATGGTAATCGGAGTCTGCGCATAATCTGCAAAAGGCTTTAAAGTGAGGGTAACAATAATAAAGGTCAGGGTAAACCCTGCTAATAGTATAGTAAGTGCGATTTCGTTAGGTGTTTTCTGTCTTGAAGCTCCCTCTACAAGAGCAATCATTTTATCCAAAAAGGATTCTCCGGGTTTTGTGGTTACTTTAACCTTGATTCTGTCTGAAAGTACCTTTGTTCCCCCGGTTACTGAACTTTTATCTCCTCCTGCTTCACGGATTACCGGAGCACTTTCTCCCGTGATTGCCGATTCATCAATGGTCGCTAAACCTTCTATAATCTCTCCATCCATCGGAATCTGATCCCCTGCTTCACAAAGGAAAATATCTCCTAATTTCATCTCGGCAGACATTTTTAACACCGTTTCTACCTGAAATCCCTGTTTATTTTCAACCACCAGCTTAGCAGGTGTTTCTTCACGGGTTTTACGAAGGGTGTCAGCTTGTGCCTTCCCCCTTGCTTCTGCAATAGCTTCTGCAAAGTTGGCAAACAGCACAGTGAAGAATAAGATAATAAATACTAAAAAATTATAAGAGAAACTTCCCTGTGATGTGTCGCCTGTCAAGCTAAACATGCTGACAATAAACATTACAACAGTTCCTATCTCTACCAGAAACATCACTGGATTTTTAAACATAATTTTCGGATTCAGTTTTGCGAAAGATTGTTTGATCGCTTCGTTTACCAAATCTCTTTGAAATAATGTTTGTGACTGATTTTTCATTTTTTTGAAAGAGTTTTTTATCATTGTCAATCAATAACTACCATCAAGGTAAACCCTGTAAAACGGGATAAAGATGGATTATATGAAGTGAACGTTTCAGTAAGTTTTTAGACTAGTCCCCGAACTTCCGGCTTCCTTAATGGTTGAATATTGATTTTAATTTTTAATGTTCACAATTTATTTGGAGAAATACTGTATCTGTTCTGCAATAGGGCCAAGTGTCAGCGCAGGGAAAAAAGATAAAGCGGCTATCAGCAGGATAACTGCCAATGTCATGAATCCGAAAGTAGCTGTATCCGTTTTCAGTGTTCCCGAACTCTCCGGAATAAACTTTTTCTGAGCCAGCAGGCCTGCAATGGCAACAGGGCCGATGATCGGAATAAATCGCGACAGTAACAGTACAATCCCTGTTGAGATATTCCACCAAGGTGTATTGTCTCCAAGCCCTTCAAAACCGGAACCGTTGTTGGCTGAAGATGATGTAAACTCATACAACATTTCACTAAACCCATGAAAGCCTGGGTTGTTCAAGGTCTTGGCTCCAAATTCAGGTAAATAAGCTGTCAACGCTGTTCCTACCAGAATTAAAAAGGGGTGAAATAAAGCTACAATCATAGCAATCTTCATTTCTTTAGCTTCAATTTTCTTACCCATAAACTCCGGAGTCCTTCCCACCATCAGACCGCTGATAAATACAGCGAGAATAATAAAAATGAAATAGTTCAGAATTCCGACTCCACAGCCTCCGTAGAAACAGTTGATCATCATCGCCAGTAATTCATTCATCCCAGAAAGAGGCATTGTACTGTCATGCATTGAATTCACAGATCCTGTTGAAATGACCGTTGTTGCAATACTCCAATATCCTGAAGCAGCACTTCCGAAACGGATTTCTTTCCCTTCCATCGCTCCAAGACTGCTGTCTGCACCCATTTTGGTGATCAACGGATTTCCTCCCGTTTCATTCACAATATTCGGAATCGTAAGCGCCAGAAAACCTACAGTCATCACGGTAAAAATAACCCATGAAAGCTTTCTCTTATGTAAGTAGAATCCTAATGCAAAAACCAATGCAAACGGTATGATCATCTGGGTGACCATTTCGGTCATATTGGTAACATAATTAGGGTTTTCAAGCGGATGTGCCGAATTGGCTCCGAAAAATCCGCCTCCATTGGTTCCTAAATGCTTAATCGCAACAAAACCAGCCACCGGACCTCTGGATACATCAATCTTTTGTCCTTCCAGCGTTGTAATGGGGTCCTTACCTTCAAAAGTCATAGGAGTGCCATTCACAGAAAGGATGAACGCTACAACAATACTGATCGGAACTAAGATTCTGATCATTGACTTGGTAAAATAGTCATAGAAATTACCTAGCTCCGTAGCTGTTTTTTCTTTAAAAGCTTTAAAGAGAACCGCCATTGCTGCCATACCCGTTGCAGCCGTTACAAACTGTAAAAACATTAAGTACAGTTGGCTTAAATAACTTACCCCCGATTCTCCTGAATAGTGCTGCAAATTACAATTCACTAAAAATGAAATCGTTGTGTTAAAAGCAAGGTCAGGTGACATGTTGGGATTCCCGTCAGGATTAAATGGAAGCCAGGCCTGAGTCATTAAAAGAATAAATCCTATAACAAACCAAACCAGATTAATCGCCAGCATGGCATACATATTCTGCTTCCAGTTCATCTGGCGGTTGGGATTGATTCCCGATATTTTATAAATTAACTTTTCAATGGGCTGGAATACCGGATCCAGAAAAGTTTTTTTGTATCCATAGACATTAGCAATGTATTTCCCTAAAAATATTCCAATCACTAACGTAATAGCAAACATTGCTATGATGCCTAAAATCTCTGTATTCATGATTTCTTAAAATTTTTCAGGTTTCATTAAAACATAACAGATATACACAAAGGCAAGAATTGAAAGAAAAAATAAACTCCACATAATGTTATATTCTATCAAAAAATTCAACTGATTTATATAAAAGCCAAAACAATACTGCAAACAGCAGAATTAAACTTGTGAGCATCATATCTTTATTATTAAGGTTAAAAGAGTAAACAATACATACGATACAATCAGCAAACTAAAAGTGGAATGCTCCCGTTTTTTAAACGTTTTTCTTGAAATTGTCATTTTTAAATATTTTATTCAATGACTATATGCCAAAAGAGAGCCCATTATTGAAAATAAACATGTAATAAACTGAAATACAAAAATTTACACACAAAGCACATACCTTATAAAAACAGAAAAGCCTATCAAAATGATAGGCTCTTTATTAAAATGATAAAATCTTTTATTTCAATCCGTATTCTTCCAGTTTACGGTATAAAGTTGCAATTCCGATCTCTAATAGCCGGGCTGCTTCTGCTTTATTCCCTTTTGTATACTGTAATACCTTTTGTATATGTATTTTTTCAAGAGATCTGATGCTTAAAGAATCATTTTCAGGGATCGCTTTTTCAGAATAATGAGGAAGACTTTCTGCATCCAGAATATGAGTATCCATCAAAATAAGACTCCTTTCTACCGCATTTCTCAATTCACGGATATTTCCTTTCCAATCATTCTTCTCCAACGCTTTATAGTAGTCCGGAGACACCTGAATAGATGATAAGTGAAGTTTATGAGAAAATAAGTCGATGAAATTCTTAGCCAATATTTTTAAATCCTCTTTTCGCTCTCTTAGGGCTGGCAATGTAATTTCAAAGACATTCAGTCTGAAGTACAAATCTTCTCTGAAATTTCCCTGTTTTATTTCTTCCTCAAGGTTCCTGTTGGTAGCGGCAATTAATCTAAAATCAGATTTCGAAACCTTTGTTTCTCCCATCTTGATAAATTCCTTAGTCTCAAGAACTCTTAGCAGCTTTGCCTGAAGTTCTACAGGCATCTCACCAATCTCGTCCAGAAACAGAGTTCCTCCGTTTGCCTCTTCAATCAATCCTTTCTTATCTTTCAGAGCACCCGTAAAAGCACCTTGTTTATGGCCAAAAAGCTCACTTTCCAAAATTTCCTTACTAAAGGCAGAACAGTTGATGGCCACAAAATTATTCTTTTTCCGATCACTACCATCATGGATGGCACTTGCAAAAACTTCCTTACCAGTACCCGTTTCACCTGTCAAAAGTACTGCAGCATCCGTTAATGCAACCTTTTCTGCAAGCTTCTTTGCCTGTAAAATAGCAGGTGAGTTTCCAATAATCTGAGCAAACCCTTTCACTACACTTTTAGGAGCAATTCTGGATTTATTATCTTTAACCTTCTCCAGAGCCTTATATACCAAAGGAATAATTTTCTCATTATCATCTCCTTTTACAAGATAATCATAAGCACCATTTTTCATTGCCTGCACAGCATCCGTAATATTCCCGAATGCCGTCATTAAAATAATTTCAAGCTGCGGATACTTCGTTTTAATAGATTGTACTAATTCTACTCCAAATGCATCAGGAAGCCTGACATCGCATAACACGACATCAAAATCATACTGCTCCAGCATGGTCATAGCAGAACGTGCTGTAGAAGCTTCTTTTACATTAAAATTTTCTTGAGAAATGATCATGCCCAACAGTTTAAGGAGCTTGATCTCATCATCGATGATCAGAATGTTTCCTGACATTATATTTATTTTGGAAAACTTATACAAACTTATCAATTTTATTTCAGTAAAAGCCACTTATTAGGGAAATTAATTTCATCCTTTATTTACTTTTCATGAGCTATTTCCCGCTATCCACTCATACTCCTCGCGCCTTGGCCTCCAAGTCTCAAACCCACCAACTCTCCAACACATGCTGCGGGGTAAACGCTGCTATCGGGGCTAGGGTATTAGTAATCTGTAACGAGTAATAATTAAGGAATAACTAGAAGTAATTAAGAAAGGAAAATTGAAAATTACGATCGTTCAAAAATATATTTTATTAATCCCGCTCTAGTAAGAAATACCAGCATGCACATATCCCGGCAAAAACCACATCAATAGGAATGGGCTTCAGCCCATTCAAAATAAAACCATCCTCTTACATCGGCTTTAGCCAAAACATATTTCTTCACAAGCATATCCACACAATTTATCATCCTTATCATTAAGTTCAACCTATCCTTGTTATCCCATAGGGATCCAAACAAAGTAATCAATCTCCTGATAAAAATAATCATCTGTGCAAATCCGTGTCCTCTGTGGTTTAAATGTAAGGAATAACAAATCAGTAACAATACTCTTCAGTACTACCTATCATCATTATTACTTAGTACTCCACTATTTGTTATCTCACAGAGGTCCAAACAGTATTATTCCACTTTAATCATAAAGTGTATGTGTACAGCCTTTCAACCGGTGAGATCTCTACGGGATGACAAAGGAAGTGGATATCTAGAATACTAGTGATAAGAATAATTGAAAATTGAAAACTGAAAATTGAAAGTGATAATGATAAGTAATTGTTGGTAGATAAATATTCCTCCAGGAAGTAAAAACAGGATAGAGGTATTCTCTTATTACCTATTACCCATTACCTATTACTCATCCTTGTTGTTGGTGTTGTCGTTGGCATTGGTGGGCACAGGTATAAAACAAAAAAATCCTTTATCATTACGATAAAGGATTTTTAAAAATAAAATAAAAACTGGCGGCGGCCTACTCTCCCGCGTTAGCAGTACCATCGGCGCTGGTGGGCTTAACTTCTGTGTTCGGAATGGGAACAGGTGAGCCCCACCGCTAAAACCACCCTAAAGGTTGTATATAGCAGTTGGCTTTTTGCTTATAGCTCCTGGCTTTCTTGCCATTCGCTAACTGCATTTTGCCAATTGCGTTTTAATCGATAAAAACTTTCACAAAGAGCTAACCTTGCTGCACTTTCAAGTGCGCCATATCAGGCTATAAATCTACGGGTAATTAGTACTACTCGGCTATGACATTACTGTCTTTACACCTGTAGCCTATCAACGTCGTCATCTCCAACGACCCTTAAAAGATGTCTCATCTTGAGGCGAGTTTCGCACTTATATGCCTTCAGTGCTTATCTCTTCCAAACGTAGCTACTCAGCGGTGCACCTGGCGGTACAACTGATACACCAGAGGTTTGTTCAATTCGGTCCTCTCGTACTAGAATCAAGCCCTCTCAAACATCTAACGCCCGCAATAGATAGAGACCGAACTGTCTCACGACGTTCTGAACCCAGCTCGCGTGCCACTTTAATGGGCGAACAGCCCAACCCTTGGGACCTTCTCCAGCCCCAGGATGTGACGAGCCGACATCGAGGTGCCGAACCTCCCCGTCGATGTGAGCTCTTGGGGGAGACTAGCCTGTTATCCCCGGAGTACCTTTTATCCTATGAGCGATGGCCCTTCCATACGGAACCACCGGATCACTATGTCCTGCTTTCGCACCTGATCGACTTGTAGGTCTCACAGTCAAGCACCCTTATGCCATTACACTCTACGCACGGTTACCAAGCGTGCTGAGGGTACCTTTGAAAGCCTCCGTTACTCTTTTGGAGGCGACCACCCCAGTCAAACTACCCACCACGCAATGTCCTTCTGAAAGAAGTTAGGCTCCAAGTAAGTAAAGGGTGGTATTTCAACGTCGGCTCCACAAACACTAGCGTGCCCGCTTCATAGCCTCCCACCTATCCTACACATTACTTACTCAAAGTCAATACGAAGTTATAGTAAAGGTTCACAGGGTCTTTTCGTCCCATTGCGGGTAATCGGCATCTTCACCGATACTACAATTTCACAGAGCTCATGGTTGAGACAGTGCCCAGATCGTTACACCATTCGTGCAGGTCGGAACTTACCCGACAAGGAATTTCGCTACCTTAGGACCGTTATAGTTACGGCCGCCGTTTACTGGGGCTTCAGTCAATGCCTTCGGTTTAACCCTAAGCACCTTCCTTAACCTTCCAGCACCGGGCAGGTGTCAGACCCTATACTGCATCTTTCGATTTTGCAGAGTCCTGTGTTTTTGATAAACAGTCGCCTGGGCCTCTTTACTGCGGCCACCATTGCTGATGGCGTCTCTTCTCCCGAAGTTACGAGACTATTTTGCCTAGTTCCTTAACCATGATTCACTCTAGCACCTTAGGATTCTCTCCTCGACTACCTGTGTCGGTTTTGGTACGGGTTGCTTCACTTCGGCTTTTCTTGGAAGCACTTTCCCTACAGCAGCTTCGCCCGAAGGCTAGGCCTTGACTATTCCGTCAGTCTCCAGTAAGTACGGCACTCCGTCCCCTTTTTAGTGTGAGCAAGTATGGGAATATTAACCCATTGTCCATCCACTTCCCCTTTCGGGTGCGCGTTAGGTCCCGACTAACCCTCAGCTGATTAGCATGGCTGAGGAAACCTTAGTCTTTCGGTGAGCGGGTTTCTCGCCCGCTTTATCGTTACTTATGCCTACATTTTCTTTTCTATCCGCTCCACAATACCTCACAGTACTGCTTCGGCGCAAATAGAATGCTCTCCTACCAGATGTACCTAAAGTACAAATCCATAGCTTCGGTAATATGTTTATGCCCGATTATTATCCATGCCGGACCGCTCGACTAGTGAGCTGTTACGCACTCTTTAAATGAATGGCTGCTTCCAAGCCAACATCCTAGCTGTCAATGCAGTCCAACCGCGTTGCTTCAACTTAACATATATTTGGGGACCTTAGCTGTTGGTCTGGGTTCTTTCCCTCTCGGACATGGACCTTAGCACCCATGCCCTCACTGCCGTAGAACATTTATTAGCATTCGGAGTTTGTCAGGAATTGGTAGGATTTGACTCCCCCGCATCCAATCAGTCGCTCTACCTCTAATAAACTTATATACGACGCTGCACCTAAATGCATTTCGGAGAGTACGAGCTATCTCCCAGTTTGATTGGCCTTTCACCCCTACCCACAGGTCATCCGAAGACTTTTCAACGTCAACCGGTTCGGTCCTCCACTCTGTGTTACCAGAGCTTCAACCTGCCCATGGGTAGATCACAAGGTTTCGCGTCTAATCCTACTAACTATGCGCCCTATTCAGACTCGCTTTCGCTCCGGCTCCGGTACTTAATACCTTAACCTCGCTAGTAAAATTAACTCGTAGGCTCATTATGCAAAAGGCACGCCGTCACAGCTTAATGCTGCTCCGACCGCTTGTAGGCGTACGGTTTCAGGTTCTATTTCACCCTTCTATTCGAAGTGCTTTTCACCTTTCCTTCACAGTACTTGTTCACTATCGGTCTTTCAGGAGTATTTAGCCTTGGAGGATGGTCCCCCCATATTCAGACAGGATTTCACGTGTCCCGCCCTACTCATTTATCATCTTAATATACCTTTCATATACAGGGCTATCACCTTCTATGGCTGTTCTTTCCAGAACATTCTATTAAATATATAAAGACTTTTGGGCTAATCCGCTTTCGCTCGCCACTACTTACGGAATCTCTTCGATTTCTTTTCCTCCGGGTACTTAGATGTTTCAGTTCTCCGGGTTTGCTTCCCCTAAGGGATGACATGTCTTCAACATGCCGGGTTGCCCCATTCGGACATCTGCGGATCAATTCGTGTGTGCCAATCCCCGCAGCTTTTCGCAGCTTACCACGTCCTTCGTCGCCTCTGAAAGCCTAGGCATCCGCCATACGCCCTTAACGATTTCTTTCCTAATATTTAAATTAGTTCAGTATTTTTTGATTAGTATCGCTACTAATCGATATTTTTATAAACTCGGCACTCGAAAGTGCTCGGTTATCTCTTTGTGATGTCTTTACCGTTAATGTCAATGATCTTAATGTCTTCTTGTCCGCTTAATGAACAGATGTTGTTTTTGGCTCCATCCGTAACTTTTAAATTAAGCTTTCAAAACTGTGGAGAATAAGGGAGTCGAACCCTTGACCTTCCCGATGAATCGGGACGCTCTAGCCCCTATTGGCTAAAATCCTTTGTTTTTATTTATAATATCTTCTATTCTTGTTACATTACTGTAACGATGTGGAGAATAAGGGAGTCGAACCCTTGACCTCCTGCGTGCAAGGCAGGCGCTCTAGCCAGCTGAGCTAATTCCCCTCTAGTGCTTCTAGCTTATGGCTTCTTGCTATTGGCTTTTGGCCAGAAGCTAATCGCTATTTGCTATCCGCCTTAATTAGTAGTCTCGGGCAGGCTCGAACTGCCGACCTCTACATTATCAGTGTAGCGCTCTAACCAGCTGAGCTACGAGACTTTTTATGAGTAATTAGTGATGAGTAATAAGTAATACTTCTTGCTCCTGTTCATTTCTCAATCTCTATCCCTTTACTAATTTCTAGTGGGTTTTGTATTTTTAATATAATCAACCAAACAAAAAACTAAAGCTTGAACTTTAAGTAAGTTCTGTACCTTACGGTACTATTTTTTTTATCGTCTAACGACGCTCTAAAATGAGATGTTCCAGCCGCACCTTCCGGTACGGCTACCTTGTTACGACTTAGCCCTAGTTACCTGTTTTACCCTAGGCAGCTCCTATTACGGTCACCGACTTCAGGTACCCCAGACTTCCATGGCTTGACGGGCGGTGTGTACAAGGCCCGGGAACGTATTCACCGCGCCATGGCTGATGCGCGATTACTAGCGATTCCAGCTTCATAGAGTCGAGTTGCAGACTCCAATCCGAACTGAGACCGGCTTTCGAGATTTGCATCACATCGCTGTGTAGCTGCCCTCTGTACCGGCCATTGTATTACGTGTGTGGCCCAAGGCGTAAGGGCCGTGATGATTTGACGTCATCCCCACCTTCCTCTCTACTTGCGTAGGCAGTCTCACTAGAGTCCCCAACTTAATGATGGCAACTAGTGACAGGGGTTGCGCTCGTTGCAGGACTTAACCTAACACCTCACGGCACGAGCTGACGACAACCATGCAGCACCTTGAAAAATGTCCGAAGAAAAGTCTATTTCTAAACCTGTCATTTCCCATTTAAGCCTTGGTAAGGTTCCTCGCGTATCATCGAATTAAACCACATAATCCACCGCTTGTGCGGGCCCCCGTCAATTCCTTTGAGTTTCAAACTTGCGTTCGTACTCCCCAGGTGGCTAACTTATCACTTTCGCTTAGTCTCTGAACCCGAAAGCCCAAAAACGAGTTAGCATCGTTTACGGCGTGGACTACCAGGGTATCTAATCCTGTTCGCTCCCCACGCTTTCGTCCATCAGCGTCAGTTGTTGCTTAGTAACCTGCCTTCGCAATTGGTGTTCTAAGTAATATCTATGCATTTCACCGCTACACTACTTATTCCAGCTACTTCAACAACACTCAAGACTTGCAGTATCAATGGCAGTTTCACAGTTAAGCTGTGAGATTTCACCACTGACTTACAAATCCGCCTACGGACCCTTTAAACCCAATAAATCCGGATAACGCTTGCACCCTCCGTATTACCGCGGCTGCTGGCACGGAGTTAGCCGGTGCTTATTCGTATAGTACCTTCAGCTACTCTCACGAGAGTAGGTTTATCCCTATACAAAAGAAGTTTACAACCCATAGGGCCGTCGTCCTTCACGCGGGATGGCTGGATCAGGCTCTCACCCATTGTCCAATATTCCTCACTGCTGCCTCCCGTAGGAGTCTGGTCCGTGTCTCAGTACCAGTGTGGGGGATCACCCTCTCAGGCCCCCTAAAGATCGCAGACTTGGTGAGCCGTTACCTCACCAACTATCTAATCTTGCGCGTGCCCATCTCTATCCACCGGAGTTTTCAATACCGAATGATGCCATCCAGTATATTATGGGGTATTAATCTTCCTTTCGAAAGGCTATCCCCCAGATAAAGGCAGGTTGCACACGTGTTCCGCACCCGTACGCCGCTCTCTCATTTCCGAAGAAACAATACCGCTCGGCTTGCATGTGTTAGGCCTCCCGCTAGCGTTCATCCTGAGCCAGGATCAAACTCTCCATTGTATGTTTGTCTGACTCACTCAAAGTTTTTTAACGCTTTAGTTTTTCCTTACTTGGTTGTTATATTGTATGTCAATGATCTTTATATCTTCCGCTTTTCAACGAAGCAATCTTTCTGTCAGTGTCGCTCCGTATTTGCGAGTGCAAAATTAAAACTTTATTTTGAATTGACCAAATGTTTTTGAAGAAAATTTTAAAGTTTATTTGATAACCTTAACTCCTTCTCGAACCCTCAATCTCTCTACTCCTACGCTCCCTGTAATTGGGACTGCAAAGATACAAACTCTTTTTTAACTCGCAACCCTTTTTGCAAAAAGTTTTAAAGTTTTTTTTCGCCTGTTTCTTGTTTAAGAGTATATTGTTTTTGCTTATCTAAAAGCCCTTCTGCGCTTACCGAATCTCTTTCGTTTTTCAGTGGGGCAAAGATAGAAACTTCAATATTACCCCGCAAGTTTATTTAACATAAATTTTACGGTTTTGTAATATTTGAAGGTAAACATCTGGTATGGAGGGAGAAAAATTGTAAACAAATGTTTGGGAAGGTGGGTTGGAGTGTGGGAGGGTTTGAGGGTGGAGGGAAATCAAGGGGGAAAGGGAGGTTTTTGGGGGTATATTATTAAGAAGGGAGGTGGGAAGGGATGCAAGTGATAAGGGATTGACCACAGAGGGCACAGATTGGCACAGAGGAGGATGGATTATATTATAAAGTGTGATGATAAATAGATGTAATATGGAAAAGGAGTTGGTAATGGGTGAATGGGATTCTGAAAGGTTTTTGATTGATTATTTTCATCAGTGTTCCATTAAAACACCCGCACTGTCATCCCGTAGGGATCTCGACAGTGGAAAGGATTATATATTATATAGAATAACGGGGACGAGATTTCTCCGAGATGACAAACTATGAGGATATGCGAATGAGAAACATTATTAACCACAGAGGGCACGGATTTGCACAGAGGAGGATGCATATTATAAAGGGTGATATGGATAGAGGATAATGTGGAAAAAGAGTTTTTAATTGGTGAATGGGATTAAGAAAGGAGGGCTGGTTTATTAGTTTCATGAATATTCTTAAAAAACGCCCCTTTGTCATCCCGTAGTTAACAGTGGAAAGGAGTATATATTATATAGAATAACGAGGGGCGAGATGACAAATTGGGTGGAGATGTGTGTGGGAAGGTTTTTAAGTTTTGGCTAAAGCCAGAGGAGGGCGATTATTGCTTGAGCGGGCTGAAGCCCGCTCCTATTGATGGAGTATAAACCACAGAGGGCACGGATGGACACAGAGGATGATGGATAATGCATATATATAATAATATAGAGAACCTGAAAATGGATACGTAGGGATGAATTTTTACGGATGGCAAATATTGTGGATATATTATATGTATAATAACTTGTGGAATGCTGTGTGTTCATGAGGGAAATATTGGTTGATGGTCTGCTCTGCTATTACTCATTAATCATTGCTTATTACTAATATTCTAGCCCCGATAGCAACTGTTACCCCGCAGTAGGCGTTGGATAGTCCGAGGGTTTTGGAGTTGGAGCGCGAGGCGCGAGGAGTATGAGTGGATAGCGGGATAAAGCTCCTGAATACGGTGGAGAGCTGGAAAGTGAGAGAATTGGAGGCTTGGAGAGTGTGAGAGTGAGAGAGTGAGAGGGTGAGTTGAAAGATTGAAGGGTTGGAAAACTATGTAGTTAAGGGAGTGTGTCCACATCAAAGGTCTACTGGATATTAAGGTAAGATAATTTTGATGTATATTTTGATACTTATAATATATATAATAGTATATATACGCAACTCCTATTCTATTGTTATTATTGGTTCGTCTATATTTTTTTAATTTACGGCTTCAACCGGAATCATAGATGTAATAGTGATAAAAAAGGATGTACTTTTTTTTTGATTGCTTACATTTGTAACACGTTCCTGATTTTTAGGGAATGAAATGAGTTTATATGATAGACAGAAAATACAAAGAAACGGTTCATACAGATACTAATCAATACGAATATATTACTATAACCCATGATGAAAACAAGGTAAGGATCTATACTTTACAAAATGGTTTGAAAGTTTTTCTTGCTCAGAACTTTGATGCTCCAAGAATACAGACTTTTATCCCTGTAAGAACGGGAAGTAATAATGATCCAGCGGATAATACGGGATTGGCTCACTACCTTGAGCATATGATGTTTAAAGGAACTTCTAAAATCGGGACTCAAAACTGGGAAAAAGAAAGTGAACTCCTGGACGAAATTTCTACGTTATATGAAGAACATAAGGCGCAGCAGGATCCTGAAAAAAAGAAAGAAATCTACAAAAAGATAGATGAAGTTTCCCAGAAAGCAAGTGAATATGCTATTGCTAACGAATATGACAAAGCGATTTCCTCTTTAGGGGCAAGTGGGACAAATGCCCATACCTGGTTTGATGAAACCGTGTATAAGAACAACATTCCGAATAATGAACTTGAAAAATGGCTGAAAATAGAGAAGGAAAGATTTTCTGAACTGGTACTTCGTCTCTTTCATACGGAGCTGGAGTCTGTATATGAGGAATTCAACAGGGCACAGGATAATGACACAAGGCTTGTCAACTATGAACTCATGGCAGCCCTCTTCCCTACTCATCCCAACGGACAGCAAACTACTCTGGGAAAACCCGAGCATTTGAAGAATCCTTCGATGAAAGCTATCCATAAGTATTTTGATGAATATTATGTACCCAATAATTATGCTATGGTGCTGGTGGGAGATTTTGTTTTTGAAGAAGCAATTCGGTTGATTGATCAGTATTTTGGGACATTACCTTATAAGGAACTTCCGAAAAAAACACCTGTTATAGAGGAACCTCTTTCCGGAATTGTAGAAAGAACGGTAAAAAGCCCTACTACTCCAAGGGTTCAGCTGGCCTGGAGAACTGACAGTTACGGAACAAGAGAAGCAATGCTTGCCGATGTTGTGGTTAACATCTTAAGTAACAGAGGTGAAGCTGGGCTTTTGGATCTTCATATTAATCAGACACAAAAGATGCTTTGGGCTCAGGCTTTTTCTGTAGGGTTAAAACAGTACGGTTACTTCTCTATTGTTGCGGTTCCAAAAGAAACACAGACTTTGAATGAAGCCAGGGAAATGGTTCTTGAGGAAATTGAATTGATAAAACAAGGAAATTTCCCAGACTGGATGCTTCCTGCCATCATCAATGATTTTAAGCTGCAAAGAATGAAAGGGCTTGAAACTGCTGAAGGGCTGGCAACTAATCTTTATGATACTTATATAAAAGGAAGAACCTGGGAACAGGAACTGAATGAAATGGACGAGTATTCAAACTTCACAAAAGAAGATGTGGTACAATTCGCCAATGAATTTTTTAAAGAAAATTATGTGGTTATTAATAAGGAGAAAGGTGTTAATGACAAACTTGTCCGTGTTGAAAACCCGGGAATTACTCCTGTAAAAATTAACAGAGAAGCACAGTCCGACTTTTTAAAAAGCATTTTAGCAGAAAAAACTTCAGATATAAAACCTGAATTTATCGACTATCAAAAGGAAATTATTACGGATACGGTAAAAGGTAAAAAAATAAGTTTTGTTAAAAACAAATACAACGATATTGCTCAGGTACACTTTATTTTTCCTTTTGGAAGTGACCACGACAGAGATTTAGGAATTTCCACGCAACTGTTACAGTATTTGGGAACATCTACTCTTTCACCTGAAGATTTAAAAAAGGAATTTTTTAAAATAGGAGTCAGTAACGATTTTAAAACCAACAATGATCAGCTGCTTATCACTTTAAGCGGGCTGGAAGAAAATATAGAGAAAGGAATTGCTCTTCTTCAAAACTGGATGTACAATGTAAAGCCTGATCAGGAAATATATAACCAATTTGTAGGGACAATTCTGGAAAACCGTGAGGCTATAAAGAAAGACAAAAACCGTATTATGACTGCCCTTACGAATTATGCAAAGCTGGGAAGCAAGTCACGTTTTACGGATGTCATTTCCAAAGAAGAGCTGGAAAAGAGTCAAGCTGAAGTCTTCACAACCCGAATGAAAAATCTATTTAAATATCCTTATCAGATTTTCTTCTATGGAAAGGATTTTGACGGATTTAAAGGATATATCGGTCAATATACTGAAGTTGAAAGTCTTGAAATTCCTGAGCCAAAACAATATACTGAGCCGGACACCGGAGGTAATGTATATTTTATGAATTATGATATGGTTCAAATGGAAATGAGCAAGCTCGGAAAAGGACATCTGGTGGATCCTTCAACTTTTGGTAAGGTCAATGTTTTTAATGAATATTTTGGAAGAGGATTATCTTCAATTGTATTTCAGGAGATCCGTGAGAGTAAAAGTCTTGCGTATTCAGCATACGTTTCCTATGCTGCCAACTCAGAATTGAAGCATCCGGACTATATTACTACCTATATCGGAACTCAACCTGACAAGCTAATGATTGCTGTGGATACCTTGAATGACCTGATGACGGAGCTTCCTGAAGTTAGTATTCAGTTTGAAAATGCCATCAATGCAGCGTTGAAACAAATTGCATCCACCAGGGTTACCCGAAATAATATATTCTTTAATACCTTAAGACTAAAGAAGCTTAATATTCATCATGATTTCCGAAAGGATATTTATGAGCAGATTAAGCATTTGAAATTTACAGATTTAAAAGAGTTCTATGAGAAGGAAGTAAAATCCGTACATTTTAATACTGCCATCATTGGTAAAAAAGAAAACCTGAATATGGAAGCTGTTGGTAAGATGGGAACATTTACCGAGGTCAGTTTACAAGATATCTTTGGACATTAAATGAAAAATCCGCTCTACAGTGAGCGGATTTCTTTATTTTAAGTCATCATACAATCGCCATCGCCATCCTGATAATGAGGATTAAAACTTTCAGGAAGAATTTTTAGCAGTGGCTTATTAAAAAGATATTCTCTTGTAAAGTTGCGTTCGTAGATTTTTGTGAATATTTTGGAGTTTTTGATGGCCTCATTAAGCTCAGTCTGATAACTGGTAAAAGCTTTCACCTTATTTTCACTGATAAAATATTGTAAAAATACAACTACTTTATCCAGACTTTGTTTGGTAAAAAGGTAAGGGATTTTGAGATAGCCGTCACGAAGCTGTAGCAACAGGCAGGCGGTAAGTTGATTGTCTTCATTATAGATTTTAACCCATGAATACCTAAAAACTTCTGCATAGCTTGAAAAAAGATATTTTTTGTCTTTTTTTCCTTCCAAGACCCAGGGGTTTTTAATAAAAATATTGATTTCTTCTGCTGTACGGTGACTAAAAAACTTGGTAATAAAACTCTCACTTTCTTTATCAATACTTGTAAGAATCTCATAGTGAAAGTCGGGTTTTCGGATCCAGAGATTTTTTACTGAGAGTAAAGAATCAGCTACAACATCCAACATATGAAATAAGGGCTTCCATTTTTTTGTTTGAGGCTTTTTCTGCGGAATAATAGTAGCAGCGTCTGTTCTGAAGTAATACCGTTTGCCGTTTTTGGGAAAAGCATACTCAAAATTTCCCACAATATTGTATAAAGCCTCCGCCTCTCTGGTAAATTCAGTAATTACAATTCGTCCTTCATATTCTTCAAAAACTCTTTTCAACAGGGCTTTTGCCGGTCTTTTCTTACGAAATTCAGGATTTGCATACAACGTACTGAGCCATGCGTAGCGGATCTTTTCTCCATTACTGATAAAATAATCCGGAAAACAGCCAACATATCCTATTAATTTTTCTTCGTCAAATGCCAGAATAAGTAAAGGCTGGTCATCGGTTGCTTTAGGATTTTTGATCTGGGATATTGCACGATGCCTTGTAATGGGAAGAAAATCATACTGTTCAAAGCCCCCTGAAGACACAAAATTTTCCAGTTCTTTTTTATTGAATGTTTTCAGTTGTATCATTTTCGTATGATGGTATTTTTTTGAAGAACTTTTTTCAGTGTAAAGTAGGCCACTTCTTTTTTCAATATTTTCTCACCGCTCTCGCCCAGTTCCATTGGAATCCGTTGAAAATTCTTTTCTACACTGTCTAGCTTTATCCCTGCACATCCAAAACTGCAGTAGATGTCTTTATTTGTAAAGAGTGCTTCAAAAAACTCTTTTTTCACCCCAAAATCTGTGAAAGGAAAAGCAAATGTTTCGTACAGAAAATTATTATTTTTCAAATAATTAAATGTTTTATCTGTGGTTTCTATCTGCTGATCCAAAGACAGGTCACCATATTTAGGATGGTCCCAGCTATGTGCTGATATTCCAAAACCTTTACGGGTAAGGGTTTGTAATTCTTCTGTACTCAAATAAGGTTTATTTTCCTTTGAATATTTCTTAAAATCAACATCAAGCTTTTCTGCAAGTTGCTCCAGAATATCTTTGCCGTCATATTTTACATTCAGAATATGGTTCTGCAATGCTTCGTGTGTGTGATCCTTGAGAGACAGTAAATGATAAATTTCCGGATTAATATTTTTACTTTTCTGGACTGTATCCACAAGAATACTGGCTTTGCAACGAAACATCATATCTTTATTGTCTATGAAAGCCGGATTGATAAAATTACACGCATAAATTCCTTTACGTTCCAGGACGGGTGCAACAATATCATAAAATTCTCTGAAACCATCATCAAAAGTAAGCAAAGCAATTTTTTTCTTCGATTTAAAGTTTCCCGAAGTATACGCTTTGAATTCACTCCAATCTACCCACTGGAAATATTTTGAAAAACAATCCAGATCGTCTTCAAACTGTTTTGTATTTTTATATGGAATGACGTGCTTAATATGAGGAAGATCCATGTCAGAAACCGTATGATATAAAGGCAGACAATAGCCCAGCGGAAAAGAATTCCCGAGATTATCCTTTTGGAAAGCTGCCAGTAAATTGATGATTCTGTCTTTCATCCTGCTAAAAATAAAAAGAATCTATTCAAATACAATTTAAATAGATTCTTAAAGGTATAACTTTTAAAAATTATTTGATAACTTTCATTTCATCAACCAGCCATTTTGAGTCGGCAAATTTTTCGATGATGAAAAGAATATATTTGGTATCTACCATAATATTTCTGCTGAAACGAGGATCATAATTGATATCACTCATGGTTCCCTCCCATTGTCTGTCAAAGTTTAATCCTACAAGGTTTCCGTTAGCATCAAGCGCCGGACTTCCTGAGTTTCCTCCAGTTGTATGATTGGTTGCAGTGAATCCAACAGGAACGTCTCCGGTTTTATCTCTGTACATTCCGAAATCTTTTTTATTGTAAAGATCGATCAGTTTTTTAGGAACGTCAAATTCATAATCTCCCGGTACATATTTTTCCATTACTCCTGCCAAATGAGTCTGGTAGCCATAAGCAACAGCATCTCTTGGATTGGAGCCTTTCACTTTTCCATAGGTCACACGAAGTGTTGAATTCGCGTCCGGGAAGAATTTTCTGTCTTTATCGGTTTCCATTTGCTGCGCCATAAACTTCTTCTGAAGGGCATCAATTTTTGCCTGCATAGAAGCATATTGAGGATCTGCAGTTTTCATATACGTTTCTTTCATGGAAGCGTATAATTGGTACACAGGATCTTTCTTCAGCGTTTTGATCAGCTTATCCTGATTGGAAAAAGCTTTATCAATATCGGTATTTAACGAAGCTCCGTTTACAGCCGTTCTTCCTGATATGATAGAGTTTTTAGACATGTCTTCAATAACAGGAATGTTTGCATTCTCATCTTTGTACTTGCTAAAACCTGCCGGTAAAAATTGAGGAGCCGTTTTATTTGCGTACAATGCCAATAATTTTGCTGTTACTTTAGCATCAAGCTCTGCACTGTAATCTTTATAGAAAGAAGTTAATTTTGTTTTTAGCTTTGTCAGTTCTTTCTCATCCATTCTTCCTGCTTCGACAGAAGAAATGAAGTCGTAATAATCACCTGCAAGCTTCAATGTTTCAGCATTTTTTACTACTTCTGTATAGTAAGCATTGTTTAATGCATAAGGAGCCTGATCATTGTATAGTTTATTAAGCTGATCTAATGTCGTCTTGATTTGTGAGTTTTTAGCAATCAAAGAACCTTCGTACATTACTTTTTTCTCAACTGCATTGGATTTTTTTAACCCTTCCACTTCACCAATCCACTTTTTCCAGTAATTGGCTACTGAGGCATATTTAGAAGCATATTTAATACGTGTTTCATTATCTGCACGCATTTTTTCATCTAATGTTTTTAAAGCCACATCACGCACTGCAATTCTTGCAGGGTCAATATCTTTCATGATTTTCTCTACTCCAATCGCCGGAAGATATTCTGTTGTTTTACCCGGGAATCCGAAAACAAAAGTGAAATCATTTTCATTTTTATCTTTTATTGAAACCGGTAGGTAGTGTTTGGGTACATAAGGTACATTGTCTTTAGAATATTCTGCAGGTTTGTTGTCTTTACCTGCATAGATTCTGAACATAGAAAAATCTCCTGTATGTCTTGGCCAAACCCAGTTATCAGTATCACTTCCGAACTTCCCGATGCTTTGAGGCGGAGCTCCTACAAGACGGATATCTTTATAGGTTTCGATGGTATAGGCATAGTACTTGTTTCCATAGTACATTGGCTTTATCATGATCGATTGATAAGATTCAATCTTCTGAGAGTTCTTATAAATCTCAGTATTATTGTTGATTTTTTTTGTCAGTTCAGGCTCTGTAAGATTATCTGTTCCTTCCAGAATTTGATCCGTCACTTCTTTTATGTCTACAATAAAGTCTACTTTCACTCCCGGATTTGGTAATTCTCCGCTCATATTTTTAGCCCAGAAACCATTTGAAAGAAGATCGTTTTGTACTGTGGAATGCGCCTGGATCTGTCCGAAACCACAATGGTGGTTGGTTAATAATAATCCTTTAGGCGAGATAATTTCCGCTGTACATCCACCGTTAAACTGTACTACAGCATCCTTAATGCTAGGTTTCTGAGTGTTGAAAATATCTTTCGCAGAGATTTTCATTCCCAAATCCTTCATTTCTTTTTCATTCAGTTCTGTAGGAATCCACATTCCTCCATATTGTTGTGCAAATGCCATTGCAGCCGGCAAAAGAAATACGGATAAAAGTATCTTTTTTGTCATAATTAAAATTTTGCCCGAATTTACGAAGAAAAATAAAAATAGGCTTTATAAAAGGAGTTTAAAGTTGAAAAATGGAATATGAAAGCAAAAAATGCAGAATTCATCCTTCGAATAATTACTGATGAATATATCATCGTTGAACTTTCTATGGCGCAATTTTTGTTTCTTGCCTGTAAGTTATCTTAAAAACATACTTAAATTAATTATTACGATGAAAAACAAAATGCTTATTGCAGGAATCGGAGCGGCTTTAGTTCTCGCATCTTGTTCCAAAAAAGAAAAAACTACTGAAACAACCGGAGCTACAACAGATTCAATAGTTCCAGCAATTCAACCTGCCCCTACAGACAGTACTGCTCATCCTGTAACCAGCGCAACTGGAGATACTTCTGAAAATGCTCTTGACTGGGATGGTACCTACGAAGCGGTAGTTCCTTGTGCAGATTGCCCTGGAATCAAGACTTCATTAACATTGAATAATGATAAAACCTTCAGTATTAGCGAAGAATATATCGACAGAAATTCCAAGAATGAGGATAAAGGATCTTTTACATGGGATGCGACTGGAAGTATCATCACATTAAAAGGAAAAACTGCCAACTACAAATATAAGGTTGGAGAAAATGCCCTTTACCAGCTGGATATGGAAGGAAAAGAAATTACAGGTCCTAACAAGGATTTATATATCTTCAAGAAAAAATAAAAATAAAGGCTTCGGCCTTTATTTTTTTTTTCTAAAATTGGTAGGCAATGATTTTGGGGTCATCCACCAGATTTTTCATTAATTCTTCATGATGCACGGCCTTTCCTGTCAACCTCCAAATAACACTTAAATTCCCTTGGCTATATTGTTGTTTGATCATCGTGAATTGTAAATGGTATTTTTTGAAAATTTCTTCACAATGTTTCACATCTCCGGATGCTAGCACCGAAATCCTATACTCTCTGATTTTATGGTAATTATCTATAAAAGTCTGAAGGTAAGTAAGTGCACTGAGGATAATAAGCACCAGAGCGGTTCCCAAAAGAGAAAAGTAAACATATCCTGAACCTACTGCCATTCCTATGGAGGCTGTTGCCCAAATGGTCGTTGCAGTGGTAATTCCTTCAATTTTATTTTCTCCCTTAAATATTACTCCTGCGCCTAAAAATCCTATTCCGGTTATGATATTGGCTGCAAGACGATCAGGGTTGGCAACTCCTATCTTAATGGATAATATGGTAAAAAGACATGAGCCAAAGCAAACCAAAATAAAGGTTCGGAGACCGGCTGATTTATTCCGGTACTCTCTTTCGGCCCCAATCATTAATCCCAGAATAACGGAGATGAATATTAATAAAAGTTCGTTTTTAACAGCATAATGATCCTGAAGGAAATCCATAGTTTTTAATTTAAACCAAGAATAAATTTACAATAAAAATTTTATCATTTGCCTTTCACTTGTGACTTTGTTCATGGCAAGAAGATTTTATTTCAGTGAAAACTTTCGTAATATTACACTCTCAATACACATTGGTGTAGAAAATGAATCAAGAAAAAATTAAAACAATCAATATATTTCCCATGGACAAAGAGATTTCGCACTTCTGGCTAGGATATTTTAAGAGTGAAGAGGATTTTTATGCTTTTGTAGAAGAGGATGAAAGTTACTATATGGAGGAAGAAACAGAGGATCAGTATGTTTCAAAGTTTGCCGAATCGCAGAATATAAAATGGTTCGACGATGATTTTATAGAGTATGGTTTTGAGGATGAAAGGCTGGGACTTTATGAAAAATTCTCAGAATATTCATATGCGGATGAATGGCTGCCTATTCTTGAGCAAAAGCTTAATGAAATGAGTCTTGATACTCCTGTAAATTCTATTATTTTTGCCAGCAGATTTATTATTCCTAATCCTGTTTCTGTGGATGGTGAAGAAAATAAACTGTATTATATCGGCGAGATTGAATTTAATGTTTAATAGTCTTACAGTATTTAATTATAAAAATACCTTGTTGTTTTCCATTGTGTACGGCAAGGTATTTTTATTAAAAGATAAATTTACTGATCAGGAATCACCATTTTAAAATCAAAGAATTTAACATTGAACAATACAGCATCAAAATATCAGAAGATCTTTCTCTATATAAAAAATCTATCTCTCAGCGCTATCATTATTTTTGTGGCGACTCTTCTCCAGACTTACTGGTCTATGGGGCAACTTTCCGATCAGATGTCCAGTGGATGCCTCTCATGTAGCTTTTTTGAGGATGCTGTCCTGATGTCCTTCTTTAGTGCTGTTCTACTATCTATAGTTTTTTCACTCCCCTTCTTTTTCAAAAAAATAGTCTTTAAAGCTATTGCTGAGTTCTTGTTATTGGTTGCTATCTGGTTTTTTCTGAACTATTCTGTATTCGTAGACAGGGAATCTTCGTGGAGCACTTATGATATACAATCTGAAATTTATTATACTGTTTCCATGTCTGTTTTTCCGGTCATTCTTTTAGGAGGTTTGTGTATAATCCTACTGCATTATAAAGAAATAAAAGCTAAATTCATACTTAATAAAAAGTAATACCATTGAAAAAAATCATTTCTTTCTCCATCTTATTGCTTCTTATCTTTTACTCATAAAACCAGAACTTTTATAGTAAAAAAAGAAAGGTATTTCTTTGAAATGGCTTCTCCGGGAGATATTATCGTTAAGATTTATAATTCTATAGAAGGAAACTAGCTTTTATGATACAAGAGTAATAAAGGATACGGATTTCCGTAAGGAGGTAGAAAAAATACACTTTAGATTTGAAAACAAATAATAAAATCATGAAACGTATTTTAAATCTATCCTTATTTTTAATCGCTTGTATCATGGCAACTTCATGTGCTACAAACTATTATAGTGTTTTATTAACAGAAGATGCAAAGCTTTATAACGCAACAGATTCTACTACTATAATAACAACGATTCCAAAAAACACACAGGTCTTTTTATCTTCTAATCCTGAGAAGAAAAATTATAAAAAGCTAAAGTGGGGAAATTATTCAGGCTGGGCATACAGCCCGGTTTATACCTCATATAGCAGCTATATTCCTGTAAAAACATCTATTGGCACATCAACGTACAATTATAGTTCTGGCAGTAGCCGCTCATCAGGAGGTAGTGTAAGTGTAAAAGGATACCATAGAAAAGATGGAACATATGTAAGACCACATACCCGAAGCGCTCCTTCTAGAAGAAGATAATCTAATAAAATAAAAACTTCTGCCGATTGCAGAAGTTTTTATTTTTATCATTCAAGTCACTATGTAATATTAATGAGCTTCTAACCAATTATCCCCTACTCCGATCTCGACCAATAACGGAACCTGCGTTTTTAGTGCATTTTCCATTTCTGTTTTGATCAATTGGGAGGCTGCTTCAATTTCATCTGCCGGAGCTTCAAAAACCAATTCGTCATGTACCTGAAGTAACATTTTGGTTTTTAACTGCTGTTCTTCCAGCTCTCTTTCAATTTTAATCATGGCAATTTTTACAATATCTGCGGCACTTCCCTGAACAGGAGCATTTACGGCATTCCTTTCTGCATGACCTCTTACTACAAAATTATTGGAATTGATATCTTTCAAATGACGTTTTCTTCCTAAAATAGTTTCAACATATCCTGTCTGACGAGCTTTATTAACCTGTTCTGCCATGTATTCCTTTAGTTTTGGATAGGATTCGAAATAGGCTTCGATCATTTGCTTCGCTTCGGTACGGGATAAACCTGTTTGTTCTGCCAGGGCAAAAGCTCCCTGTCCATAGATGATTCCAAAGTTTACTGTCTTGGCCTGGCTTCTCTGCGTTTTGGAAACTTCTTCCAAAGGTATTTTAAATAGCTTTGCAGCGGTAGAAGCATGGATATCTTCTCCGTCCTGGAAAGCTTTAATCATATTTTCTTCTCCTGAAATTTCAGCAATAAGTCGAAGTTCGATCTGTGAATAATCCGCAGAAATAATTTTCTTTCCTTCTCCGGAAACGAACGCTCCACGAATTTGTTGTCCTCTCAGTGTTCTGATCGGAATATTCTGCAGGTTTGGATTCACACTTGCCAGACGTCCTGTCGCTGCGGTGGTTTGTGAAAAGTTGGTATGTACTCTGTTATCTGTTTTATCAATCTGCGATGGCAATGCATCCACATATGTTGATTTCAGTTTCTGGTAGGTTCTGTATTCCAGAATATATTTGATGATCTCATGCTTTGAAGACAGTTTCTGCAATACATCTTCCGAAGTGGCGTACTGTCCTGTTTTGGTTTTCTTTGCTTTTGGATCCAGCTGCATCTTTTCAAATAAGATTTCTCCAAGCTGTTTAGGAGAGTTCATATTGAATTCTTCACCGGAAAGTTCAAAAATGGTTTTTTCCAATTGTTTCAGATCATTTTCAAGATCTATACTTTCCTGTGCCAGCCATTTTTCGTCAAGGGAGATCCCTGCCAGTTCCATTTTTGCCAGAACTTCCATCAGAGGCATTTCAATGTTATAGAAAAGCTCCTCCAGGTTTTCCTTTTTTAATTGCGGAGCAAAAAGCTCGTACAACTGGAATGTAATATCGGCATCTTCAGCGGCATAATCCGTTTGTGTTCGAAGGTCAGCATCTCTGAAGGTGCCTTGTTTCTTTCCTTTCTTACCAATAATGGTTTCAATGGATACAGGTTTATAGTTCAGATACACTTCCGATAGATAATCCATGCCGTGTCTTCCATCCGGATTCAACAGATAATGGGCAATCATGGTATCAAACATTGCTCCTTTAACGGTAATATCATACTGTTGTAAGACCTTATAATCGAATTTTAAATTATGGGCAATCTTCAGCAAATCTTCTTTTTCAAAAAACGGTCTGAAAATTTCCAGCGTTTGTAAAACCTCATCTCTGTTTTCCGATAAAGGAATGTAATAAGCGAGACCTTTTTTATAGGAGAAACTCATTCCAACCAACTCTGCTTCCAACTCATTCAATGATGTGGTCTCTGTATCAAAACAAACTACTTTTTGTTGTAGTAGATTATCTACAAGTTTTTTCTGTGCTTTCGGGTTGTTAATGAATTGATACAAATGGTCATTATGCTCAATGGTAGACTTAGTAGAAGTCGCCTGATCCAGTTCTTCGAAATTGGCAAAAAGATCAAGCTGCATCACCTGTCCTTTCACTTCTGTTCCGGCGGATGTTTGTTTCACTTCCACTTCACTTACCACAATTGTTTCAGTAGCGGCAGGAGCAAAAGCCCTGTACAGATTCTCATATAGTCTTCTGAACTCAATTTCATCGAAGACTTCTTTTACTTTTTCAAAATCCGGAGTTTCAAGATCGTATTGTTCCTGATGGAATTCTACGGGAGCATCACAAATAATGGTAGCGAGTTTTTTAGACAAAATACCCCGTTCTGCAGAAGCTTCTACTTTTTCTTTCAGTTTTCCTTTCAGTTTGTCTGTATTGGCTAACAATGTTTCAATATTTCCAAATTCTTTGAGGAATTTCATTGCCGTCTTCTCACCTACCCCTTCCAGTCCTGGAATATTATCGACCGCATCTCCCATCATGGCAAGAAAATCTATTACCTGTTTAGGATCTTCGATTTCGTATTTTGCTTTTACTTCTTCTACACCAAGAATTTCTATATCACCACCTTTTAATCCTGGTTTATAGATCTTGATTTTATCGGTAACCAGCTGGGCAAAATCTTTATCAGGAGTTACCATAAAAGTGGTATATCCTTCTTTTTCTGCTTTACAGGCAATGGTACCAATAACATCATCTGCTTCATATCCTTCAACTCCAAGAATCGGAATATGCATAGCTTCCAGGATTCTGTGAATGTATGGAACCGCAATTTTAATGGCTTCAGGGGTTTCGCTTCTATTGGCTTTATAATCCGAAAAATCTTCAGTCCTTACACTTGCCTGTCCAACATCAAAAACTACGGCCAGATGGGTAGGTTTTTCTCTTCTGATCAATTCGATCAAAGAGTTGGTAAATCCAAAAATGGCAGAAGTATCTAAGCCTTTGCTCGTTACTCTTGGATTTCTTATCAGTGCATAATATCCTCTGAAAATCATCGCATAAGCATCGATGAGAAACAGCCTTTTATCTTGTGTTGCGTCCATATTGTCTATAATGAACAAAGATAATAAAATAGGAATAAAATCGGGTCATCCAGGAGGTGAGTTTGAAGGTTGGAGAGTTTGAGGATTTGGGTGTAAGAGTATGGGAGAGTTTGAAAGTGAAGGTGTTTGAATGCAAGTGATTAATGCTCAAAGTATATGATAAAGGGATAAAATAAATATTGAGGTAAAAAGAGTAACCTCATCATTTCTACAAAAAAAAAGCAGTACGTCCGGACGGACATACTGCTTTTGTTTTTTATATGAGCTGGTTTACATACTTGAGGAAGGCCACAATCCAGCGTACTGAGAAGCACCAAAGTCAATGGTTTCAGCACTCACTACAAAGCTGATCAGCATACTGTTGCTATCGATCGCATCGAAATCAACTTCGTGTTGGATTACGTATCCGTTCTGCCACTTAAGAGTGATTAATGTTCCTTCTTCGTGAGATTTGTTGAACGTAATTTCACCTACTGTAGGTTTGTATTTTCCGTTCAATAAGCTTTCAAGGATGTCTGATTTTTCAGTAGCTTCTACTGTCACCTTGATTAATGCGTTGGAAGGATCTGATGCTACACGTCCTGAAACGTCTGTAGATCTTGATACACTGTAATTCATTTTTAACAGTTTCTGCCCTTCTCCGTTGTTGAATTTTAAGATTCCTCTTGAATTTCTTTCTGCCATGATTGTAAATTTTAATCGTTAGTAATAAATTGTTTGTTCGATAATTATATAACAAAGATAGACCCCTTGTTTTTGAAAAAAAAGCTTTTGAACGGAAATCTGAAAAATTGTAGTAGTTCTACGATTTTATGTCGTAATTCTACGACAAAAGATTTAAGTACTCGTTTAATCTATTATTTTTAAGATACTTAGATTTTTTAATACACAAAAGAGCTGCACTTTATTTATACACCAACAGGAGATATAATCTATTCTTTACCAAAATAAAAATCAGGAAAAAGGTATTGATATATTAAGCATCTGTTGCCATTACGGTAACTCCTTTGGTAATATCATTTGTGAAGCCTTCTGCTGCTAGTCTTATTGCTCTTTCGGAAAAATAATTGGCTGCAAAAGGAGCTATTAGGGTTAAAATTCCTGCCGCTGATGTGGCTCCACTTCTTATATTGGCTTTGTTATTCTCACTAATGGAAAGGTTTGCCTTTTCTGAATGGGCTTCAGCAGATTTATTTGCATTTTTTTCATTGACCTTTCCTCTAAAATTGCCGCTCTTATTGCTCACCTGCTTCTTAAGTTCCTTCCCAAACTCTCCGGCCTTCATTCTTTCAAACATCTCTCTTAAGTCCGGATTATTTTTTAATGAATAGGTTCCTTGCTTTTTGGCCTCAGCAATTCCTTTATCAAATTTTTCAAGATCAGCCTTTGAAGCTTTATTTTCAGCGAGTTTCTTCCTGATATCACGACCATCTTTTATCGGGCTCCAAAGATCCCAGTTATCTGTAGGAATTATTGGATCATCAGTACTTTGCTGAACACCTTTAACATCTTTATAGCTGTCTCCATTGGCCTGTGCTGAATTTACCCCTGTCCCGAATTCAATTGCAAGCGGGGTAATGATAAATTGGCCTATAGGAATCCATGCACCAAATATTAATCCCTGAGTTACAGCATGTATGGTACCTTGTACCCATGTTAAACTTGCACCTGCAGGTAATGCTACCCCCATTCCGAAACCAAGTAAGGCTCCGGTTAAAAATCCACCTGCAACGTTGGTCCAGAATTCAGTTTTATTATTACCTGCAATATTACCTGCCGCATTCATTGCATCTGCTTTATTGATGAAAGGCAGTACTACTCCCCCTTCTTTACAGGTTAGCATTGAGTTTTTAGTCAGTGCTAAGTGAAGATCTTTAACTTCTACTTTACGACTGTCAAATCTTACGGTAGTATGATGTAAAGTCCATTGGCTTTCCTCAAATCCAATCATCTCACTGCATGACGGTCTTTGAGCCATTTTAAAAAGCCCCCAGATCACTGCACCAACGGCGATAGCTCCTCCTACGATCCAGCCTGCCACCGGTACGGTTAAACATACAGCTGCAATTCCAAGTCCAACTCCTACACCGGCTCCTAATGCGACCATTCCTGCACCGGTACTCCAGTTGGACTTACATTTAAAATCCTCACTCAGCTTTTTATCAATTTTGACAAGAAAAACTTTATCTTCGGCTCCGAACTTCACGGTTCGTGCAAATGATTCTCTTAAATCACTCAATAAAAGCTGCCTTGGATCAGGATTCATTTGATTAGTACATACTGCATATACTTTTTCAGGTAAATAAACTGCCATAACTTATATTTTTTACCAATATTTTTCAAGTTGTGTAAATAGTAAAATCAACAGTAAAAAGCCACCACACAGGAAGATAATCATGATTTGCCATGGTTTTAGTCTGTTTATAATACTGTACTTAATCTTTTCAGATTTCACCACATATACTCCATAGTTGGGAAATACCTGAGTATTGATTTTATTCTTAAGTTCTTTTTTATTAAAATTTTCATGTAAAAAAGGTCTGAGATATTCTACAAAATCGTCAAAGATTTCAAGATCCTTTTGAGTTGAAAACGGCACAAAACCTGTATTTCCAACTCTTATTTTAATGGTTTCATGATGTGTTATTATTGTAAGATATCTGAAACCTACATTTCCCAGATTTCTAATAACCCTGATATCCGTTAACGGGATTGTTTTTTTTATATTTTTATAGGTGATTTCAAGAACCTTGTCATCAATAGTAATGTTCCATTTTTTATCTTTTATAGTTCCACTTAGTAATTTTAATATCAGGATACTTATTACTATTGTTAAAACTGAAGCTAGTAAAACAGGGTATAAAAAATAGGTTTTAGGTAAGTAAAATTCTGACACATACATAACCAGAAAGAATACAGCTAATGCAGGGACTGCCAATATCAATCCTATCTTCCATTCCGTTTTGGCATCAACACCATCAAATTGAAAATTCCTAGTTTCCTTCATCCGGGGTATAGTTTTCTAGTTGTTTTATAGTATAACTGCATTCATTTTCGATATTATCAGCAATTGACTCTTTCATCTTTACGGTAGCTGTTTTCACCAACCTGGTTTGGGTATTTATTTCTATGGTAGAGCGGAAAATCAATTTATACTGAGTGTAGCTAAAACCTATGCTTGGTTTATGTAAAACATTATATTGACTAATAATATTTTCTTCCAATTCTTTGGTTAATTGATATTCGGCAATCATTCTGATGGTGAGTATATCATTTTGTTCAGAAACCTTATCATATCTCAAGCTAAGAGGTACTACATTAGGCGGCACCACTGTGGAAAGAAAATTAAAATGGCTGGTCTCCAAATGATCATTGAGGGTATATTGATTAAAACAAGTAAAATAAAAAAAGTCTTTTCTATATTCTTCTTCATTAGAAGCTTCCTGAGAAAACTGGACATCTCCTAACTTAATAATCTCCTGAACCGCATCTGCATTCGTCTTGGCAAGTTCTATGATAAATGGGTTATGATGGAGCTTTTGCTTTTTATATGCCATCCAATTTTCATTTAACTCTTTCCTGTTGAGAATTGTATTTATTTGCCCCTTTTCATCTAATGTAAAAAGGGTATTATGTTTTATATGGTCAGTTTCTGCAATGAAATCAAGCACATCCAACATCACGGGAGGGGTCATCTTTTTTAAATAATCTTCTCTTTTCACTGATCCCAGTTGATTAACCGTATCCATCTTAAGAAGATATTGAAATTTTTGTTCTACAAACTGGGCTACCTCACCATTAATACTGGTTGTATTAACCTGTACACAACGATATCTTGCTTTTTGATTAAAGGTAACTTTATCGCCTTCTTTTATTCTTTTTACTTTTTGTTTTTTTATATGTTCTTTACTGACAATAATATGCTCCAGATGAATTGGCAATGCATTTCCTATAATAACGCCTGTCATACCGGAATGTTGATTATGAAAATCCACAAGCTCCTTCACTGAAATTTGTTGTTTTTCGGCGATAGACTGTAAGGTGTCTTTTTTTTGTATTTTGTATTGTATGAAATTCATTATTGTTGATTAACCTCTGTTTGAGGGATTTTTTTATTACCTCATTTTCCTTTCACTCTGTTCAGATCTTCCTGATAACGATTCTCACCGTAGTTTTTATTAAAGTTTACCGATATTTTATCTTTAGGATTTAGCCTTTCATAGAGTTGGATTCTGAGTTTAGCCTCTTCCAGATCATCATTCTGATAAGGAAAAGTTACGTTATATTTATCAATTAATTGTTTTTTGATTCCAAACAGCTTTTGATAGTAAGGAGAGTCTGGCAGATTTTCTTCATTTTTTTCTTTTTCTTTATATTCAATATAATTAGCCATCGGGCAAAGGTTGGTATTCTTAATTTTAGGCTGTCCTCCTTTGCTGAGAAAATATTCTGCTGTATTCAGATCATCTCTTATTGCATCTTCCATGATATTACTTCCATTAAAAGAGATATTATTGATATCCGCCCCGTTTTGAAGTAGGTAATCAATCATTTTCTTTTCAGTAGTGTCAAACCCTCCCAGCAGCATGGCTTTTGATAATGGAGAATGTCCCAATTCAGGATTCGGATTGGCTTTATATTTAAAAAGCAATTGAAGCATTTCATAATTATTAAGTGCCACAGCATGGTTTAGTGGTGATTCCAGACCTTCATTTGGAACTATAATATTGGGATCAGCTCCTAATTCCAACAGTTTTTCCATTGCATTTAGATTTTCAATAATAGAAGCATACATAAGTAATGTATATCCAGTTTCTTCCTGTAATTTATTGATATCTATTTTCTTTTCTTTGATAACCTGCTCCATTCCGTTAAGATCTCCATCAAACATTTTTTGAGCGGCCAGTAAACCCTCTCCTTTAAACATCTTTGTAGGAGGATATTCAGCTCTATTCTCTTTTTTACGGGATCTTAGCCCAAAATCTGAACATGAAAAAAGTGTCATCATGGAAAATAATATGAGAACTCTTGTTATCATAATTAAGGATTAATTTCTTATAGTTCGCTTAAATTCCCCATATCTCTAATTTCCAATATCTTTACTTTTGGCCGTCAACGAGTTCTTTATTCTTCTTATATTGTTTTTCACCATAATTGTCATTAAAGTTTAAGGACTTTTTATCTTTTTCACTCATATTCTCATATAAACGAATGTACAATTTAGCAACTTCTATAGGATCTTCCTTATAGGGAAAGTGAACATTATACTTTTCAATTAATTGTTTCTTAAATGCTAATATTTCATTTAAATTTTCTGTTTTATTATGTTTTCTTTGATTTTCTTCTTCAAACTGAATATATCTGGCCATCGGGCATAATTCTGTTCCTTTTATTTTAGGTTGTCCACCTTTCTCTAAAAAATAAATAGCTAACTTCAGATCATCTCTGGCAGCATTTTCCATTATATTACCACCATCATAAGATACATGATTAATATCTGCACCATGTTCCAACAGGTAATCGATCATTTTTCTTTCAGTACTCTCTCCTCCTAATAACATTGCATCGCTCAGAGGGCTAACCCCGATTGCAGGATTAAGCGTTGCCTTATATTTCAGTAATACATTCAGCATTTCATAATTATTAGTACCTACTGCCTGAGAAACCGGAGAATTAAAAAGATCAGGGGTTATAATATTGGGGTCAGCTCCTTTTTGTAACAGAACTTTCATTCCTTTTATATTTTCGAGCATAGTAGCATAAAGTAACAAAGTATGGCCTTTTTTTTCACTTAGCTGGTTAATTATTTCAGGATGAGTATTAATTGTATTTTCTAATTCCGAATTGTCCTCATCAAAGATTTTTTGTGCGGCCTGAAGCTGAACTCCTTCAAATAATTTTTGAGGAGGATATTGTTCTCTATTCTGTTTTTTTCTGGACCGAAAATCCTGACAGTTGGTAAATATCATAGCGGTGAATATTAAAGCAATTATTATTTTCATATTTTATCTATTATTTGCAACAACGTCTGTATTGATATTGGCTACCATTGCCCGAATAGCATCATCATATGCCCCATGGCCGCTTCCGATTGTTTTAATTCCAAGCCCTTCATTGTCTTCAATATAGCCGAAGATTTCATGCTGTTGACCTAAAGCCCGTGGAACCGCTCCTGTAAGACCTCCGAAAATTCCAAGTTTGTTAAGTCCTGGAATTCGTGATATGGCTAATGTGGAAAGCAGTCCTTCTCTGTTATTTTGTAACCCGTTAAGAATATCATTGCTTGTACTATAGTTGATGATATTAGAAGTTGATCCGACAGCTTTCTTTTTATCAAGATAATCTAATGTATTTCCATGCACTCCTCTTGCATTAAAAGTATAACCAGTAAGTCCGGTATAATAAGAAGCCATGGCACTGTTTCCTCCGCCTAATGAATGTCCTGTAAATTTTACATTTCCGTAAGTTGCCTCATTCATCTTTGCAGCAAGATTCCTTGTTTTTTCTATTTGTGGAGTATCAAAACCAAAAGCCTGTCCCCCATCCTCAATAAACCAATCATGATAAAACTGCATTCCTTTCGGTTCAGAACCTCTGAAAGCTACAAAATAATCTTGTGTATCCTTATTGTAATATAGAGCAGCAAAAAAACCATCCTTACTATTGGTATTGAAATCACTGCTACTAAATTTAACATCTTTAGAAATTTCGTTAAGTGCGTTTTGGTCGTTAGTATCTACACGTTCATAACCACCAAATTTGTCTTCTTTTCCTTTCTCTTTGTCTTTCTCTTTCTTATACTCATCAAAATCATTGTAAGAATCTTGTGCCATTTTACTGGCGATAAGAGCTTCCTTCAGCTGCGCAATGGGTAAATGAAAGGTAACCTCACCTCCCAGAAAGCAATGTAAACTGGAGTTTTGTAGTAAAGGTTTCTTTTTTTCAATTTTTACTTTTGGGTGGGTATTTTTCCAATCACTTCCCTTGCAAAGAAAGGAACAGATATTGAGGCAATCATCAATAAGTGCACTTCCTGCCCAGGCTGCCGCTGCCAAAACAAAAAGTCCTCCGGAAAAAGCAGCTGCCACTGCTACTCCGGCTAATGCTCCAGCCATCATCATTTGAGGGCAGATAAAATTATCTTTAAAACGGTCATCTTCGGTAGCCATTAATTTGGCCCCATTCTTCAGATGTACTGTAGATTGTGAACTTACCCCAATTCCTATAAGCCTTCTGCCTTTACTGCAGATAAGCGGAGTTCCCTGTGCTATATATAATTCACTCATGATGATACTGATATTATTCTTTATGTAATTGAATATGATATCTGCAGACATACAACATATTTTCATTAAGTTCCTCTTTTACATGGAACATAATTTCCGACAATACAGAATCCTTATTATACAGATATTCTCCTTCAAGAAAATATTTATAATGTAAAGAGCCACCAAGCGTTTTCTGATATTTATCTTTATAGATATTTTCAAATTGTGAATGGTATCCCTCTTTATTCTTACCTTCTAATGTAACAAGATATTCGCCGTTCTCTGTCCTCGAAATCTTATATTGAGAATCATAAGTCACTTTCTCTCCCGGAAAAAGGGTAGACAATGCTGTTCTTGCCGGAATCTCATCAATAAAACCTCCTTCTCTGAATGCAGGTAAAGGATAAAACATAATCTGATACAATATATTCTGTTTAATATTTTGATCTATATGATTAAACTCTTTATCGTAAATATTGATAAAAGCTTCATAGCTTTCTTTAATCAACTCAAAAAAATGCAAATCTTTTTTTATCTCAAGCCACTTGTTCAAAATTTCATCTTTGTTGGTGACCTCAAGAATACTTTTATCAGCATCCAATGATAGTTGTAGTACGTTTGTTGCCTTGTTTATTTCTTCAAGAATTTCATAAAACGCCTGCATCTGCCCATCGGACTGGATATATTTCTGAGGAGAAGCATTGATACTGATCTGATTATATTCTCCGGGTAAAACAACCCAATCCTGTTCTATTTCTGTTTGATTGGCTTTTCCACTTCCTAACGTAAGGTAAGATTTAATATTGATACGATATTGAGCTTTTTTATACCAAGCGTATCTAAATCCTGATAAATCATTTTCTTCTTTATCCAGTTCCAAAGCCATAGGTCATCTACTTTAAACGTTGTACGATTTTATATTAATTGATATCTACAGTGCTACCAGTGATTTTCATATCCTCTCCTGAATTAATGGATGTAAGTGCTTTACTGTAAATACTCAGATTGTCCTGTGTAACCAGCAAAGCATTTTTTAAGGAGTTCATATCCAGCATACCATCCGCCGCGGAAATGGTAATACCTGTCTGGGTTATGGTAATCGTATTCTTTCCGACTTTCAGTTCAATCTTTGTTTTTCCTTCCAAACAGATATTCCCTGAAGCATCCATTTTTAAATATGAATTTGCAGGTTCTCCTTCTTTTCCACCTACATTGATGGCACTTGTACTTCCTGCATTGACTGTATTATTGTTTCCAACATTTACCGTTTTATTGTTGTTGGCATTGGTATGAGCATTTCCTGCACCATCAAATTTCATATTGGCTCCTCCCTGATCTGTAAGAAAAACAGATCCTTCCCCATCATTTAATTCTAACTTGTTTCCACTTCTGCTGCTTAAACTTTTTACATTATTATCAGCTCCACCTCCAGCTCCTATTCCACCGTGGAACATTCCGCCCATCACAAAAGGACGGTCGGGATGCTGATGTACGAAGTTGACAACCACCTGATCTCCTACTTCCGGAATAGCCATAAAACCTCTGTTTTTATTAACTTTATCACTGCTTCCTGCATCGGGTGTCATTACCCGGATAAATTCCGATGTGTCAGGTCCGCTCTGCCAATCAAACTGTATTTTTACTCTTCCCTGGTTCATAGGATCTGTATTGGAAATAACTTTAGCAAACTGAGCTTCTGCTCTTGGGGTTTCAAATTCCGGGCGCGGGATAAAACCTGTATCCGCAGCAATAGCTTCAAATTTACCATCATAATATCCTCTTGCGTCTACTTCGTGAATCACTTCTATAATCATCAGCTTTGTAAAGTAGGACGTTTCATTACTTGATGCTTTACGCATCTCAATATCTGCAGTACATCCCGGATATAAAAAAGGAACAGTCGTAGTACCCGATGTAATAAACACTTCAGAGGCTTTGCTTCCAGCAGTTCCTTTCTGAGAAGCATCAATATCCATAAACGAAGTTGCTTTTATGGGAGCAACTCTTAAAGAAGGTGTTGTAAAGGTTCTTTCTGATATTTCGTAAGCACGTCGTGCAATATCTGAGGCATGACTGATTTTTGAATTTCCAGTGGTGAGTTTCTCATTCTTGCTGCTATTATAGCCGTAAAAGGTTGGATTTACGTGCTGCGCTTTCATTTTAACAGCAATATCATTTACACTGCTTCCATAAGTAAGTTTAACAGGTTTTTCCTGTGGAGGAAGTTTACCGAAATGCAGCACTTCGCCATCATAATAAAACTGCTCACCATAAGCTTCTGCCATTCTTGCCAGATAATTATAGTGAGTTTCTTCATATTGTGAACTGTACGGAACATTCCCGTGCTGTGCTTCAATTCTGAAATCAAATTTATTCTGCCCCAGGCCTTCACGTATCACCTGATCAGCAATACTGTTGAGGCTAACCGGCTGCCCTCCTCCAAAACTCTGAATATGGGGTGCAGCATCAAGAAGCACTGTGGGACTGTATCCTTTAATCACAATGTTTCCGAGGCTTCCTTTTTCCTGACTGAAACCTACTTCTGTGATAACCCCTACAAAATTACGTTCAGCTCCCTTTTCAATATCTTTATATTTAAAAACAACCGTAATTCTTTTTCCAAGAAACCCCTGAGCTTCTTCAAGATTATGATTTTCAGCATTCCCCAAAGTATCATGAGCCAGTGTTAAACTGAATTCGTGATGCTTTGCGGCACTTTGTGTAAGTTTGAAATGTTTAAAATGTTTGATAATTTTCCCTTCAATCACTACATCCAGCTTAACTACACGATTGATTCCCATGACAAAACTTTCCGCAATAGCTTCTGCATTATGTATTTTCGAAGTGGGTTGTTTTGTCCATACTTTATTATCAACAATAGAAGGGTCATTGGGAACAAATGTCTGATTCATAAACATATCGGCTCCCTGTACAGCGCTTAATCCTTGTTGCCCTGCTGTTGCTGCTTTCTTAACTTTTTCGCCCGCTTTATTCAATTTTCCCTCTGCTTTTTTGGTAACATTTTCTGCAACATCATTTTTTACCTGTTCAGCACTTTTCTTTATTTCGTTCTTTGGGCTATCTGCTTTAATTGTTTTGTCATCTCGAAACATAGCGTTTTGTGTTTAAGTTAAATATTAAATAAACTGCTGATACGTACAGCATAGAAAATAAAAGATTGACGAATCACGTATTGACGCAGTCATTTTGTGATAAAAAGTGGCTCTTTACATTCCATTATTGTAAATGGAAAAAACAGAACAGCATACTCCTATGAGTGCACTGTTCTGTACCAATTTTATTTTTACTAAGATGATGAATAGGCTTAGATACTTGAGGTAGGCCACAGTCCAGCGTATTGAGAAGCCCCGTAGTTGATGGTTTCGGCGCTTATGATGAAACTGATGAGCATACTGTTGCTATCAATTGCATCAAAATCTACTTCGTGCTGAATCACGTATCCGTTTTCCCAGTTTAAAGTAATCAATGTTCCTTCTTCGTGAGATTTGTTGAATGTGATTTCGCCTGTAGTAGGCTTATACTTTCCGTTCAATAAGCTTTCAAGAATATCTGATTTTTCAGTAGCTTCTACTGTAACTTTTATCAATGCATTGGAAGGATCTGATGCTACACGTCCTGAAACGTCTGTAGATCTTGCAACGCTGTATTTCATTTTTAACAGCTTTTGTCCTTCTCCTCCGTTAAATTTTAAGATTCCTCTCGAATTTCTTTCTGCCATGATTGTAAATTTTATTCGTTAATAATATTTTGTGATTCGGTGATTGTATAGCAAATATAGAGGCTCTGTTTTTCTAAAAAAAACTTTTAGTCTTAAATCTGAGAAATTGTAGTAGTTCTACGACTTTGTGTCGTAATTCTACGACAATTGATTTACAAAAGCCGCTTTAACACCTTTGAATAAAGGATTTAGTACTTCTCAAAAAATTAAACAAAAAATGTATTTTTCCACACTAATGAGAAATATTAAGATTTAATTAATATAAATTAGCATGTTTTAACACACATCCACAAAAAGTAAAACCTTCATACAATAAAAACAGCCGGCAGTAAATATTAATTGCCGGCTGTTTTTATCACTGTATATTATCTATTGCTGCAAGGTTGCCCCGGCTTTTATAGATTTCATCAGTATTTTATTTTTTCTCAGAAGAAAATCGGGCATAATGTCGGTAGGAAGATAAAAAGGGCTTTCTCCTTTTTTCTGAAGTTCTTCCACAATTCCTGGGTTCCATGCAAGAATTTCATCCATATCCACGTTCAGTTCATCGGCAACAACATTGAGGTTAAAACCTGCATTAATTTCAGTTTCTGAAAGGGCAGCAGCTGTCATTTTCTTATTACCGTCCTCAAAGAAAACTTTATTAATTCTTGAAGAATTATAGTTGCTTAAGACACTCTGAAGCTCTCCGGTTGCATAACAAGCATTAAGATATTTTTTCACATGATTAATAGTCTCTCCCGGCAGATACTTTGAAAACTCATGATATTGCGAGGAACCAGCTGTCTGCATAGCTTTGGCAATATTTCCTTCTCCGCAATTATAGGCAGCAACAACAGTTACCCAATTGTTATACTTTTTATAAAGATTAGCAAGTGATATTACTGCTGTTTTTGTGCTTTTATACACATCATTACGATTTTGATCTGTAAGCCCATATTGGTTGGCATGTGCGGTCATCAGTTGCCAGATTCCTACAGCACCAGCGCCCGAAGTACTATTTTTGTTGAAGTGAGATTCAATCAATGCCAGATTTCGCAGGTGTTTGGGAAGTCCTTTCTGAATAAGCAACTGCTCGATAAATTCAACGAGGTCTTTATTGGCATTAATAATGCCCTGATACCTTCTCACACTGCTTTCCGAGGTATCAGAAGCAGCCAGAAACTGTCCGTTTACCAAAATGACAGTCCCCAACAACATTACCCCTGTACAGATATTTCTGATAAAAGTTTTCATTTTATAATCAATTTTTGATAAGACTAAAAAAACCAATTGTAGATTAGTCTTTTTACTTTGTAAATTACTCTACCGTCCAGCTTAGTTTTTCTTCGTCCTTATTCCAGTCTACGTGGATGGTCTGTCCGGATTTTACTTCTTCCCTCACAATCATTTTAGAGATGGGTCTTGCAAGCTGTGCACGAATAACTCCTGAAATTTGTCTTGCTCCATATTTACTGCTGAATCCGCCAAGAGCAAGATTTCTTACAGCATCATCACTTATTTTCAGGGCAATGCCTAGTCTTGTCAGGGATGTATGAAGAGATTTTAACTGAATATTGAAGATTCTTTCTGCAATAGATTCCGTGATTGGAGCAAAAGGAATGATCTCTGTAATTCTCGCTAAAAATTCAGGTCTGAATCTTCCGGAGTTGGACATAATCTGCATTAAAGAAGATGATTCCGGTATTTTGCCTTCTTCAAACTGTTTTACAATTTCTTCACTTCCGATATTTGAGGTAAACAGGATTAAAGCATTGCTGAAATCTCCCTCTTTTCCTAATTTATCATGTACTTTTCCTTCATCCATAATTTGAAGAAATACATCAAAAACGGAATGGTGGGCTTTTTCAATCTCGTCAAATAATACAACGGTATAAGGTTGCTGTCTTATTTTGTTAACCAGCATCCCCCCTTCTTCGTATCCTACATATCCCGGAGGAGCTCCATATAGCAATGCGGCAGAATGTTCTTCTTTAAATTCGGACATATCAAAACGGACCATCGCTTTTTCATCATTGAAAAGTAATTCCGCCATTGATTTTGCGAGCTCTGTTTTACCGGTTCCGGTAGGTCCTAAAAGAAAGAAAGATCCGATAGGCTGTCCTGGTTTATTTAACCCACTTCGGTTTTCAACAATAGCATCGGAAAGTATTTTTAAGGCATGGTCCTGTCCTACTACCCTGTTTAAGAGAAGAGATTCCATATTCAGAAGCTTTTCTTTTTCCTGGGCCTGGATTTTACCGATGGGGATATTGGTTTTTGCAGCCATTACTGCCGCAAGCTCAAGACGATCTACTTTTTCTCTCTTCTTTGCAGCATGTTGCAGAAGTTCAGCATAGGTATCTTCAATAATCTTCTGAATCTGATCTACCGGCATAGAATTGTCTATAGCGGGTTGTTCACTTAAAGAGCCCCATAAAATAGGACTTATTTTATCTCTTAACAGATTGTAAGTCCAGATCAGTTCATCTGCCTTATCTTTATTGTCTGCAAATTCTTCTGTTAAAATAGCATCATAACTTTCTTTCCAGCTATCGAGTTCTTTTTCTGAAAGCTCATCCAGCATTTTGATAGCCGCCATTGTTCTGTCTAATAAATCGATGGCAGCATCCGGCAATTTTTTACCTTTTGCATATCTTTTTGCCAAACGTACACATTCAGGAAGAGCTGTTTTCTCTACTTCAATGCCGTGGTGCTTTTTATAGCCTTCAAGAAGTACATCAATCATTTTCACGCACGTTTTTTCATCCGGCTCATTGACAGTTAATACTTCAAAACGACGATTGAAAGCCTGTTCCGGTTCTATAATTTTTCTGTATTCTTCCTGAGTGGTAGCTCCTATAACGGTAATTTCACCTCTTGCCAACTCAGGTTTTAAGAGATTGGCAACGTTACCAATACTTCCTTTAGGATCTAAAAGGGTATGAATTTCATCAATGAAAAGAATAGCTTTTTCAATTTTCTTACACTCATTGATTACTTTTTTAAGACGGTCTTCAATTTCTCCTTTATAGGAAGTTCCCGCCAGCAATGCTCCTGTGTCCAGTTCCAGGAGGGTTCCGTTTTTAAGCATATCCGGAACATTCCCTTTGGTAATTTCAATGGCAAATCCTTCTACTAGTGCAGTTTTTCCCACTCCGGGTTCTCCGATAATAATGACATTAGGTTTGCTTCTTCGGCACAGAATTTCGACCAGCATTCTAAGTTCTTTATCTCTGCCTATAATATTTTCAAGATCTCCTTTTCTGGCTTGTGCCGTTCTGTCAACACAATAGCTTTTAATAGACGGAAAGGAAGAATCTGTAAAATCTGATCCGTTGGAAAATAAGGAAGAAAAATCACCATCTTCCGAAACCGTGAATGGTGTATCTTTTCTATATAAATTGAAAATCTCGTGTTCTCTAAGAGGAAGTGATTTTAACTGCTGAAGTGAGAATACGACCTGAGGTTTTACAATAGCAGTGAGGATACAGATTGGGGTAATTTCATCCAGTCCTAATTTTAAACGGATATCGTCTGCTTCTTCAATCAGGGTATCTATTGCATCATCCTGTCCTACTTCATCAGGAAGGTGTGCTGTTTTAGGATATTCTTCGATACGAACATCTGCCCATTCATAGAAATATCCGGGATCTTTATCTATACTTTTCAAAAATTCGTTAAGCCCGATATCTTTATGCATTAGAGCCTGCAAAATATGCGGTCCTCCGTAAGTGGCATTGTAGTTTTCCTTCGCTATCGACTGAGCAATATGAAATAGCTGCTTTACTGTTTCGTTGGTTACTAGTACTCCCATTTATAATTTTTCTTATATTAATATATTTGCGTTCAGTTTTATACTTCTTCACAGGGTTTTCTGTTTAGAAATAATACTTTCCATCCATTAGAACGGCAAGTCCTTTTTTAGTGTCTTTAAAATTAATTATTTTATTCCAAATAAGAGAAAGATAGTTAATTCTTCT